>JAODTK010005769.1:0-188449 GCA_026419785.1 Sclerodactyla briareus | reverse complement strand
CGCGATTCATCAACAAGACGGATTGTTGTGAGTGAACTCACCTCAACATCGTTGGCATCAATTCAGCAGACCAGCTGCAGATAACTGAGTAGGATGCCGTGAGAAGAACTCCCCCGATGGCAACGAGGAGCTCGAGAAAAATCCCAGGAGCTTACGAGAAAATGACGAAGGTAGCACAGCGACATTTTTTAATTGGCTTCATCCATAGTATGGTGACTCTAAGCTGCCATAAATTTACTAGCATGTTCGTCCATCCTCGACAATATTTCAAACTCTCATCACTTACACTCTAAAAATGTTAGGTACAAAAATAATATTGTACCCATTTTTAATAAATGTGCACCCAGGCTGGGCAAGACCACATTGCCCAGGTGGTGGTTCGTACCCAAAATTTTTAGTGTATTAGAATAATGTTTGTCAGATATGCTTCTATCACGTTTCTGTGCTCCACTCCCCGGTGGTGCCAAGGGAGTACTAGCTAACCCCCCCCCCCCCCCCCGCTTAAGCTAAGTTCAGTGACCCGACTGCAAAACATTGGAGGTTCCTCTCGACAGGGGCCATTCAAAAACATTAATTCCGCGATTATTTCACTGTTTCCCTCTTACGATCGTGTAGGCCGGTTTGGCTTATGACAGATATTTCAAATAATATTTTACAAATACTAGTATCAAAATATTGTAAGCAGCAAGGGAATAATAAGGAAAAATCTAACGTAGGATTGGGTAATGCCACAGCGTTGAACGGCGAGGGGAGAATTGTCCCAAAAGTTGATGCCTTCCTCCCGATAATCTCTGGCATGAAGAAACACAGTATGCTCGCTGGTATTTCGATAGCGCCAGATACGACGAAGGAGAGGTACGGGTCGATACGAAGTGATGACCGGGGCTAGCGTTAGGCGTAGTAGACAAGACTCTGAACCGCAATGTGAGTTATATATTCTATTTATATATTATATATATTATATATATATATATAGAATATATATATATATATATATATACTATATATATTATAATATATATATATATATGTTATAATCAATCGCCACGCTCTGGAAATCATAGACATGAGTCCTTGTGGCAGGTAGGACTGGGCAGGTTTGGCCTGGTAGTTGTACATTTAAGTCGCGATTCACACTATGAGCTGCACTGATGAGCTCTAAAAGAGCGAAAAGGACTGTCTGCAAATGGGAGTTTATATATATGTATATAATATAAGTTTCTTTTTCTTTATAGATGGTGGAGAAACGGAGAAACAAACTCACCGTTATTGTTAAACACGCAGTTTATGGGAAGAACAGAATTCGGCGTGAGAGAGAAGTACTCGCAGCTTTTAAACTGCTCCGAAATTCGGTACCTGTTTGAAGGCAGAAAACACAATTTAAATGATAAATTGAATAGGCTGATGGAGTGATGGCTATCTGTATACCGCTATTGTTGTTTCAAACCGTCAATGAACCTCAAACAGTTGGCCTGTGTTCGATCGAAATGCCATTACCCACCTGCTTGTCTTGTATGGGTCAAATGACAAAAATATCACTGAAGGCTCGAAAAACACCAGAAATGAAAATATGCAAATCGCTGCGCCCTCGTGCAGCAAGCCGTTTCTTTTAATTATCGTTCGTTGCTTGTGTCGGTGTGCGCCTGCATTTCGGGGGTTTTTTCTTTGCTTTTTCAAACAATTTTCCCCACGCATGTGATATTACACATACTGTATCACTCCTTATTATGACCCTAAACTCTAACCTCGGAAAACATGGGGAGAGTTTTCTATTCGCCCGGTTCTGCCTTTTTGTTCTAGTAATTCGCATCGCAGTAACCCGTGAGCAATAAAGAAACACCACCACAAAACCCCAAACCTTCCCCCCCACCCCACTCACTGAAAAACAAAAAAAAAAACTGAAAAACAGCCAATGAACTAACACTAAGATGTCCATAAATATTTAGGACAAGTGAGGATATAGTGGTCGTTTTTGGTCCTTGCGAAGTCAGAGGGAATCTAGCAGTCACGTCGGGTGTGTGTGTGTGTGTGTGATGTGTTGTGTGGTGTGTGTGGGCTGTGTGTGTGGTGTGGTGTGTGTGTGTGTGGTGTGTGTTTCTGTGTGTATGTGTGTGTGTGTGACGCCCCGCTTGTAAACACGATAACTTGATCAGGTCTGGGTAAGTGAAGCTCATACTTGGAGGGGAATATTTGGGCAATTTATGGTTTGTAAATACGATAACTCAGACCCCCAGAGGTCAAAAGTCTGAAAACCTGTAAACACGAAGTCCAGAATAGTGGTTCTGATCAGGTTGAAATTTCGGTGTGTAGTTTCTTATGGGGAGCACAGGAACCCATATTTTTTTTGGTATAGGTCGGGGTGATTAAATTTTGTCGAAAATAGAGGAGTTGTGAAAAGTCAATATTTTGGACAAATTTTTGGCTTGTTGTAAACCGATAACTCGATCCCCGCCCCTAGATGGATGAAGCTCAAACTTGGGATGTGTGTTCCTAATGATTGAGTACAGAACCCTGTTGTTTTGGACTCAAGTCCAGAGGTCATCTGAGGTCACAGAAGTCAAAGTCTGAAACCTTGGGAACACGATGAATCCAGAATGTGTAGTCTCATCAGGTTTGAAATTGGGTGTAGCTTCTTATGGGGAGTATAGGAACCCTATGTCTTGGTATAGGTCGGGGTTGAATTTGGTTCAAAAATATGAAAATTTGTGAAAAGTCAATATTTAGCCCCCACAAAATCTTGGCTTTGTTCTTGGTGAAACACGATTTAAACTCGACCCCGCCTGGATGGATGAAGTTCCATAGATTAGTAAGTGTATTCTATGATGAGTACATGTATACCCTATGTTTTGGGGTAGGGCCGAGGTCACCAAGGGCCAATTCTGAAAACCTTGTGGACACTGTAAGTCCAGAATTGTTGAGCTGATCAGGTTGAAATTGGTGTTAATTTTCTTATGGGGAGCACCGAAACCAGATATTGTTTTTTGTCTAGGTCGGGGGTGAATTTCGTCAAAAAATGAAATTTGTGAAAAAGTAATATTTTGGCAATTTTGGCTTCGTAAACACGATAAACTCGACCCCGCTGAATGGATGGATGAAAGCTCATACTTGGTATGTTGTGTTCCCATATGAGTACATGAAACCCTGTTGTGTGGGGTAGGTCAGAGGTCAGCTGAGGTCAACAGAGGTCAAAGTCTGAAAACCTGTAAACAAGATAAATCCAGAATCGTTGGTCTCATCAGTTGAACTTTGGTGTGTAGCTTCTTATGGGCACAGGACCTATTGTTTTTGGGGTCTAGGTAAAGAGTGAATTGAATTTTGGTCAAAAATAGTAACATTCGTTGGAAAGTGATATTTTGGCTAATTTTGGCTTGTAAACCCGATAAATCGACCTGCCTGGAGGAGAAGCTTACTACTCGGTGGGTGTGTTCCCCACGATGAGTCATGTGGAACCGTAATGGTTTGGGGTCAGTCAGAGGTCATCTGAGGTTCGCCATTAGGTCAAGAGTGGCTGGGAATATCTCGAAATTTAGTGTGTCGCTTCTTGCAAGAGTATAGGACCCCTATTGGTTGATTGGGATTGAACGGGGAAATTTGTCAGCTGTTATGTTGTCCATAATGAAGTGGTTTGCAAACTCCAATTGTCTCGTGTCTTAGCTACCATGTTGTCAGAAAGAGTCAAGGGGAAATCCTGAGCCTTTTGCTTGTCTTTGGTTCATGTATCCAAACAATGCTAACTTTGTAAAATTTGTGCATTGTTTTCACAACAGAGGCAAGTTTATTCCAGATTTGAATAGATCTCTATATCGGACTAAGTTGGCATTGAGCGACTGGCAAGCAATGAATGAAACTCATAGATTGACGAGTGGATAATTGTGAACAGACTGGTTTTTAATATATAGTGAGCGACATTTTCGCAAGTAAGTTGATCAGTAGCGCATTTGTAAGTAAACGAGAAAACGTTTGAGGTGATCAAGTATCCAAGGATTACGCAATTTTAGGGAGCAAACAGTGGCGGACACATTGCACGAGGAGCAGCCACGGTATTGCACAGTTGGGCGGGAAACACAGTGGCTTAAGTGGCTTAAGGTGAGACTTGGAGAAATTCCGACCATATAATTGCACAGTACGTAAAGTGGGGCAAAATCAAAAAATTGAGAGACGTTCTCAGAAACATTTGTTGGAACGTGTACTTGGCTTACTCAAAATATCCAGATTCTTAGATATTTGCTTGTAATATGGGAATTCATAGTCACTCCAAGATAATCGTGGATCAACAAACACCTAAGAAACTTCATACTGTCAACTTCACAAATCGGTTTACAATGTAGTAAAAATAGTTACAATTTTGTTTCGTGTTAATGCAAATAAAAATGTAGTTTTGTCAATGTTACTAGAAATTGTGGCAGCAAACCATAAACAAATTGAATCAGTTCTACAACAGAAACTAGTTGTCTCCCTATCACTGTAGAATATAATATATATACATATATATAATATATATATATATAATATATATTATAATATATATATATATATATATATATAATATATATATATATATATATAGCATATATATATATCATATATATATATATATATATTGGGCGGTTCGTCTGCAAAGATTAAGAGCACAACTGTTAGATACTCAAGAAAGGTCATTAATATATGATGTGAATAAGAAAGGCCCTGGTATGAGTCTGGGGGATCCCACACTCGATTTCTACGGGCCAATATAATCGTTTACCTTTAAAATACCGTATCATTCCGCTAAGAGCCCAGGGCGCTTGCAAAGTTTCAGGATGGCGTCACGAGAGTATAACTTTGCATCTGTTTTATATTTGTACAATTTATACTAAGACACATTCAAAATATCGCACAAGTTGAAGCAAACATGTCCATGCTATTTTCATATGCAGTGCCTTCGCTCCCCTCTCCAACCCGTCCTTTCCGATGAATGAAAACTCACAAAAAGGTCGTTCATTCAGCGTAACACAACTAGTTGCCTGCTGTACATCTGCGCTATACATATAACACACTCAAAATACGGATGGGCCTATGGTATACACGCCACACACAACTTTTTTGGGCAGGCCACCCACCTAACCATGCCTCGATTTGGCATGGATACCGACGCGAGACACGGTTGGAATTTGATTGTGAAAGTGCATAAACATTGCTAAAATATTAATTAATATCGTTGTATCCAGTGGAAATTGATGAATACTCCCATACCTTCAGGGAATGAGTGCCGTAGGCCTACGCGAGTCACATGTACATCATGTATCGTTATAAGCGGAGCGCGAATCGCTCGCGCTCAAAGCGATTCGGTGTTAATCACAGTGTCAATGCAAAAATCCCATTGACGTAATGTGGGTGGAGAGATGATGAGGGATGGAAGTGACTGCAAAAACATGGACGTGTACACACTATACCATGATGGTGTTGTAAATGGAGTATGGCTGTATGCACCGATAATATAATAGCTCCATGGTATTCCATGGCAATGAATCGAGCAGTGGTTAGGGTTAGTGCTGGCATATTGTGAACGGAATTATTTTCGGCTTCTGGCCGCACTGCCCGACATATTAAAAACTTCATGTTTACAAGAATTTGCAAAAAGTTGGGTGGGCGCTTACGAGAGATGGGTGCTGGCGGAATGAAGACGGTAGGTCAATTGCTTTCTGTTAGATAAGAACTGGCAAACCAAGATTGGTCACTTCCTGTCATGCGTAATTTTCAGCACATGGTCAGGGGGATGGTATGACAATATGGTTCAAAGGCTTAGATAGATCCCAGGAATAGGCAATTGATGTTGTCAGATAGATAGATGATAGATAGATAGATAGATAGATAGATAGACAGATTACATATACTTATTAAATCCTCTGGCAAGGAAAATTACATGTCTGCAGTAACACGTTTTAACAGGAAAACATTTGAACAATACAATGGCATATGAAGATAAGACAATAAGAACAGTGAACAATAAAAGACATAAAAATTGGCGAAACCTGGTAAGACGATAAAATGGATTTCATATAACCGCAAAACAGCGATGACGGTTAGTATGGAGCGACACCAGTCTAAGCCTCCCGCTGCGTTGGTTAGCCTGTCACTACGCTGGCTATAGAGCGGGTGATTAATGTCCTTCCACAAAGACCTCAATTTGTTCCAGACTCGAGAATGATACACGGTGTCGACCGTTGGCAAACTTCCCCAATAATTCTCCCTGCCTGTCTAATTATATCGTCGATATTCTTCTTGTGCGCATTATCAGTGGTGCCCACCAACACACCATGCAGTAGGCCAAACTGAGCAATAACTGAATTATAAACATGGGCAAGAAGATCCGTGCTCACATTAAAAGAATTAAATTTACGGAGGCAGAGAGGCGCGTCTAGATGCTTCTCGAAGTACTTAAAATGGTCATGAAAAATTCAGTTGGCATCTAGACTACCCCCAGTACTCAACATTCTGTCACGGCTCTCGCACAGTGTGGCCTTTGTATTAACAACTGGGCCTCACGATGCAGGTTTTGTTTTTTTCCTAGAAATTGGGCATGACCATCTATCTATTAAGTTTCTGTAGTTTAAATGCAGGTAGTTTGGTCATAATAGCCTACAGATCTGCTTACGTGATTCCAAAACAATGAGTCATCATCAGTGGGTCAACAAGCCAATGAGGGCCGTGTCATCAGCAACTTTAATGATGAGAACACCAGAAGTGGTTCTAGAACGAAGTATCTGACGTGTACGCGTGAAATAAAAAGGGGGGACACAACCGTACCATGAGGGGCCCCGGTGACTAGGTGATATCCACTTGAGATCTGTGTCGTTACCCAGGACTGACGAACTGAGTTACGGTCAATTCAGATAATCAGGAGCCACCGACTGTCAATTTGAGGTCTATAACCCCCATTTCCAATCACAAACTCCCTCGGCACGTAGGCTTAGGGTGGGGTGATGTTGTTGAAAGCAGATGAGAAGTCGAAAGTACATGACAGCGAGAGGATACCTTGACCTTGAATTTTCGAAGAGGGGAATAAACCTTATCTAGTAAGGTAATTCGCTGGTCAATGCATCAACCAGCACTAGCTCTCTGAGTATTGGGGGCGGAAGCCATATTGACAATACTCAAAGGAACAACTGCAAGCTCGAATACAACAGAGGGTTATTGTGGAGAATGGAAAAACGGTTTCTCTATAGAGTCCAAACCCCATTTCAATACGATGTTCCCATGTGGCGTTATTGGCCTTCAAGGTCTGAGCTATTTAAGCAGAGAAATTTAGGAGAATCCAATTGCGCAATAACGAATGACGTAACACATGGACAAATCACAGGGATTATGTTTATTTTTGTCTTTTTCATTTGTGAATAAGCTCAAACATTCAGCAAGTTCTGGGTCTTTTCTAACCAAAGTAACCATCCACACCTACAAAACCCACCTGCAGCAATCCTCTCCATAGAATAAATGCTTTCCGAAGTGAAATTAATGTTCGAATTCCAATAGGAGGAAACACCAATAAATTTGTCGCAGGGTTGTGCAAGTACACATCATTTTTTATGGCTGATGGGAATGCATTTCGATCTGCGCAATACACATGCTTCACAATGACACAAACTTCAAATGACTATCACTCCGTTAGCGGAAAGTCCTATGAACTTCAGGTTTGGACACGCATTCAGTTTTTATCCAGCTATCGGACTAGCCCCTGAATCTATCATATATCTTCGAGAAGAAGGCAAAATGGAGATTAAGACGATAATTACTTGCATCCTCATTGCCACTATCTTGAAAGTGTAAACCTTAAGAAATCCTCGATTCCTGTGATATTTAAGCAGAGTTAGTGTACCATTACTAACACAAAACTTACCGCCTCTACAGACGCGCTCCCAGGTTGTGAAATCATCTCGCAGTTGTCTTCGGTTGATCCGTGCTATTCTTCTTAAGACCTCGTCTGCTTCGTCAGCCTTCTTACGACCAGCCAACGAGGGGCATTTGGCACGAAGAGGCTAGCGGGGGGATGTGAATAATAATAGTGAAGTATTAACCCACCTCCTTACTGAAGAAGTCCAACCCGACTGAGTGCGCTATCATGTGAGTGCATGAGTTAGGTTAGAATTCCATAGATACGGATCAGGAATGCGACATGTCTTTATACAAATAATGTCCAAGGCCATCCGGAACTAAAAACCAAGCGGACACTATTAGGCAAAATTCGTGTATCATTGCGGCGTTGATGCGGTACTGCAACTGGACTCTATGTTACAACCTTCTGATTGAGTCAAATATTGTCCACATGCCTTGGGCTACTGGGATTTTCATGATATTTTATATTCTCAAACACTTCTCAGTAAAAATGCCACCGCATACTCACCGGGCACCCTCATCCATGGAATATTAGCCTAGCTTATTTAGGCGAGTGGAGAATGCGTGAGCCATTGAACAAGTAAGGTGGAAATTGGCTGTGAGGTTTGGAGAGCGAGGTGAGGAGACACTGGCAGATATATACGCCCATAAGTGAGTAAGCAGTGACGGGATTGGCGGATGGGTTAGTGCATCTACTTACAATGATGGACGAGAAGAGTGCAAAAAAAACAAAGCGGAGAGAGAGAGATGCCGAGATGGAGATGACGCCAGTGGGGTATAAAAACCTTAGCCAATCCCGCAAGAGCGATAAGACAAGAGCGGGAAAAAAAATATAACCCCTAGCGACCGTTAGACACAGGACCCTCTTTGATGTCGACACGAACTCGTTAATGAGAAAGAAGAAAGAATAGCGAAGCTAGAACGATACAGTTCCAATATATATCCAATAAAGCGTTAGGATATTCATATTCCAGATTCATATATATATATAATATATATATATAAATATATTAATATTATATATATATATATATACTATATATATAGATATATATATTATAATATATATATATATATATATATATATATATATTACATATATATACTATATATATATATGTGTTGGTGTGCGGTGTGTGTGTGTGTTGGACAACAGGAGTACGTTTCTTGAAGAAACCAGTCGTTCAGACCTACTAGGTCATTCAGTCGAACTCGTTTCAGTGAGTAGGAAAGGATGTTTCAAAGGAAAATAACGAGATAGCCGTTCCAAGATGGTTGCTGTCAACATTTTCAACACTCTGCCAACAATTTTTCAGAGCAGAAACGAGTAGGCGGAAGCATCAAACTCGGTTTTCGATTGCCCTGATAAAGAGTATTTTCCGTATAATTGTGAACTGCGTTGTCCATCGGGATCGTGATCACAAAATTTACACTTGTCAAAGAAGACTCCTCCGCAATATTTCAACATCAGATGGACCAATAACGATTGGATACGTATACCAAACGACGAACTCTAGATGTTGACCAACCAAATCCTTGGTCAACCATCTGTGTGTGTGTGATAACAGGGGTACGTGTCCTAACAGCCTAACGGAAACCGCCACCGTTGCATCGACAATAGAATTAGCATTGTTTTTTAAGTCTAGATGCAGATCCCACGATGGACGACTGGGAAGGCATTATGTTCCTGTTCGCTTGTACCGTATAAAGCAAGACGTCCGCGGTTCGTTTGTCACTACAGGTTCTCAATTGACTGATAAGCATTGAGCTTCTGAAATTAATTTACAAATTAAGGATCATTAGCCTCGCTGCTCCCTATAGTGGGTACCAATTTGTGCGCAGAGATCGAAATGTATCAAAAATTGCATAATACTTTGGAAATCCAAACTCGAAAGGCCTGAATTACCATATATCGCTACATAACTTATTATAGATAAGTTCAACCAACCGCCAGAACTGTGGGCCTTCTATGCAATCATGCATCAGAGGTTTTGTGGAAAAAAGTCCAAGAATGAGGGCGCATACAATCAGGGAGACCCCGAACCAGCTGTCAGGAAAAGAAGGGCCATATACATGGCAATATTGGTCGAGAAGGTATCGTCAAACTGCAAAGCAAGCGAGAAGAAGCAGGGAGACAACCAGGAAAAAATCTGCGACGGCGAAACCGGTAGGAGGTGAAAGTTCAGGGATTGAAGTTGGACTATTCTACGACTTGAAAGTTCTTTTCTGTTTTTATTAACGACCACTCGTATCATTTTTCACGCTCTTGAGTTTAGGACACAAGCCCGACATCGCTTAGGTCCCCACCCCCCCCCCGCTTCATGTGATGAGACGAGTTTTGGGGTTATGGAGGTCAGTAGTTACTCAGAAAAGGAATCAATTATTTAAAATGTACTTCCAGTTCCCCGTACAGTTAGAGCATGTTCATCGATATTCATTTTGGGCTCTGAATTGCAAGAAATGACCTATGACATGTACCCTTTAAAAACAGGCATTGATTTGTCAGATTGACAAGATATGGGAAGGAGCCAACATATGACCAGCTCTCGGTCCGAACGATAATCATTTTTGTTCAAAAATGCCCGGAATCTGTTGAAAGTTGATCAGTTATCTGGTAGGTGCCTATTTCATTCAGTCTGGTCAATCGTAGCGCGTTATGAGAGTGACAGTGTGCATTAGGCTTGTAATGGACAACATAGAGCCCGTCCATCCACAAGGCGTGCAAGTCAAGAGACGACAGTAACAAATAGTAGTAATGAAATGTACAAACCTTAAAAAGTTTTTAAAACTAAGGGGGCACCGGCTCAAAACTAACGATGATCCAATACCTTTTTGCATGCTTGTTTGTTATTGGCCATTGGCGAGAAACATTGCAAACACGTCTAAAGATTCGGTAGTAGAGATGTGGAGTATTCAAAAGTTTACACCTAAACATTTTTTCATTCGAAATTCCCTACCTATATTCAAACGTCTTTCACATGGGTTGATATTCAGGACCTGATCCTAGTAGTAGTAGAGGTTGAGTCTCGTCTATATCAGAGACTGATCAGTGATCAAGTTCCGCCACGTATCACGAATTTTTTTTTGGGGGCCCCCCGCAAGGTTTATTGGGGGGGGGTTGGGGCTTTCTCGAAACTTTTAATGTTGATGTCCCTGAAGTTGCGATTTGATTTTCCGAGCAAGGTAGTTACGGGGTTTTCTCCCAATGGCTTAGTAGTATGGTCTCAATGATTCTCTCAGCGCGATCTTCGCTGGAGATTCTTCTTGGAGTCTCGCGACGTGAACCGGACGAAAAATCTCAACGTCATGTGCTACAACGGAAGACCAAGGGATTTGATTGGTCACATCAGAGGTTCCTCGTTGGTATCCAATTGATTGGATACCCTGATCATCACCCTGTAGAATTCGCGATGTAGTCCATCAGGTGAGGCTCGATATTTTCCGCAAAATTAATTAAAGGGGCAACTGCAGGCTTAAATACACCAGGCGGTTATATTGTGGCAAAGGGGAAAATGTATATGTAGGTCCAGACCCATTCAATACGATGTTCCCTATGTGAGTTATTTGCCTTCAAAAGTTGGGCATCAAGCAGAGAAATTGGGGAGAATTCCATTGCGCAATAACGCATGACGTCACAATGGATAACACAGTAAATTAGGTATTGTATTTAATGTTTTCATTTTGTTGAATAAGTCAACATTTAGCCGAATTTCTGTGGTCTTTTTCTCACCAAAGTAACCGTCCAACACCTACCAACCCACTAAAACAATCTTCTCCCGTGGACTTAACAGCTTTCCGAAGTGAAATTAATGGCTGAATTTCATAGAGACAAGGGAATGTTTGCAGGGTGTGCAAGTAGGACATCAGCATTTGCATGATGGGATGCATTACGATCTTTCGCAATACACAGGCACAAATACAAAACTTAAATGACTATCACTCAGTAACGGAAAGGCCTATGAACTTCCTGTTTGGACTGAAGCATTCACTTTTTATCCAGCTATTAAATTAGAATCTGTTGAATCATACTTTCTAGTGGTGAATCAAGTCTTAAAATTTCCGTGTGTTTGGCCAATTCGGGACGAGTTATTCTAGGAGTAAACAAGGCATCTTTCCTGAACTGATCTATTTAGCTCGAAATAAATTGTGATACTACGCGAGTTATGGAATTTCCAAAACTACACACCAATGGCAGGCGGGTTTTACATCCACGTGACTTAAATGTGTCATCTGAACATATTAATCAGGAACAACACCAATGGCTTCGGCCATTATGTTTGTGTATACAAGTGCAAATATTACGGAATCTCTTAAAAAATTATCTGAGAGGAGTTTGATGGTTTTAACTTCTGCCAAACTATGGCTGGACGCGAGGAACGCACATTTTTTTTAGCGGTTTAGCACGAAACACACGGAGGATTATGGTCAACACTACGACGATACGCGATGCGAGTAAGAAAAACTGTCCCATGACTCTGTAGATGTTTCAGCTCTTGTTTGAACCTAGTGACGTCAGTAGGTGGGTGGTATTCGCTATTGTGAAGAGCATTTTGCGGTATCTCAGATCAGTGAATACTACCACAGGAGCTGTTACCAGGGACTATTCGCAGCAATCAGGTGGGAAGACGGTGATAGGAGTGCGAGGGGTTAGTGTTGTGTGGTCTGCTTTGTTGTTCCTGTTGTCAGGCTGTCAAAGGGTGGGGTAGACAGGTGATGGAAGAGTGGGGACGTGTATGTATCTTAAATGGCCATTAACCCATTGAGTATAAGAACATGGAGAATATGATACTTTATTGCCTGGTACCAAGGGGTGACGTTAGTTAGAGTGTGAGTTTCTCCATGTCATCATATCAGGCCTATATAATTTGGAAGATGCTTCAGAATGGGCTAGTGCAGCCCATTGTTTAGGAAGGTGCATGACGGATTGAGTGTGGGGGTGATGGTGGTGGAACGATGGCGATACAAGTACAACAAGGGGTTAGTCATGTGGGTGTCTCATGCCCACTCTAATATAAAATGTCATTGCTTGTTACCCGCCTTGCCATGAGCAGAGCAGTACGTAGTCGCCCCCGCTTTACCCCCAATCGTATGTGTGCCTGTGTGTGCGTATAATAAGTGTGTAAAGAAATAAAGCCAATGGGCTATTACATCAATGTGAGGGGATGAGGGGGACATGTTTCCCTCCCCCCCCTTCCCCTTCATCCCCATGATCGCCGCCATGGCAGGGGAAGCACACGGGATGTTTGTTCAGTGTATCTCAGTAGAGTGACTGTTATGGGAAGTTGATGTAGTCATTAACTGCAGGCATGTTGATGTTAGATAAAAGTAGCATGGGAGGAGGGGTCCGATTTAAATAATAAACTAAGCCGCTGGCTCTAAAGGTAGAACACGATTCATCATGGATTCGCTGTTGCGTCAGTGCGTTTACGCACGGTGGCCTAACCGTTATTTGTGACACGTGAAGGGCTTATCCTAAGCCTTTGCAGTCGAAATACTCTCAATGTTCTAGCGTGCCGTGTGACAATTTTTTCAGCACCAGTGCAAATCTTGTAGGAATTATTTACCTCTTGATGTACGATGGAAAAAAAAAATGGTACAAGAACCATTGCGTATTGGAATCTGAAGAGTCCGATACGCTGTATCAACAAAAAGACCGTCTCATTTATTTAATTTATACAGGATTTTTTAACTCTTGTTTACACCTATTGACGTCAGTAGGGAAGGGTCGCTATTGTGAGGTAGGCATTTTGCGTGTATTCTCGGTCTGTGAAAAGGCCTATAGGTTGGTCTCAGACAGTAGCATGTAGTTCAAAAAAAAAAAAAAAAAAAAAACCATTTGGGATCTGTAGGACGAGGTCAGTTCAGCATTTTGTAAAGCAGGGTTGCCTATTTCCCTTCTTTTGGTACAGGGTCGGATTCGGGGCGGGGGGGGGCGGGCCCGGCCCTCTTCTGAAAAAATGTGGTTTGTAATTTTTTAAGGTTATGGACGAGGGGTGGAGTACACAAATGAGGAATTTGATGGAAAGCGGACTAGTTTTCATCTAAATTGTTCAAAGATGGTCAGCAGAATCAGAAAATTACAACAAAAATTCAACATGGTGTTTTCTTCTGAACAGGTCTTTCCGTTCCATGAGAAAGTTATACACCGTGTTTCAACTTGATCGGACCAACCATTCTGCACTTATAGTGTTTAAAGTTTACAGACGTTGACCGAAAACAATAGGTTCATGTACTCATCTGTGGAAAACCACACTACAAAGTATGAGTTCATCACTAGGTTGGGGTCGACGAGTTATCGTGTTTTACAAGCCAAAATTGGCCAAAGTATCGACTTTTCACAATTTTTCTATTTTTGATCCCTAATTCCCCCCCCCCCCTCCCGACCTAAAACAAAAACAATAGAGTTCCTGTCACTCCCCACAGGAAGCTATTCACCAAGTTTCAACCTCCTGATCGGACCAACCATTCTGGAATATCGGTTACAAGGTTTTAAGGACTTTGACCTCTGTGACCTCAGATGACCCCGACCTGACCCAAAACAATAGGTTCATGTACTCATGTGTAACACACCAAACCAAGTACGAGGCCTGATCTACTCAGACTGATCACGTTCTCGTGTTCTATACAGCTGGGCGTCCACACACTCACACAACCACACACACGCAAAGTAACACACCAAACACACACGCACACACACACACACACACGGTGAATGACTGCATAGAGGATCTGACTCGTCAAGAATGAGAAAGGCAGGTAAACCATATTGGAAGTGATGTACATGCCGCTTAGAACACTCTGAAGGTGCCGTGTCCGGGCATCTGGGGGGTCCCAAACTTTATGAACGCTACGCGCAAACCATGGTCTCGCGTCGCTTAGATATCTTCTCTCAGTCAACCTGCCAGCGCCCCCACCCCCCCCCCTACCCCCTTCGCAAATCCTGGACCGCCACTGGATCGCGGGTGGGGGTAGAGTAATTCCCCGATTCCTAGTCGGTGTAAACGACAGTATGTGATGTCTCGCGCTGTTTGAACACTCAAAAGATTACTTGGTCTTTGGTAGCAACTCGTCACAATGATGGTATGTTACTAAACAAAGCGCCATCATGAAATGTCTGGCCTGGCTCTCTTTCATTCACAAATATTACGATCACTACCGTATCATTTCCACACTCTCTCCGCAAAACAGTTCTTTTGATCATTAAGATTATTATCTTCAACAGTTTGATAATTTAGGTATTCTGTGGGTTCTCTTCTGTCTCTCGGCAACGACTGATGACCGCAAGAGCGTATTAGTGTACAATGCAAGACCGTACGGTGTGTCGAAAATAGCATTTTTCAATAATTTATTGCGGTTTGCTCCTTTAAGCTTCGATTCGGATTGTTTTTTTCGTTTTTTTATTGACTCATCTTTCATCAAAATTCAGTTCAATGTATTTCGTGATAGCGACTTCCTGTCACACTTGTACCAGCGTCCCAAATAACGCCGTCGTCAAAGCAATAATTTTATTATCATTCTAATGCAGTAACGCTCCTTCAGTTTTGATAACCCATTGTTTTAATGCTCAAAGGCAACTGCAAACATTCCCAGTAATTTTAATGCGTTTTCCTGTCTGCCACATTTGGTTTTGAAACCTTCTGCGATATTAACGTTCATTCTTTAATTAACTTTTTGTTAAAATTTGGCTACTTCAAATTATGACGTCACAAAAGGCTTGTTCACCCGCCAAATAACTCGTTTTCAAGAGGCAATACACTTTAATTAGAGGCCCCAGGATGTCACTCTATCACTTTGCATCATCAACCCTCGTGGGTAACAACTTGAAAAAAAGTCAATTTTTCAACCTCTTCCCAGGCACTCACCTGATAGACTAATGTTTCACTATTCGGCACCGGATGTAAACATGGGGCCCCCATAAAGGTTTCCTAAAATTGGGGAGCCAACATTTTTTGGCTAGAGGAAAACGCAAACGGGTACACACAACACTTCCAATGAAAAAACAGTGTTACGTACATATCATATGTCTCATATCATAAAACGGGTTGCTCAACCTCCATTATGAAATCGGTGGTCATGAGCAACAATCACCCTCACCGCTGTTTCTCAACACTCACTATTGTGGTCAATTAGGATAATGCGAAACGATGACGAAAATGGCCATTTTTTCTCCAGCAATTCAACTCCTCGTTAATCAGTTGGAAAAATGCCCTTGCTCCAAGAAAATGTTGGTGGGAACATATAATGACGGGTAGGTCAATAGGAGCATCACGGGATCGTACAATTTATCAGCGGACGATTTTTCAACACTACCATGATGTCACCATGACGTCACAAAATCGTTTCTTGATATCTATTCGTGTATTCCGCTGTTGGAACAGTATATTTTGGGGCATTTGACTGTGCACTGTGAGTTCACAGCCAAGTCGCGCCAAACTAGTTTACAATTCGGGTAAGAGTATATACCGATCTCTGTACACTCTTTCTCAACTTTTCAGTCTTTTGACATCACCTGCATATGCAAATGCAACGCACTGTTGGGTAACTGGCTTACCTGTGATCCTTTCACTGCATTATATTCTGCCCAACTCAAGCAGCAATGATGACCGAGTTTCGATTTCGTTTGTCAGCCCTCGTTATTTCTCGCAATTGCAATTGCAAAGTGCTCATGCGTGGTAGGCTGGCTCTCCCGCACTTGCATCGGCTACACACCGCTGCAGACTTCAAGCCGCAATTTAATAAAGCTCTCCGCAGGCCTTAGTGGTTTTTGTTTGGTATCGTCCATCCATACCGGTTACCGCAGCTATCTCGGATTGCCCATCCCCAGCCCTCAGGGGTGGAAATCGCTGCTGGGCCGAGGCCACCCACACCCCACATACGTTGGGCTGGCTGGTTGATGAGGAGGACCCTAACCGATGCACACAGTCAGGATCAGATTTTGTTGTGGGTCCCTGTGTCACCGCTTGCTACAAGTGAAGATGATTCTAGTGTCCGTTCCCTCGTGTGTAACATTCCCCATGGTTCACAAGTCTTTTTGGATTATAACTGATGTATCGGTAAGCCTGTGGTTCGAGATACAGGATACACCAGGTGAAATTCACCTCCTCATAAAATTTTGAATAAATCATTTCTCGTGCCATCGTAAAATACTAAACACCATACTTAAGAGCATACCAACCTCCCCCCACGAAATTGCTCTCTGTATTCTTATCTTCTCCCTATAGGCATCTATATAACTGGACATTCTCACCTGCGATAACATATAACCTCGTGTGGCGTGGACGCTTCTCTCTGAGATGGGCGGTCCGCTTGAGGAGTCGATTCTCTGTTTGTTCTGTTCCGAGGACGTCGTTTACCTAGAGCATTCTAGTCGTGGGGTGGATACTCTTCGTGCGTACGCCAAGCCATCTTCTGCCGAGTGTATCTTTTTGATACTACTGGGTAGATACCTGCGTCCTGCACTAGATCAGTCGCCCCATTCGTGACAAAAGAATACACCATGGTCACCTTCTCATAACTGGTTTGCAATGTGGAGACGCCGGAAGAGATTAACTTTCAAACTGATCCGACAGTACACTCGAGAGAGTGAAGAACAAACATCAGCAACTACCAGCAATGGAAGGCTCACCGTATTCCCGGATCATCTTAACTATCACTTTTATACCATGACATGATATGATTCCCATTGGTCGATAAACTTGTGTCTTAGTTTGAATCAACGCCCGAACGGTCAAGAACCGAACATTTAGAGCCCAAAATGGATGGATAGATAGATAATGGTTGGTTGGATGGCTGGATAAACGAATGAACGAATGGATTCAGCTTTTTTATTTAAGACATGACCCGAAACTAAAAGATAAATCGTTTACTCATTATGTGCAACCAAATACCAAAATATGAGCCTAATTCAGTCATCTACGTCGAGTCATCTATTGTTTTTAAAGTAAAATTGGCCAAATATGTAATTTTCTAATCTTCTCATCTATCAAAAATTACCTTTGTCCACACAAAGTTAATAGGGTTTTCTATCCCCTCAGACAGATGCATACAAAAACTCGACTTGATTAGTTCGAACGTTCTGGAGTTATCGTGCTTGATATGATCTATCCTCCGCCTGACCTTACCGTATACTCAAATTTACCCACATACCAAGACTCCCAAGAGGTGTAAACAGTTCAACGTCACACATTGAAGGACTGTTCACAAAGGCGATACGATACGATACGATAACTTTATCGGATGTCAAATTGAGAATAACTTTTATAGGATGCGATCAATTGCGCCAATGCAGTGAGAACAAACCAAGAGTCACAAATTTCCTCACTCGTGGGAACGCATGCCTGGAACGCCCCTAGCCGCATTCACCTGCCGCTTCCATTCACCCAGCCTCCTACGAGCAAGCGACAAGGCCTGAGCCTGTCCCTTCCCCCTCACACTCCCTTCCCACCCCCTAAACTTTCCGAAGCGCAGCTTTGGCTGGCCATGAGCTAAGTGGCCGCCCTGACGGACGTCCCTAACCCAAGGGGTCCCGTGGATACAGTACACGGAGGACGGGAGCTTCCAAGAGTTCGCGCAATATGTCCCATCCCAGGCCCTCACTAGTTGAGCACGCTACTATTTGCTTGTACGGTATGGATTCGAATTCAAATCATGGTTTTATGGTGGTTCTATGTATGGCGGCAAATGGGGCCGACCAGCTCAATCAGAGGCCCATTTTGCCCTAGATACGTCACTGCCCAATACATTAATCGAAACCCACTTTTCTCTTCTTCCATACTATTTGCTGAATTGTACAAGTTTATTCACTGTATTGAGCAATTTATCGCATTCGATTATTTTTATCGCCACGTAAATAGTTAAAATATTTCAAACTTGACGTCCGATAAATAAAAAAAAATCCGTATCGTATCGCACTAGTGTGAAACACTCCCACTGAAAATAACACTTTTTAAACTCGACGTCCGATAAAAATTATCGTATCGTACAGCAACGCACTAGTGTGAACATGCCTTCGACCGCCATCTTCAGAGAGGCAATATCGTATGATAGCGCCACGACGGAAATCTCAGTAATTTTCGATATACCAAGATGTTACTTATTTACTATACGATATGTCCTATAATAGTCTTGCAATATGGGCGATTCCGTTGTTGACTTATAACACAACGGCACCGTCTCGTTGTTGTGAGGCAGCGTCCCCCCAAATGATCGGATAAAAATTAAATTCACTCACAGATCAGCACATGGCCCGGATATCAGACTGCCGACGAGATAGCCGACGAAGTATAATGACTGGGCGAGGTTCGGCAAATGTGACCGTTCACAGACTAATTCGAACTAGAAATTAGAAAGGAAGTGGTATATTGAGAGTATAACATAACACCTTTTTGAGAACAATCTTGAAAGTGAATAAACTAGGTGATCGCCATACGCGTTTTTTTTTCTATTACTCACCACACAAACATCTCGAAGGAAGTCAAGGTGTAGGTAGGCACTGTACAGACACATAACACAGAGCAAAGTGACCACTTTTGTCTTCATGATTCCTTGGTTGGTAACTGAAAAAACTCCCCAACTCGTAGACATTGGAAATCTAGGAAAACATCAAAACGACAAGTTTATTAGGCTAAGGTAATCTCAGTTACTATCCGTAAAATAAAATTTTTGCCGAAGCTGTTGGATTTTAGTACCAATAACCATGACACCAGCTATTTCAATATCTGAGAAGTTGAGACTGTTCAATTGCCAAAATATTTTTTAATGTACTTTCCATCCTAATATATTTGGCAGGCTTATACAATTTGTGAGAGGTGGTGGATTTAATTGTGAGAGGAGAGCAGAGGTGGGTGGTAATATTAGAATTATTTTAGAAATGGTCACCACTAGTAGGTTGGTAGGGCAACTCTGTTTTTGCCGCAAGGGGAAGGTGGGAGGTTAACACCGCTTGACCCTTTGGGTTTTTTTGCCTTCTCCTTTAGTGATGCTCTGTGCGTTTCAGGCCCTCTTGGCTTTGTAAACATTTTGCTCATTCCAAGTGCTCTCGGGGTTCGGTTGCCGGGTCTTCTGAGGACCCTGGAAGAGGGTCATGTTGCTTTACCCACGGTTTTCGCCCTTGATACCATGGTTTCTTTTTTCTCGGGGGCATGAGGATGGTATTAAGGTGGTTTTTTTTAGTCGGTTTGGTGCGCTGCTTGCTGCTTGCAGGCCTGCCCGTAGGATAGTTTTGCAGCGTCCCCGGCACCGAACCCCGGGTGTATGCGCCTGGGGAGGCTTTGCTTTTCATCTCTGGCGTAAGTACGTATTAGTAAAATTGCCGAGAACCCCCTCCTCGCTCTATTCGCGACTATGGTGTCCCCCTAGTCGGGTTTTTTTGTCGGGTGTGTTCGGGGTTTTGGTGTGACCACTCGAGCCAACTCGAAGTGTTCAGTGCTCGTGCTCTCCGAATATTAGTCTTTGTTGGGTTGGCTTGCGATCACGTGGGGGGTTGTTTTCCACTTTCGCCCCCCCCCCCCCACCTTTTGTTCCTCCCCTTTCTTACTACTTATCATGGTTTATTTTCACAGGTAGTTTCTCATACGGACACCTATGAGCCCCTTCACGGTGCATTCTAGGTGCTCTCTTTTCTTTTCTCTTTCGCGAATATACGCGGTCTTCACGCAATCTCAACCCTGTCCACCAACTCCTCATTGCGTCAGCATCCTCATCTACTTTTTTTGGTAACGGAACACAGATTTAAATCACCTCTTGATTGAACCCACATCTCCAGTTGTCCCCAACTATACCTTCCATGATTGTTTCATTTTTAAGGATGGAGTTGCGTGTTGCGCCTTTGTTCCACTCCAGCACCCTTGTCAGCCCCCGCCCCTTACTGAATTGATCTCTGTTGTTGTGATGACTCTTTCAAACTTCTTGGCTCAAAGTCTTTCTTCCTCGCTTGACTAAGGTGTTAGGTTGTGTTTACCGTTGCCCAATCCAATTTCCCAACCAAATGTAATATCATGAGGCTCTAATCTGCAATATCTCACCTCTGCTGTTGAAGTACTAATTCAACGATTTATTATATTATAACGGACCGTGTGAATGAATTGCTATACTGGGTGATAATGTGCCATTGCATTAACGAAGAAGAATGGCTCATACACTATACCGGCTCTGATTAGAACGCTGGTGTCGAAAGATGATGTATTTGGCTTTTACCCAATGGTCTAAACCAGCTCCATAAATCTCCCACCCCGTATCCCAGTAGGGCTCGGACTCTGCTAACTTTGTTGCGAATCTCTTCGCACTACTCCGCAACCTTATTTCAGTAAGTCCAGCAACTGTTTCTATGCACATATGGTCTATGACCATTGACTATTACCCTGTCTCAATTCAAATCTATACTCAAATATATGCAAGCTCCCCACCAAACAGGCAGAGAAGATAGAAACTCTGGAACAACCAAAGCTGAACTGGTTTGGTCTTCGGGGATTTTTTTCAGTATTCCCTTGGGATGATTGTGAAGTGTTTGAACACCACGTCACCACGTCTCAGATTGACCCCCCCCCCCCCCCCCCCCCCCACGCTACCTTGCTTCTGCTTATTTCGGAAATTTTCTTTTAGCGAATGAACTAGGAAAACACTTTTATTCCGTACACTTTAAGATCAGGCTCCTCTTCATCACTATCATGAGTTCAACCATCACTGTACTACTGCCCGTCCAGTGAGAAGGCGAAGAACGACTTATCGAGCTTTGGGCTATCTTCTCCTTCACCTGAATCCCGTCAAGCCTATGTTACTGCTCGTATGTTGCTCGCTGATCGAGGGACTTAGCGATTGAGGGCAAAAAATTCTTTTATTTCACGTATGCTAATATAAACTTTCATCCTGCCCTTCTGGTAGTCGTTCATTTTGGTAGATGGCCAAATATGTGTGTCCCAGAACGTCTGTTACTTCCAAATTCCCTCCGCTGGACAAACATTCTGAGGGCTCTATTGGCTTAGTGATTGCCACACCTCTAAAAGCCAATACTTTTTCCGAGCTATTCTATTCTAATTTCCACTATGAACACGATGCTAATGCCTCCTCCATCTTTTGGCCAGCTTTTGTTGAATTGAATGAAACGTCTGGATGGTGTTGTTTTCACTATCGCATGGTCCCGCCCCAAAAACACTCAATAAATTAGACATTAATAAAGCATTTGGTCCTGATGGCACTCCCCTATATAGTCCTCCTGAAGTTGTGCCCCCCGAACTTGCGCCTATCCTTAGCAGCTTTACCCGCCCTTTGGTTTTATTCTAGGGATGCTTACCCTTCTGTATTTGTGGACAACTGGCTCATGTCTATGCCCGTCCCTTCCTAAAGGGTGGTGACAAATTCCAACCCCTCCAATACAGGCCGATTGCCATCACCTCGTTCCTCTCCAAAGTTATGGCAACTATAGTTACAACAGATGTTTTGAACTTTCTTTATTTTCACTCTCTCATCAGTGACCACCAGTATGGTTTCCGGCATGGCCGCGATTTACGGTGATCCTTACTATCTTTTGTCACCAAACAGTGGGCCCAAGCCATTGAGTTTTTCGGTTTGAAAGTAGGGCTATTGCCCTGATATCGCTAAGGACTTTCTTGACCGTGTTTGGCCACGCCGGAACTCCTTGCCAAAATTTACCTCATTTGGTTTCAGCCCCCTTCTAAAAACTATTGGACTGCAGTTTTTTTCTTTCATACTTGTCGCTCTATCTCTGTTAGGGGTGATGGTTTGCTCTTCCGAGACCTTCAGTAATCATTGTGGTGGTTCCTCAGGTTGTGTTTTCTTCTCCTACACTCTTTTCTCATTTTTCATGCAATGATCTCTTTTCTTAGCTTCTACCTCCTAATAGTATGCACTAATTTTGTGATGATGATGATTCTACCCTTCACAACTCTCTGTGGTTTCCTCCGCCACCGGAAGCGGAACCGATTTATCTACAACGTTCCCTAGTTGCCAATCAGATGAATAATGATCTTCATTCATTTTGAACTTGGGGCACTGCACGGGGGGGCACAACTGCTTTTAATTGTGGTACCTCAACCAATCTAAAAAATCGAAAGAACTTGCTGATTTCTGGTCGGCCGTCGTGTTTTGATGCACCAGCTCAGTTTATGGCTGACGAATCTCCCTCAGTCACTTCTCTTAATATCCTTGGTATGGAAATCAGCGACAACCTTTCCTGGAACTCCCATACAAGTCTCTCGCTTTATAATTGTTCTAGAAAGTTGGGCTTCGTATTTCAAGCACAAGGAAATTAACTACGTCACCCCACAACAGCGACTTCTGCTTACAAACCCCAAAATTCGCTCCCTAATGGAATTGGTGCCAATTATTTTGGGTGGGGCTTCGCCAATCCTCGCTAGTGTGTCCTTGTCGTATCCGGAGACAGGCCATCCGAATCATCATCGATGATCATCTTACCTCCTCACTGAAGTCTCTATTCATACCATCGACAGATCTGTATCATCTATCTGCCTCTTACCGTTATTTATGGTCAATGTTCTTCTGAGCTTGGGGATTGTATGTGTCCTCCAGTTAATCGAGGGTACTCGCCATACTCGCTCGTATTCATTCCAGCCACCCGTTTCGGTAGCTGCATCTTCCACGTATCGCACCGAAACCTTATGCTCGCTCTTTTTTTCGCACTTCGCGTGCCTGGAATAGGCTTCCTCGGGATGTTTTCCTCATGATTGGACCTCCAGGGTTCAAGAGTAGAATCAACAAGCGGATCTCTCCTCTCTTTTAGTCCTTGGCTTGAGGGGTTGACTTTTGTTAGGACGATTATGGGTTCGCCCTTCTCAGGTCATTGTTAAAAAAACAAAAAAAAAAAATAAACATTGCAAAATAGGATGATATAACGGTTTTAGACACAGTTACCACCGTCAGTTATCTATCTGATGATGCATCATTTCTACACCAATAGGCTGGGGCCTACATTCAACTAGATGTCATTTTTTAACAATCAATTTTCCATCAAATCTGCACTTGAAGGACTAAGTATATGCAAATTAGACACCTTTATGACTTCCTGTGACAATGAAAAAAACTTTACCCTTAAACTCGCCAACCATCAGAAGACTACACCTACAATCTTCACTAAATCTGATGATCTTTAGCATTTGCAAGCAATTACCGGTACGCAAATTTTGTCACATGAAATAACCTCCAGTAACCTCGGTCTACTGTTAGATTCATCGGACTGAAAATGACTGCAAATGAGCAAACCACTGGATTCCTCAGCAACCGAGCACGCTCGGCTCAGGCAATGCACACTTGGACCTAGTGCTCGATTCTTCGTATCGTAAATGATTGATCGTGTTACTAGTTAGGGTCGGGAATCACGCTAGGGATTAAATCAGACACACGCCGTAATAGTGTGAATCACTTGTGTACACAGTCTGGGCGATCTGCCAGTAGTTTCCGATTCCTTCCAACTACTATACTGCGGGCTCCAGATTCCAACCAATTTGTAGTTGTTCCACCAACAAAATCAGTCTAACAAATCTGGAGTCAAGAAGTGTGGAGGTTCAGGAGTTGCACACGCTTGAGACATATCGGTAATCACAGCAGGAAGTATTTTCTAGTATCAACTGAGTCATTGACCATCTTGTTCAGTATTTTCTCTGCTCACATGTGCGTAGGTCCCTCTAGTCTATCCGCGTCGGCTACTAGAGTTGATATGGTTGTTCGTGAGAAATTATTTTTCATTCCATAAGTTTTGGAGGCGGAGTGGGGATGCTGTCATGGAATGTTCTCCACTTTTTTTAGTAATAACATTTGCTTTATCACTATATTATGCAATTCCCGATGTCAAACCGCCCCCCTAAACCCAGGCAGGACAATTCAAGAGAGAGCCAGCGAAAATAAAGTGACTCAGACACGCGTCACATCAACTTAGGCTCTGTTACAATAGGCCTTAGTGGTATAGGCTTGGGAACCATGCCCTGTGCTATATCTAAGTTCTACTGCTGTTTTATAGCCGATATACACGTCATAAAATATGAATTATTTATTATATTAACTTCCCCATGATCGAATATCAGTGTGTACTTTCGCGGGTACTTTTGCCGTGACTATTAAAAAACCCATGTCGTTAACAGTAAGAGTACATAAGACATTATCTCGTTGGTTCCATTGGTTGGTTTCAGTGGGTGCCAAAGCACACGCGACGATTCACACTCTGCATGCATAGTGATAATGGATTTCCGTCTAACACAACTAATGATTTACTGGCCTCCTATTCTCAATGACAATGTATTTTCATTACAAATAGGTGAAGCATGTGAAGAGGCAACACACGCAACGATACATGTGTTTTCTGTAGTGTTTTTTTGCCTCTGCAATGCAGATGAAACTCACGGGCCAAGATTGACTAATAATAATAATCTGCATGCTTATATAGCGCTTTCCAACGTCGTAGACGTTCTCAAAGCGCTTTACATATATTTACCTCCGATCACAGGAACTGACACGCTCTCCGACATTCCCGGAGAGTATAAGTTGATGCCATTGTAGGCGCAGATTGTACTCAAATTCCTCACAGGTTTCCCAATTATCGCCTGGGTGGGGTGAGGCAAATTGAGACAAAGTACCTTGCCCAAGGGTACAGTTGATCGGTCATTGGATTCGAACACGCAACCTTTCGATCACCAGTCTTAAGCTCTACCGACCGAGCTAATTCGATCTCCATATGATCGTGGACCTATAAATAAAGTCAAAGATGCCCCATCAGCAACAATCACTGTTCCCAAGTTTGGTCAACATCCATCAAATACTCAATATTGTGGACAAAGAGGCAAAACTTAACAAAGTCCCATTGTGCCTTTTTTGATTGACTTTTGACCTTGACCTTCATGAGGTCAAGGTGTCACCCACATTCATGGTCACCTGAAAAGCGTTGGTTCAACATTCATCAAGAAGAATGAAAAATTGGGTCGATTTTAAACGATGGCATATCTTGACATATACATTGCATTCGCAAATGGGTCGAAGATGATGACTGTACCTAAGTCAATGATTACTGTACCTAAGTTGGTTAACATCCATGCAGTAATGTCGAGAGCCAAAAGCATTTGAGGCTTGCTTATTGGTCCCTTTGTGAGTGAGATGCCACAGCATCAAAGATCACACAAAGCATTCCCCACAATAGCCTATTATTCCATTTTAATGACCTTTGACCATGACCTTCACATGGTAGTGGGGGTACATGTGTCCGAAAAATGGGCGATCTGAGAGTGGCTTGCATACTTGGTTATATGGCATATTATGGCTATTTTGGATATGCTGGATCCGAAAATGTTTTTTTTTTTTTCGAAAAGGTTATGGCTGCATTTTGGAAATTTGAAATGGCCGCCATTTTCCGGGGAAATATCACAAAACTTCTTCCTAGAGAGCACATGCGGCCCATGATGGTTAGGACGACCATCATGCTGTTAGCACCAACGGATCCAATGGTTACATTACCATCAACAAAACTCCATGCGGCCATCATGGATTACAAATGGCCGTTTATCTGTCGGAAAATGAGCGAAGCACTAATTCCATAAGCTACGAGCACCTTTCCACAGTCGCTGCACACATTGGACCCAGTTTCTCGGTCCTTTGTATCGTAAATATCAATTGTGTTCCTTGTTATGGTCGGGAAATTCGCTAGGTATTAGATCAGGCACGACTCTGTTTATGTTGTTACTTCAACAACTATCACTGCGGCTCCTAATTCCAAACAATTGGAAGTTGTTTCCATTAAAAAACGTAAGTTGAATCTGGTAGTCTGTTAGTCTGGGAGTTGTGTAGGTGGAGTGGGGATGCTGTCATGAAATGTTCCTCTCACTTTTTGAGTAATAACATTTTATTTACCACTGTATTATGCAAGTGCAGATTCAAACCGCCACCCCTAAACTCTGCGCGTCAAATTACCTCAACTATTAGTCACCCCCCTCCCACCTGTGCCAGACTGTCACGGGGGGAGTTGTGTTGGGGCGTTTCTCTTCGCGCCCGAACAGGGGACGCTTACCGCACCCACTGTAACGCCCTCATTTTTGCTAACTTCTTATTCATATCTTGCTGATCAAGTGAAGTATTTTTTCCAGTTTGACCTGTATAGGCCTAGGTATGCCAGAATGATCCCAGTATACCTATCGCATATGGGACAGCTGAACGGAAAAATTGAAGATGAAAAGGGGTGGCAGACACTACAGGATGGTAATTCCTGTGTCAGCAAGAACAATGTCCAGTTCATCGCTCTGCTGTCGGACCAGGCACTGGAACAGTGGATCAAGGATCTGAAGTCCGTACTTGTTAGACTCCACAAACCGAACGATGGTTTGGATAGGGTGTTAGCCATTGTGCCTACTTGTACAGGGATTGAGTGACTGCTTTTAGAGCTTCCAAACTATCCACAACACAGAAGCTAGAGCACCACTGCCTAACTGGCATAAATACTCCAATTCCCATCATGCCACCAATGTAGAGAAACTGAAATGAAAGTGGGCATCATCAAACACGATGGGGGAAATTCATTCACTGATGACACACCACATTTGTTTTCCGTCCTGATCCCGAATCAGCGAAGACTGATATACTCAATGGGAGTCAGAAGGGGTTGATTCGTACAAACGCTTCAAGATGATGGACAGCCTCTCTGAAGATGGGCAGGGAAGCGTATATGGGATAAATGACAAAATCCAAACTGAAAACATAGTGATTAGGTTACCAGGAGAAAAGGGATCCTCTGTCCATAATTTTCATGATACAGAACACGCCGACCCGAACATAGCCTTAAAACAACAATGACACTACGAGCTTTCTGTTGTCCCGCGCTCTCTGTTTACTATTGGTGCTACTTTACTGATACCGAGAGACAAGTCTGAAATAATGACGGAGCTGAAAACCCGGATGGAAGAGTACAAACAAGGTGAGAATGCTCCAAGCTCCTACCACTGGGAACGGTAGCCATCATTGACGCCATGGTTGAGGTACGGGCTCTCACAATTGAACCAGGAATGAAGGTGTCCGGTGACTTGGCTGATGTGTTCGTTCTCAGGAGGGAGAGTAGTGATGGGTACGACGTCGGAGAATCACTTACGTGCAGGCCAAGGACTGACTCGGAACAAGAGAAAGCCAGTCGAGTAGGACATTTACAAAGGCATGGCGATGAACAATGTATCTAAGAAGAAAATACAGTCTTCGGGCACACATGAATTCGGAGAAGTATTAGTTCAGAAGTAAAGGGTCATCAGATGAAGGTCGTTGTAGTCAAAGGATCCGAGGCTAAAGTGAAGAGCAGCTTCCAGCTATCAGACGATACCGTCAAACTTGACCACGAAGAGGCGGTTATTCTCATGCCAATCCATGTGTTGGATTACCGTGCATGATACGACTTTGAGAGAATTCACAGTCAATTCGCCCTACACAGATGTGCTAATGCTGTTGGTGGATTTAGTTGCGAGTGAAATGCATAGGTCTCAATGGTGTGCACCAAAATTTTCTCAGGTTACTGAATGGATGGCAAATTCCCGAATAGGAAAGAAGAGGTGGATACAGAGATTAAATCACAAGACAATGACCCAGTTATGAAATTCTTCACAAGTCTCGGGACAACTACAGTGCAAACGGTATTTCTGAAAAGTTTCTCTGTCCTCTAGATGTATGCAGGATGAACAATATCCCGATGCTGGTGGGAGTATTCCACGTTGAAGCAAAACGAGGGAGAACAACTGCCACCGACAACAGCCGCGTTGCTGCACATATAATGATAGTCAACTACGTATGCGCTCGTGACAAATCATGTACACATCAGCGAAGCAGGTCTCAAGTTCAGAGGTAACGATGGATGGGAAGAATTGATGGAAACATTCCAGCCAGTAGGTTGATCAGTCCCCCTGCCTCAAGGCTGTCGCGGATTGGTGAAATGTGGATACAAAACGAAATTGCATGGACACACAAATCTCCTGAAGGAAAAACGATCTGGTGTACACGCCTCTATGCAAATGCATCTTTTGTGAGATCTGTTGTGATTACAGCATGCAGGATGGAGCTAGCGACTAAGATGAAGAAGGTAATGCTTAGACCCTGGTACAACGTGAGATATTTAGGATATGTAGTATGGCTGGTTTGAATAGGAAATCATTAAAAATGCATTACGTTCCAGCTGACGATGTGAGAGGTTGTAACTTAAAGAACATGTAGAGAGTTCTGATGAACCGAAAAACCCAAAACGAGTTTTGACTCATTGGATGAGTCAGTGCCTGAATCATGCTTCTTGGTACGAGGCACCCAAAATCAATCTGCGTCGTTCAATCACATAAGTGTTATTCAGTCGACTTCATAATCATTGACGTGAAATACATATATATATACTGCCTTCTACTGCCGAATCCCTCAGTGGTAGGTAGTCGATACATGCAAGTTGTTGTATATGCTGGCGGTCATGAATCTACTTACATGACAAATTGGTGTTACAATCTCCCCATTTCCCTCCAACTGCTAACAGCCGCTATCCCGTTTGCACAAAGAATCGTACACCCTGTTCAATGTAACGCATGGTAGACTAAAGACGTTCCCAAACTTGTGAGATAGGATGATTCGTTATTTTCCGATGAAACCGGCAGTAGCCTGGGTGCTGGGGATTTACATTAGATTGACCGTACCGACAACATTCTGTTAGTCACTAATTGCCGTTGTAGGTGCTATAACTGGAGTTATGATCATGTTTCTATAAGAGATGGCGGTAATTTTGAAATTCTAAAATGGCTGCCATAAAACAATGTCGGAAAATGGAACCATGGATTCAGCATATTCCAAATAGCCGGGAAATGCAATGAAATCAATTTATGCAAACCTATCTCGATAAAAGCGACCCCAGTTATCTTTCTGGGCTAACCATATTTAACGTTCAAATGATTAAAGACGCTTGTGCCAACGTTTTTAATTCAAATAAGCATATATACGTTACTTATGGCTGCAACGCCAGGGTATTCTTGGTGTCCATGATTAAATTATTGTATCTCAACAATTGTCGAGCCAATTACTGGGCGGCTCTCAAGTCAGTCCGAAGACGTACTCCTTAGGACTTTTAGTGTACTTACGTCTATTACAACCGTACTAGGAAAATGGCATGGTGTCTGTACCATCCCTCGTCGCAAGGAACAATCGGCGAAGCGTTATTCTTCGAATACACCCCTGCAACTAACGCCTCGTCGACATCCACTCCAGTGACATCGTATTTAAGACACTTCTCGAAGTTTTTCGCTCCGTCGGGATCAGACGTAACCGGTACAGAGAGATTCCGCTTCAGTAATTCACAGGGCCAAGCGGGGACGTCCTTCCCGCACTGCGCATCTCCCCACGATCGGCACCAGTGCTCGCTAGTCCCAGCAGAGAAAACTTGTATGAAAACCTGGAGTACGCAGACGAACACCGGTGAAGACATTAGACACACGGCACACTTCTGGAAGCGTCCAAACGATCCGGCATCCTTCAGGCAAACTTCGAAATTCATTTTGCTATAGGGTTCGTTCTATCTAATGGGGATAAAACCTAGAGTGTCGATAGATGGAGGACCTATAAGTCATAAGCTCATAATACTGAAAAGGCATTGGTATCTGGACTAGCTGTGTAACCTACAGGCAAATGTAATCTGCTGGTAGCGGCCGCACCGAAGCGTTGGTACCCCTATCAGTACTCTTACAAGATGACCCAACGGAAAGATGTTGATAGTGGAACTCACTTTCCGTGGTGATAGCGTATCATTAGAATGCGCACAAGAAGATATGACTAGATAATCTAGGAATCATGACATACCATTATACTAACCCGGCTCGGAGCGGTACTGATATCAGTGGATTTCTCATGGGGTACTGCACATATGCCCTTCTCTAGAGAGAAAAAAAACCTGACAACAAGGTATGTGCATGAGGGTGCATGAAATGCTCGCCAATAAACAACCGTTACTGAATAGCGCATGACTAAGAAGAACTAATGCAACTAATGGAGGCACCTTGAGTAGTTTGGGGATCGAGCCAAAACACGGCTGGGTAGACGAGATGATGTTGTTGGGTGATGGGCGGTAGTGGTTGGTGGTGGCCTAAAGAGTCACCATGCGTAAGATGCTGGACGCGACAGTATTAACATGTTGATAGGGTGGGAGAATGTGGATGGTTTTGGTCGTAATACAAAGAAATGGTAACTATAGCCGGAACAGCCAATGTTCTAATTAACTTCAATAACAGACATGATCACTACTGCGAATTCCATGATCAAGTCTGTTATCCTCAAACAATGACCGAATGACTATTGCCAAATTAATCTATTCGCCCGACATTTTCCCATATATAATCCTATACCATTATATGTGTTTTTTTTTTTTTTTAGCCTGACCTCCTCACTAGAAGGGGTAGGGGTGTCAGGGGGTGTTTGTTCATTTGATGTGTTTGATTTTGTACCGGTGTGGGTGGGTTGTCCATTTTTTTTTTTTTTTTTTTTATGTACAACCTCTAATTCCTAGCGTATTGGCACCTATGTATGGATGATATCTATAACGCCAGCCCTATAAGGTAGAAGAATGAAATGTGATAATAGATTGGTTAGGATTCCGTTGTTGCATAGATGCATGTCCGAGATTAATGTGAAAATCACATATTTACAGGAAGGGATGTCCGTCTTGGAAGTCAATCTATATAATACACGTGATTTCTGCTGACTCATTCAGGTATTTTCAATTAGATAATTTCCGGGGGTGTAACCAATATCTACGTTATCTTTGAAAACTAAATATGAACATATTCAGACACAAACACATGAATATACCGCCCACCGGTACATAAATTTTAAATCATATGCCTAATCAGGCATGGAGACAATCTATTTCCAATAGTCGTCTTGGGATCATCGTCAAGGGGGGGTGGATACATTTTGGTTAAATCCCAATTACAATAGGACTATTTCTCGATTTTTCGGCGTCCCGGACAGACGCAATGTGACGAGCGGTGGCGCAGCTGCATGTTGTTTTCATTTTCAATGTTCTCATACATACCCCGTTTTTATTCCTAGACGAAGTCAAAGGAATCTTGCAGTCATGACAGTGTGTGGGTGTGAGTGTGTGTGTGTGTGTGTGTGTGTGTGTGAGTGTGTGTGTATGTGACGCTGCTTGTAAACATGATAACTCGACCCCACCTGGATGGATGAAGCTCATACTTGGTATGTGGTTTCCCCCATGATGAGTACATGAACCCTATTGTTTTGGGGTCAGGTTAGAGTTCATCTGAGGTCACCAGAGGTCAAAGGCGACCAGCTTGGAAACAACTATGAATTCCAGAATGGTTGGTCAAATCAGGTTGAAATTTGATTTGTAGCTTCCTTATGGGGTGCACAGGAACCCTATTGTTTTTGGTATAGGTCGGGGTGAATTTTGGTCAAAAATAGAACATTGTGAAAAGTCGATATTTTGGCCAATTTTGGCTTGTAAACACGATAACTCGACCCCACCTGGATGGATGAAGCTCATACTTGGTATGCGTGTTCCCCATGATGAGTAAATGAACCCTATTGTTTTGGGGTCAGGTTAGAGTTCATCTGAGGTCACCAGAGGTCAAAGGCTGAACATCTTGTAAACACGATAAGTCCAGGATGGTTGGTCAGATCAGGTTGAAATTTGATTTGTAGCTTCCTTATGGGGTGCACAGGAACCCTATTGTTTTTGGTATAGGTCGGCGGGTGCAATTTGGTCAAACATGCAGGAAATTTGTGAAAGTCAATATTTCAGCCAATTTTGGATTGTAAACAAGGATACCTCGACCCCGCTGGATGGATGAAGCTCATACGTGGAAGGTGTGTTCCCCAGGAGATCATGAACCTATTGTGTTGGGGTCAGGTTCCAAGCGTCATCTGAGGTCACCAGAGGTCAAAGTCTTGAGAATACCGTGAAATTTAGTGTGCGATTTCTTATCAAGAGACAGGAACCCTTGTTGCGTTGGTTGGAAAAAGAGGAAATTGGTCAGACTTGATGTTGCCTATAATGAGCTGGTACAATCTCCCATTGTGCCCTTGCGGGTCTGGATATAAGTTGTCAGAAAGAGCAAGATTCAATGAGCCTTTTGGGGCTTTCTGGTCATGATCTTCTCCTCTCTGTTAGCCACCACCATGTGCATTTTGTATTTGGAAATGTCATACTCTCTAATGACCAACTTTCATGATAATGGGAGGGGGGGAAAGCGTTTTGATCTGTTTGACCCATAAATGGCACTTTTTGGACGAAATGACCTAAATGACCTTTGACCTCGAATTCCTGAACATCCCATATGTACATTTGGTCACTGATAATATGAACCAAGTTCATGAACCCCATCTGATTGAACTGTAGGGAGAGAAGCATTTCTCAGTTCTCGAAATAATGGCAAGAAAGTGACCCCTAGATGACCTTTGACCTCAAATTCCTGAACATCCCGTATGTACAATTGGTCAATGATAATAATGATCAACCATCATGACCATCCAATTCAATCGCGGAAGAAGAAGCCGTTTTGACTCGTTGGACACCAAAAATGACCCCTAGATGACCTTTGACCTCAAATTCTGACACTCCATATGTATCACTGGTCAATGATTACACAAACACTTTCTATGGTCAATCCAATTATTCTGTAGGAAAGAGAGCAGCTTGACCATTTGAACAAAATGGCCAAAATTGACCCCTAGATGACCTTTGACCTCGAATTTCCGAACAACACATAAGTAACAATGGTCAATGACTCCATACTGACAATTTTTAGATAGTCCGATCTGTTCCCATAGGAGAAGAAGCCGCTTGACCGTTTGAACGAAATGGCCAAAATTGACCCCTAGATGACCTTTGACCTCAAATTCCTGAACATCCCGTATGTACAATTGGTCAATGATAATACTGACCAACTATCACGATCATCCATGGAGATGGATTAGCTCGGATTAGCTCGGTTGGTAGAGTAGAGCTTAGGACTGGTGATCGAAAGGCTGCGAGTTCGAATCCAATGACCGATTAACCATCCGGGTCCCATTGGGCAAGGTAATTTGTCCTCCACTGCCTCACCCCAACCCAGGCGATAGGGGGAAACCTGTGAGGAATTTGAGACCAATCTGCGCCTGCAATGGCAGCAACTTATACTCTCCGGATTGTCGAAGAGCGTACCGGTTCCTGTGATCGGGAATATCTGTTAATGCGCTTGAGAACGTCTACGACGTGGGAAAGCGCTATACAAGAAGGCAGGGTGGATTTTAATTAATTTTTTTTAATTATATCCAATACAATCTCTGGGAGAAGAAGCGTTTTGTTTGTTTGACCCAAAAAATGAGCTTTTTGGCCAAAAATGACCCTAGATGACCTTTGACCTCAAATTCCTGAACATCCCGTATGTAATATTAGTCACCGACAATACTGACTAAGTTTTATGACATCCTCTTTGAACTGTAGGAGAAGAAGCCGCTTGACCGTTTGAACGAAATGGCCAAAATTGACCCCTAGATGACCTTTGACCTCAAATTCCTGAACATCCCGTACGTACCATTAGTGAGTCATGAAATACTGATCACTATCACACGATCATCATTCATCTGTAAGAAGAAGAAGCTTTTGTTCGTTTACCACAAAAATCACCTTTTTCGGCCAAATGACCTATAGATGACCTTTGACCTCAAATTCCTGCACACCTCGTATGAAACATTGATCACCGAAAATACTGACCGGTTTCATGAAAATCCGATGAAAATGCAGGAGGAGTAGAATTTTGCAGTTTTTCGCAAAAATGGCCAAAATTGACCCCTAGATGACCTTTGGACTAAACTACCTGAACAACCCGGATGCCCCTCAACTCAGTGATCATTTTGACCAAGTTATTCATGATCCATATACACCGTAGATTGGAGTGGCAAATTACAATCAAATGTTGGACAAGATGGATGGTGGATGGCTGGATGGATGGATGGATGGATGGATGGATGGATGGATGGATAGATAGATAGATAGATAGATAGATATATAGATCGATAGATAGATAGTAGATATATAGATCGATAGATAAACGTGTAGTACTCCAACATGTCAAACTGACATTTCCGACTCGATCTCTCTTCTGACGGTTTGTGATATTGGACGTACCCATACCCTAACCTGGTTGCCGTCGTTTGCTTGATCGTAGTCATTTTCTTGCCCTCATCAATTCGGAATTTTGATTGAGATATACGTAAACGCACTTGGTCGTGTTCAACAGCAAACTTTATGGAGTGACGGCCTGGTACTATGTCTTGGCTGACTTATTAACCTGGACTTCATGTAACTAACTACAAGTGTATATACGAGTGAGAGGGATAACACACACAACACACCCACAACACACACACACACACACCACACACACCACAACACACAACACACACCTACGCACGACAGGACTCATAGCTTCCTTTTGCCTTCGCAGGATCTACTATTGTTAGCGAGCGTACTCCGGGTTTCCCAGGGATCTCGTCCAAATGGCCATCAATTGTCGGTTATTGTATTTCCCTCGTTTCCTGTCCACTCTATCAGGTCGGGTCTGCTTCTGTTCGTACTCGAAGTCCCCGACGATCTTGGCCTTCTCGTTTCACATCGTTGGCTTCGGAGCCACGTGTTGACCTCTCTGTTGGATACCGTAGTTCTGACCTATCGCGGATGCTACGCGGCCGCCACGTTGTTATGCCTAGTCCTATACAAGCTTCCTGGCGACCTCCGCCCGCGCAGACCGTCGTATGTGAGCCACGGTTTCATCAGGACCATCGGTGGAGAAGGCTCACACAGTGTAACAGGTTTGACAGAGCCTCATTCCATTTCAGTGAACTGTGCAACCAAATTAATGTAGATAGATCATACTTGGCCATGGTTGCTTTATAAGTATATGATTATCATTGTTTAGTGAGGTCCAAGGTCAACGGAGGTCAACGGGTCAAGTCTGAAAAAGTTTGAGCATGATAACTGTGCAACTGAAGATGTACAAACTTCATACTTGGCACGAGGGTTGCCATTTGGAGTAGATGATCCTTATCGTTTTGAGTTCAGGCCGAAGGTCTACGCAAATTTTACAGTCCAAATATAATTGATCCTTCAGTCGTTCAGTGCGCAGCAAAGGAGTCACTGAGCCCTTGGGTTCTTGTGTAGTATTCCTGAGTTGTTCTGTCTATGCATTCCAAGTGGTTGGATTACTGGTATACTCCAGTCTATAGATTCGTCGTGTTGAACGGATTTGCCACACGTGACTCCTCTCATGTCGCGTGATTTAGAATTTGGGCTTCTACGTTGACCTCAGGTGACCTTGGCCCTGACCCCAAACTTAGAGATAATCCTGGTCCAGATGCAACCCCTCCGTTGCAAGTATGAACTCTCTACATCCTTTCGTAGGGATCTCCGATTAGCATTTTGGCTCCCTGACTATTATAGGATGGTGGGCTTGGGCTGGGTGTCTGGATTGCGGCTAGGTGCTGTGTGCAGCCTGTTCCCCCCAACGACTGTGTAGGTCGGCAGAATATCGAAAAAATGAACAGGTTAAACAGGAAAATCTGTTCCCTTGCTTCGAATAGGAACTTGTCGCTTTTACTGTACTGTGAACTGTATATAGATCAAGGTAGGATTCCATAAGGGCGTGTGCGGGATGCGGCCGACTCTATACATGCCAAATTCCCTCATTTGTGGCCAAGAGGTGGAGATAGTTCCCATTGGGGCAGAAGTGTTTCCATATAGAATGGCATGGGCACGCGTAGGCAAAATGACAACCTGTACTCATGTGGCGTTGCTGCTGCTTCATATCGCAAATGGATTCAATCCATGGCCCCCCCCGTATACATTAGCTGGTGTAATTCGAAGTTGTTTTTTGTCATCATTAAACCTTTATTTCACTTCATTCGCTCCTCATTCAATGACCAATTCGATTTACATTCCGTACCGCACCCCGCATCAGCACTTATGGAATCCTACCTTCATCCATTCTTGTTTTGACAGGAGGGCAGCTAGCAATGATGACGTTATGAGGATAATTGTACTCATAGACTTATCGCTCTAGTGTTTAGACGTAACGAAATCGTTGCAATAATAGCACTTAATATGGTTACTGTTACGTGGAATAGGCAAAAAAAAATTTAAAGCGCTTTACTGAATAGTTACTGTGAAAGAGCCAGTGTCGTGGAACTGAGCTATTGCCCCGTGAGTACAAAAATCCTATTTGATACAGGCGAATAGGCCCCTGGGGACCGTACTATACCAACTCCCCAACTACAAGCACTTGCGAAGTCGTTTTCCGCTACATACCATCGAACAAACTTGTACCACGTCCCCCTTCTGTATAACCCTCAATAGTTTCACCACTTCCTCATCCACATGTAAAGAACGTCTAAACTTTTATAACTAATAATTTGCTAGACGTAATTCAATGAAGAAAAGTAAATGATCACATCCTGTTTCAATTTAGAAACTGTTCCGTCGATCGATTGAGAGCTGGGAAGACAGTCAGGATGTACAATGAAGAAGGGGAGGAGTCAGGCGAAATCGAAAACTTCACTCCCGATAATTTAGGTTACAACTAGTCGTACTAGGAGGATTTTCCCTCCAAATTCCTTTGATGAATTAAAATTCGGTCAAAATTCATCACTAAAGTTCGGACAGTATCCCACACGTTACATTACAATTGGGATATGAATCTGTGTATTCAATTCCGTTTTTCCCTTTCCTAAAATTCTTGTCATCATTTTCCTGCCACTCGAAATCATTTCGATTCAAAGCCTCCAGGATCTCCGAGATGCCATAAATGTAGTGGTATTCTGTCGTCGGGCGAATCAAGACGTGCATACACCCTCATACACGATCGGGCCTGTAGGTGCCCCCGCGTCCACCGTGGTTTCGCGCGTGAGCGCTGTTGCTGTTGATTCACATAGAGTGAACTTGGCTTCTTCACTGGCGAGTTATTCTGCAGCCTGCACACTTGCACTTCTCGCTATACAATGAGTGTGTCCTACTCTCCGAGAATTGCTAGGATTTATGACTTTGGAAATTCAGGAAAGTACGAATTTAACGTGGTTCTGTCATAGTAGTATTATCATAATGTGATGTTTGCATAAACTTTTGCGTGAAAATGTAACGTGACCCCAGCTTACCCTCTTTGAACCACACCCTTATTGATACTTAATTTTTCATTTTACACCACAACTTACACCTCAGTTTACCCCCTTTGGAACCACAACCTTTCTTGATAATTACTTTTTCATTTTACATTAACTGTTCAGCTCCTTATTATATAATCTATATATATATATATATATATATATATATATATATATATATATATAGTATATATATATAGATATATATATATATTATATATATATATATATATATAATATTCTATAAGATATGTATATATATAATATATTATAGATAACATTTTTCTCAGCAGGGATTTGTGGAAAGTGGGTGAAGGGGGACGAACAAGTGAGTCGGGGAGAGGGATGTCATAGCCAATGAGAGTCTGCACCGCTCCTCTACGCATTCTTTTATTATTTTACACACCCGACGTATCGGTACTTCCACCGTCAGAAACAAACCTTGATTTTTTCGAACTTTCATTGGGGATATCCCGGCAGATTCTTCATCCGTTACCCGACGGGGAGGAAGCGGGACAGAGCTCCCCGATAGCGTGATACAATATTTTCCATTGTGTTTAACTGTTGTGGCCTTCCTCATCACAATTTACATTGCGCGGAAGCAGAGACATTGTGGCTCGACCACCATTTATCCTTTTGATCAGCTAATGCGCGTGTATTCCTCATTTCCTCATTGGCTGTTCGCATTGCGTATTAATTATTTAGTTGTACGCCTCGTTAGGATTAGAGTTGTCGTCAGCCCTAGGGGATATCTTTGTAAGAAGTTGCCCGATTGGCCTCTGGAACCATCCTCATTTTTTTCAATGATTGCATCTCTCCCCAAAAAATTGAGATATATTTGAGACAATGGTCCAGGGACGACCCGGACTTGGATACGGGCAATAGCCGCATCTTTTACAATAAGCAAGCACTAGGGTTCATTTACACCAAATGACGGAGCTACAGGCTGAATATGAGCTTGATATACCCTTGCTTTCTTCAGATAACCGTTCTGGACGAGAGTGTTACATACAAACATACCCCCCCTTGGGACCCTAATACACATAGGCAGTATTGTTCTACGAAATAGTCTACTTGCAAACATGTTTAATTTGTTTGTCCTCGTAACGGGCGTGCTCTGCCTCCATCATCTCCTCTGGCTCTCCTCCTCTTCTCGTCTGCCGCAGCTTCCTTTAACTTTGTCCCGCTCCGCTGTTTCGGCCTGTGTTCTGATGAAATAATTTGTTTAGAAGACGGGTATTGTGTCGAATTCTGAACCTTTGTGTTGATTTGCTAAGGTGTATTGTGAGCAAATGAATTGTCGTATTCGGGTTGGTCGCCAATGGCTGTTGTCAAGTGAGCGAACAGGATTGTACACCCCGCTGACAAGCAAAGTTGGGAAAGGTATTCCATTGCGCAATAATGCATGACACCACAGTTAATATTTGATGTATTTCATTGTTTGTTAGGAAGGAAAATTAACGTTCCGCCCGAAGTTCTACTTGCGTAAGTAAAATCAAAACACCCACTCAACCCATTACAACAATCTCCTCTAATAGACTATTTATTTTTTAATGATGAACTAATGGGTATGTTTAAATTTTTGCTAGGAAAGGGGAATATTTGCGGGTTGTTGCAAGTGTAGGACATAATTGTTATCGCATAAGAGATGCTATGCGCTCGTGTGCCCATGCGAAAACTTCAAAGTCTCTAACTCCGTAAAAGTCAAGTCTTAGGAAGGTCTGGTTTGGTCTTGGACACCTGACACCTCTGCGTCATATTCTCATAATGATTCCACAGGCGTCCTTCCAAAAACTAAATGACACTGCATTGTCTGACATAAATTTCCAGTTGAATGGCACAATGGTCGATATATGACGCAGAGAGAGTTACAATAAAAGGCCGCGTTTCCAGGCAAGCGGGGGGCGGGCGTCTAAAAGCGTCATCGTTTATTTTCAATTGGAGCCGTTTCCATGCAGCGGGCGGGGCGGGCGGGCGGGGGGCGGGCAGGCGGGAGTTTTCTCGAATCGGTCAAGTAGCGATTTTTCCGCCGCCCGCGTGTCCGCGTGGTATTTCGTAATAGATTCGGGGATTTCCCTGCAATCTCACCGGCTTGTAGCCCGATTAAGGGATAGTAGAGGACAATTGTATTTCAAATAATGTCCAAACACATTCATAAACGGTTTCAAACACTAGGTATGAGTCTTTATACGATTGTCTCTAATTGTTAACGGCCAACTCCCACACCTATGTGAACCCAATATTTGCATATTCAAACATTGGACTGTCAAGTATATGCTAATTAAATTACCAAAACATTTCAATTGTGAAAGTTTAATAGTGGGCCGTAAATGTGACATTTAGAACAAGGGTTTTCAGAAATGAACAGAACGGTGTTTAGATTTAAACACAGTATGCGTTCCGGTGTGTTGAGAATAATAATAATTAATAAATAATAATTGACAACAATAATAATAACAATAATAATAATAATAGGAAACATAAGTCTTATATAGCGCATATACACGCGAAAAGTGAGAAGAGGTGAGTGACGCGAGAAAAACGCCCGCCCGCGTGCATGGAAACGAGTCTTCCAAAACCCCCCGCTCGCCCGCCCGCCCGGCCGCCCGCCGCCCGCGGGCATGGAAACGGCGCTAGGTGAATTCGTGACTAAACCTGAAACAAATTCCCCATGTCTTCAGGTCGCCGGTAAGGGCACGCCCTTGTTCCGGGAAGAAAAGGCAGAGGAACCCAGCCGCTAGGATGTTAAACCCCGAATATAACTGAAGGCAGGCTCTCCCATGTTTCGAAGAGGATCAGCAGAAGTGGGGCCATGACGCCCCAAATCGGAGCTACAAAAAAGAACGCTAGGCCACTGGACCTACATGGAAAGAAAGAAAATCAAATATGTGAGTTTAGTGCCAACGTAATAAGGAGGTGAAATTCGACTCAACCAGCGGCTAACAACAACAAGGGGAGGGTGCAGGGTCGTAAGCAGTACTGGAACAGTTGAACAGGAAATGGAGGCATACCGTCTAAAACAATAAAAAAATTGCTCAGTCATGTCACTTGGAAGCGGCCTGCTATCTCTACGCATTATACTAAAACTGACTATCATACTGTTGACGGTGATTGTACCACCGTGACCCGATGGAAGATGGGAATGAGCTAGAGGATAGGAAGGAAGGCTAGAAACTGAGCCGAATGGAAATTTCGCTGCAAAGTCACTCGCTATTAATTAGGTGGTCTACAGCTATAACTTACCTAAATGCGCCCGTCAAAGAGGAGTGTCAATGGGTGTCCCTAGATGGAACAGGATCATAACAGTAGAGGCATAACACTACAGTGGAATCTCACACTCCCCTAGAGTGGGGTACTTTGGTTGGCCCGCTATTCATCAACCAGACATGTTATTGTATATGGACTCACCTCAAGATCGTCGGCATCAGTTAGCAACCAACTGTCAGATAACTGGAAAAGGATGCCCGTGATGAGAACTTCCCAGCAATGGCACGAGAGCTCGAGAATCCCATGATCTTAAAAGAAATGATCGAAGAAACCGAAAAAGAAAGGCAAAGAACATGTCAATCACCCATTGGAGTAATCACGCGTTCGAACACACTATCGTGTGTCTGGGCTGTGGCAAACTCGTGCTTGATGAAAAAGTTGCAGATCTTACTTCTTTATACCAGAATCGATGAACGTGCCTGAGCGAGTCCGGGTTGTTGTCACGGTTATAACCGCCAGGTCGTCTGGGGTCATTACTCATCATGACAGTGCTCCGTTGGGTCCTATTACCGCGTGCACGCAGGCGCGCGTGAACACCGTTAGCGGAACTATGTAACTGGTGTTTTCCAGCTTTTACAGGCCTATATTCATCAACTTCCCTAATTAATGCACTATATATATGGTAGCAATGTGGATGAATTGAATTTTATTGTAGCAATCAATGATATTATTTTGAATAATGGGGTATTTAAATTCACATCAGAATTTGGGAGTACTCATTTGCCTTTCCTAGACCTGTCTCGTACACTGGAGGAGGGTATAATCAAGACAGTTTTGTATACTAAACCCCAGTGTACAGACCCTGTTTATTCCGATACTCCTCTTCCCATGATAAAGATTATTAGATAACATATCCTCAGTCAGGCTCTTCGGTACACATGTATTTGTTCTGAAGCTACTGACAAAGAACAACAGTTTAAACCCTGAAAGTAATCTCACCCAGGGGGGTACCCACGTGATCGTGTAAGAGGCAAAATCACGAAGGCTGATAGTCAATCCAGGAGGAACTTTTGAAAAACTCAACAAAGGTTCAATACTAAATCACTGATAAAGCGCACTAGTCATAACTAGAAACCCCCCTCCCGCCTCTCAAGGAGATTAATTAACAGGCTTTCACATTTTTGCAACTGCCGGATACTATGAAGTATTTTCCGCCAACCCCCCAATCTGCGGAAGGCTACTCGTGAGGGCAAAAAACTCCACAATGTGGTCTAATGCCAGGAGGGGTTGCTACCGTACCCACAAACGTAACTGCGTTACGTGTAGCGCCCTCAGTAAAAACGACCACCCTTTCAAGTGTAACTCTTCTGGTCAAACGTATCAGATTTGAGATTCAGTCACGTGCACCGCTAAATCTTAATCTATCTATAACTGCTTAGACTGTCAAAAACAAATGTAGTGAAACGGGGGTGAACTAAAAGACTAGAACACAGAGGACATATACAGAATTCAAGAACCCCTAACAACACTCCGCTTGGCAAGCATTTTTGGGTCTCTTGTACTAAATTTGACTTTTGGTTAAGTAGCCTGCCTAACTGTGACAAAACACGACGGGAGCCAATTGTAGCCATACTGGATAACCCACTAATGACTTGCCACCCAACGGAATAAACTTGAAAAGGGTAGCCAAGCGGAACTAGTCCGATAACTCACTGACAGATCGGGTTGTTATATCCCTGTCGGATTCTGTCAACCGGGGGCTAGTTGTACCTTGGTATATAGTATCATGCACAGTGTAACATTGTAACTTTCATGAAGTGAAGCGTATACCCGGGCCGAAACGTCGACATTTTTTAATACAAGGGTCATCGAATAATTATTCCGCTACGTGTACTCTTTTCCCTTGGTGACATGTTAAAAGCAAACCCCAGTAGATAGTGTATGGTCGGACGAAGGTGTCTTAAAAGTGGTGGGGCCCATGTCATAGTTTCATTGCACTATGTCGTGAATCTTGTTTTAAATTATAAAAACTTTGATTTCATTCGTTAATAGCTTGAAATAGAGGACCCAGGTTGTGTCCGAAATATACGTATTGTACACTATTCTACTGGTGTTTTTGCTTCTTAACATGTCTCGACTGGGTGGATACTGCCTATTATATTGTTTATTTTTAATGGAGCACACGTGAGCTATTATTAATATATCTATATATATATATATATATATATCTATAGATATTATTATATTATATATATATAATATATATATATATATATTATAATATATATATATATATATATATATAATATATACTATATCTACACCGGAGAAGATTCCTCACAGGGAGCATTCCACCTACTATTAGTCCCTGATACCGCTATTTCTCACCTGTTTCCCCCCTCACGATCGTTAGGCGGTTAGGCCTATGGACAATATTTTCAATAATATTTGGTAAAAATGATTTCTTTCAGAAATATTCTACCCAGCAAGTTGATAAAGTAATTCTTACGTAGGATCGGCGTACTTCACAGCGTTGACCCGCGAGGAGCATTGTCCAGAAAGAACGGCATGCCTTTTCTCCCGGAGCATCTCTGGCATGAAGAACCACATCAGGCCGCTGTTATTTTCGACAGCGCCAGATCGACGAAGAGATGTACGAGTCGATACCGAGTGATGACGTGCTCAGCGTTAGGCCGTAGTACCGAGGCTCTGAACCGCCCTGTGAATCAAGAAACATAATATATATCAAAAATTATGTATAATATATATAAATTAATATAAATATATATTATTAATATCACTATATTATATATAATCTATAACTATAATATAATATATATATATATATATATATAATAGATATATATATAGATATATTATATGATATGTATATATGTGTTTGTGTGTGTTTGTGTGTGGTGTGTGTGTGTTTGTTGTGTGTGGTGTGTGTGTGTGTGTGTGTTTAGTTTGTGTGTGTGTGTGTGTGTGTGTGTATTATGCCCGTTGAGACAAACTAGACATCACCATGACTACCACATCAGCTATGTTTAGTGAACTATGTGGCCAGAATTCAGCCCCATTCCGGATTGTTGAAAATTGAGGAAAGTGGACTTATCCAGTTAAACCGCAGATTATAGTAAAGACAAAATCGTGGCTGTGAGAGAAGTCTCGCAGATCTTTCAAACGGCTCCGAGATTCGGTACCCTGTTTGAAGCAGAAACACGAATAAATAATAACTGAATAGGCATTGTTCCAAACCATCAACGGACCAGAACCCGTTACCTAGTGTTTCGATGGACTGACATCAACCCATTTGCTTCTAAATCCATTCCTGACTTGTTATGGGTCACCTGACAAGATATCACGGAAGGATTCACAAGACCATAGAGGAATATGCATTCAAATGTGCTGCTTATTCGTTTTTCACGGTTCTTTCCGCGCAGTAATTTTTTTCGTTGTCTTGTCATCGTGCTCAATCTGCTGTTTGAAGCGAGGAGCTGATTTACAACCAGCCTTGTGCATCCCTGTCATCTGAGTTCAGGTTTAAGTCAACACTGTTCCCACGCTTCGTGTGTCAGAAGTATCGTCCACTCGTCTTGAGACAGTGTCCAGATGTGCCTTCTAACAACCTGTGGACAGGCCACTGGGCCCGATTTCCTGTTTTATTTCATGTGGTATCACACATACCAACTGTCACTATCACTGATTTTATTAAACCTCAACTATGACCTCGGAATAACCTGGAAAGAGTTTTATTCGCCGTTTTTTGTCCTTTTCAGTTATCGCATGCCGGTGCTGAAACACCAGTTATTTCCCTTGCCAAATTTCGCGTGCAATTTCACATCCGAGGTGTCGGCCCAGAGTTGGTGTGCCCCCCCCCTTAATCACGGACCTCTCTTACGGTCCCCCCCCCCCTCCTGATGGAAAGTTCACCACGTCGCCCATGCTAATACCCCTTGTACTGCTCCGCTGAGATGGCAATTTGGGAGACACAACTACAATCAATTCAGGCCCGGATTCTGATCGCGAAAAAATGTTTTTTTAAAAAGGATAAATTAGAAAAAAAGTATTTCGCGAGCGAATTCCCAAAACTTGTTTTGGTAGTCATCGGTCAATGTCAGTACTTTTGTTTAAGCCGTTAGTAGTCAGCCACCTTTGTGTGAAGAATTGACGGCGCAGGATGATGTAAAGATACCAAACTACATCAAACCTTAAGAGAACTCCATTCCTGTCATACTTAGGCAATGACTTAATGTCCCAATTACGACCCAAAACTTACCGCCCCCCGACCTACCATCTTCAGTTGTTAAATCCTCTCCAGTTGTCTCCTGTTGATCCGTTCTATCCTTCTTAAGACCTTGTCTGCTTCGTCCAGCCTTCCTTTAACTCCGAGCCAACGAGGGATCTGGCACTAAGAGGCTATCGGGGTGATATTATTAATGAATACTCAGCCTACATTTATACCGGAGAACGTCCGCCCTTTGTTATGAGGATTATGATGTGATGATTTCGGATCCTGGATGCGGTATGACTTTATACAAATAATGTGAAAAATCCACTTTCCGAATAAAACCAAGCCAACACTGGTAGGCGATGCGTGTTTTGCGTCGATTTAGGACCATGTTCTACCTTCGTGGGCTACTGTACATCCATGATGTTTAATAAGCAAAAAACACTTTAAAAATTTCGACCAAGATTATACCTCACCCCGCAACCCTCATTCAGGAATATTGGCCTAGCTCAGTCCGGGCGATGGGAAGGGTGAATGGCTTGAACCAGTGAACAAGTGATGTGTACGTGACGAGGATGTATGGGGAGCGAGTGAGAGTTGAAGATAGATACGACAATATGCGAGTAAGCAGTTAGATCGAGTGGGCGTACTCAGGTTTAATCAACGATTACTACAATGCTGGGACGAGGAGTAAGAAGAAAGGCAGAGAGATGGCGAGATGGAGATGCGCGTTGTTGTATACTTCGCCACCCAGCGAGAGCGGAAAAACCAAGAGCGAATATAACCCACAGAACGTTAGACACCAGGACCCTCTTTGATGTCGCTACGAACTCGTTAACTGAGGAAGAATAGTGAAGCTAGAAAAACGTATATGGAAGATTCCAATACATACTATGCCCACTTGAAAGTAGCAAAAAAACGGAAGAAGAGTTGGCGCTTAGTAACACCAGGTTGCTACAAATATCTTCTTGTTCTTCGAAAAGCTGAAAAGTAGGCAAACAAAAATTCTACCATGAGAAGATCAAGCCAGATATTGGCACAGTTGGGGGAAAAAAAACTTGGGGAGGGTATCAATATTGTATTATAGAAGGAAAACAGTTATAACTGAAATTATGACAACTGTTGGCAAAACTAAGATCCAAAAGCGTATAACCGAGATATTTAATAATTGTTTATCCATGTTGGACCAACACATCGAATGAAATAATAACCAATCAAATGATGCCAAATCGCAAAGCCTTATAATCTCAATACAATGTTTTAACTTATACTGACTGAGATTGTGGTGAACATGTAATTTTGTCCGGGCCATGACCAAATCCCTTCTGACACTTAAAAAATAGCTTTAGGTCAATATCCCCTGGTATTGCCCATATCTTGAATCGATATTGCCTTTTATCTTTCTGAAATTCAAAAAGTGATTCATAATCGAATAACCGATGTTCTTAAAGAAACTAAGGTTCTTTTCCAATACAGTGTGTTTTTTTTGTGAACAACTGCAACATATATCAAGTCCCGCCAATGTTGTACATGATATCACTCCTGTCTGCTTTAGACAAAAGGATCAACGCATTTGAAGTATTTCGTGATTTGTCAATGGCATTTGAGAGATTGTCGATTCATAATATTTTATCACATAAATTATACATTCATGGTCTGAGAGTTAGAGTACAACGACGGTCAAAAGTTTATTCGTGATCGTTCACTTTGTTAGTATCAATCTACTACCCTACCCTCCAAATGTTGTGTGTGGTTCACAGGGTGCCATCCCTGGCACCTTTGCTTTTTATCATTTAGATGGAACGACTTGGTTCGTCTTCAACCCAATTAAATCACTATGTTCGCTGGTGATACCACCTTTCTTTATAACCATATCCGCCTTATACAAGGGTCCAAGAGAGGTCCATGACGAAACTTGTCGCATGTCGTGTACAGATAAAACTAATTTTATCGTTTTTCACACTGTTGGTAAATAGTCCCCATGATGTGGAGATAGATCAGCAATAAAGTGATTAGAAAGGTTAGTCAAACTAATTTTCGAGAGTTCAATACAAGAAAATATGAAATTGGACGTTACACATGAATAATGTCTAGCTGCCGCAAGTTTCACAATGTAATTGGGACTGTGTGTTTTTGTATCGCCTGGTTAACCAACGTCTCCCGCAGATTGTGACTTTGTTCCCCCTGTTGTTTATAACAAACCTCCATGAATATTGTCACAAGGAGTGCATGAACTGTTCACTATAACAAAACCATTTTCATCTCCTCCATTTTCCTTCCTTGGGCTGCTTCCTATTGATTTTGTTTTTTGGTGACCAGACTTGAACAATTGTCAAACTTGTCCTGGTCCTCTTTCATTTCCAGGGTTTTCATCTGGTTGCGCATGACAATTGTCATATAAATGTAAGTGTGTTCAATGGAGTGAAAAAATAAATTGAATTGAATTAAATTGATCCAGACTTCGAATAGGCCTATATCACCAACGGATATACACTGTCACCACGATATAATATTGCCTATATGAATTGTCAATTTATTTTGATTTATTTCGCTTACTCCAATGACAATACATATAATATATACACCTAGATGGATAATGCGGTGGAGGTCCAAAAAGCAAAGCTTGTACGAGTGAACCCCTAACAAAAATAATCACAATGCGAGTAAACCCAGTCCACAACCCCACCACCCACCCCTACCTCAATTACCCTAACATTATACTCTTATTATATATAAGTTGAACCAACCGTCCATAATTGCTCTTCCGCACATGCATCATTCCTTCTAAGTTATGTGGAAAACTTACTGAGATAGGCGATACAATCAGGAGATTGCGAACCCTGGACGCCTGTCAGAAACGAGGGCCATATAACATGGCCATGTTGGGTGTGAGAAAGTTATCACAAATCAGGACTGCACCAGCCGCGAGAAGCAGGGACACCGAAAACTTTGCGACGGCCGAAAACTGTAGGGGGCGAAACGTTTTTCTGTTACAATTAAGACGCACTCCGTATCGTTTCCCCACTCTGAGGATTATCATCCCGCACGGCACATTAGTTTATCTAAAGTCCCCCCCCCCTCCTCTCTCTCTCTCTCTTTATGTGGGAGATCTAGAGGTTTTATACAGGTCTATACGTTTAACACAAAAAGGGCCTAAAATATTAGACGTGACGCGAGGCCCCCCCCCCCCTCCAGATGACCACGTTAGGAAGTGTTTCGTGACTTCCAGTCCTTTACCTTCTGAATTTGTTGCTGATATTCTTCTGGTCCTTTTTAACTTGCTAAATGCTCTTGGCATAGTAACACTCGATAACTGCCCTGATCGGTCAGATTACCCAGGCATCGGAAGGATCGAACATAGACCAGCTTCCGGTCTAAATCCTAATCATGTTCTGTTCAAAATGCACAGAAGCTGTTCGAAAATTTGATATCACCCAGGGTATGTGCCCGTTTGATTCGATCCACCAGGGCGTTTTTAGATAATGTACCGTCTGATAGTAGGCTTCGGTGATGACTAGATATACAGCCATCACCCACGAAGGCGTGCAGTCGAAGGAGCGAAGGACCAGTTGGTTAGTGATGACATATACAAAAAACTTGAAATGTTTTCCTGTACCTGATGGACACGGCTAAGAGCCGCTACTGAATAGTTAACGCGGCGTGTCCTACACTATCAAGAGACCCAAATAACTTTGGTTGAGCCTTGGTTCGCCGAGGAAGTACTGCGAAAAAGTCTATACAGATTACGGTACGATAGAGATGTGGAGCCATTCACAGTGCGCTAAACATTTTCGTTCATTTTTTTACCAGTATTCAAACTACTCTGTGGTGAATGAAAGAACAATCAGCACGCTGCTGATTCTCAATCCTCACTGATTTCCTGTTTCAATTAACGATGCACGTTATGCATCCCGCACAGCATTAGGTTAAGTTTAACCCCCCCCCCTTATGTGGGAAGATCTTGAAGTTCTATACGGGTCTCTTCACTCTTCACTCCATAATTGACTGCTCGTTTCTGTTTTTACACTTATGATAAACTTGTGTCTGCGCTGGGATTCCTATTGGACTAAATCGTGATGGTTTCCTTGAATTACATCTCGAATTTTTCGGTGTGTTTTTCGTCCGACTATTGTCACGACCTTGTGGCGACTGTTACTTTCTCTATTCGCACATAACTGGTACCCATTCCGCGATGTGGTTTTCGCTCATACACAACGGATGCCATACTGTCCATTCAGACTGTCTTACTAGCTCAATTGTACCGGGGTCTTTCACTGCCGCGGAGTGGCATGAATTGAAGTTTAGGTATTGCTATGCAACAAAGCGTGGCTACGAGGTGGAACACTTGGACGATAACCCATCACGGGTGAACAAGCGATCTCTCCTACAAAAGTTCTTAAAGGAAGGAGTGCGATTACTGCCAAAATGCACAAACCTAGTTCATGTTAAAAAAAAAAGGAGAAAAAAATTAAAATGAATGCCCCATCTGGAATGCCCGATCAATGAGGGGACGCGGTAAGTCATCTGCGATAATCGACTTGTGCTATCGCGCCATCCGGACATTTTAGCGATACAGAGAAGCTGGCTAACTGGCGCTAACAGAGATGACCAGACTATCTCGGATTTAAACACAGCTCTCACGGATTTACCATCCACATATACCTCGACAGACGGCGGTGTTGCCCAACTCTTGCGAACTTGATTTGATATTGTCATAAATCCTACCTTCCTGGCGAGATCATTTGAAAATATGTCACTACCATTTCATTAAAACTTCATCGGCGATACTATTTATCTATACAGGCCATCACCATCGACGGTGAATAAACAGTGTTTCCGCTCACGTTAATATCGCTCCTGGTACGGACGAAGCTATTCGAGCAGAGAAACGTCATCGTCGACGATGCGAGCGTCAGGTTCACAAGTCCGGACGTAAAAAAATACAGTAGACAGTCAGATCTATCGGGACCAAGTAACCGTACTATTCGATGATTGACAAGCGAACACTGACTTCCATGAACCAGAACTCGAAGACTGTGATCAAAGGGAGCTCTTTCGTCCAGTCAACAAGTTGGTACAGATAAGGTTCTTCCCTCTCATGATGATAATGAAAAAAACTGGCCAATGACTTCTCACATTTTTTCACGGAGGAAATTCGACAAATTGGGATTCATCAACTTGATAACATCAAACGAAAACCACCTGTGTTTGATGACGGATACATCGTACGATCTATCGACTTTAAGCCATTTTAAAGAGGTATCAGAGGACACCATCTTCCGTATCATCACACCATCTACATCATTATCCTATTCTCTTGATGCCATACCCACCTGGCTTCTCAATGTGTGTCTGTAATGCGTCAATCCCATCGACAACAAAATTGTCAACCTTTCACTCATTTCTGGCGTGTTTCCGGACTTGAGCTGGGGCCAGACCATTGAGGGATTTATATGTGAGCAATATTAAAAAACGATCCGGAGCCAATAGAGCTCATTCCTTCGTAGATCCGTCCACGTTAAACTCTCTGCCACTATATACCCAAGTCAAGTCGAGCGGCGCTGTTCTGAATTCGTTGTAGCTTCGCAATGACGGAATTAGGTAAACCATAAAGGAGTCTGTTATTGGCATCGAGGTGGGATATAACATCGTCACTATGATATTTCAATACAACAGAAATTGCACATATGGGCGGTTTTGGTAGTGAAGTCATACAAACGACACAGTCCATGTGTTGTGAGGCGACAACGCCTCCCTAAATTATCGGATACAAATTCAAATTTACTCACAAATCAGCACATGGCCCGGATATCAGACTGCCGACGAGATAGCCTGCGAAGTATAATGACTGGGCAAGGTTCGGCAAATGTGACCGTTCACAGACTAATTCGAACTGAAAATTGGAAAGAGAATGGCATATGGAGAGTAACATTACTACTTCTTTTAGAACATTGTTGAAGGAGAGAGGAGAAGTAGAGAGAGGAAGGAGAAGGAAGTAACGCGGAACCCATACATTTGGCCTCGTACGTACCCGTACCCATACGTATGGCATCGTACCCGTATCTACCGTTCCCTTCTACTACACTGCGAACAGCGACTGTACAAAAACAAAAAAATTGTCGTTTGTTGTGTTTATCTATACTAGTCTAGATAGTCGCTGATCTGTGAATGAAGGTGATTCAAATCGATACTCGGAACATGACAGAAATTGAGGCTATCGTTGAGGCTATCCTTTCGCATATAGCGAATGTTCCGCACATTGTATACGATGACAGTGTTTTGTGGAATTCGGTTATCACTTACCAAGTCACACAGTTATTGGGCTATGAACCCCCATTCATTATCCCGAAATTCTGAGCACTTGAAGCGCACCTTCGAACAGGGTGTTTCCTGATGGGCTACTTGTATTGTATGAACAGAGTTATTTCTTGATTGGGGTAGGGTAGTTTCTACCTGACGGACTCATTCCGCATCTTATCTTTCTTTGTGACCCAGTGAGAACCTCAACATTGCATCTGTGCCACCTCCAATTGTTGCTCTTGCCTCTTTGTTATGGGCACTGCTCCATTCCATTCATCATGATTGCCTGACCATGGTTTGACTATGGTCTTATACAAATTTCTTTTCACTCTTGGTGGGTCCTCATCATCGTGGACTACTCCTGTCACTCTTCTCTAGCTGTTCCATCCCCCTTGAATTCTCTTTTCACTTCTTCTGGGACTCACCATCATCTGGACTGTTCAGGGATATTCCTCACTTCTAACAAGCATATTGTCCCTGCTACCAATTGCCGTAACCATGGGCGCCGCCATCTGTAAATATTACCCACAGTGCATATCGTCGTTGTGTACCGTGTTACTGGGAGGGAATTTGGACAATGCCCGGAATCGTAGAACTGCATATTCATGAAGTGATTATCATATCTACGAAAAAGCCGAGTCACAAAAGCAGTTCACCACACCGTTTTCAAATTATTCGAGCACAACGAGAAGGATTTTAAAATAGACTTTCATCAGTAGTTTCATTCAGTTGAGGATCAAATTCCGTACTGTAGCGCAGTCAGTATGATACGTACTAACATAAAGCACAGTGTAATAGGTTATAAATGAAGTGTAGGTTAATCTGGCTACCCCGTTAGTTATTTACACCGTTCTTAGCTTATATACACTGCGAATGCATTAACTAATTAATGCAATATTATATGATTAAGATTTCTTCCCCATTTCTTGTAAATATTTATTCGACTTGAATATTGTGTTGTCCACACCAGCATGACGTGCGTTTACGTATTACTCAATCAACTCTGACGTAATGAGGTGCGAGAGAGTGATCTACAATAAAGCAAACGACTACGCAAGGCTTAACCTGTTAAACGTTCCATTCACAAATTGTCAAAAGAGACAATCGAGTCGGAATTGTCATTTCTAAGGATTCCTGACTGACTGTTGAGTCCAGATACTGGAACTGTGCACATTTTGGGGCAGTTTCTCACTGCATCTCCACTTCCCCTGCTCCTCCACCTTACGCAGATACTCTGTCTTCTTCTGCTGACTCTCGTGCCTCTTTGCTCCAGGCTTCCTCTCCACGGCTCCAGACTCTGCTCTGCCTCTTCTCTTGATTCTGTGCACAAGACCACATCGACTGCAAACATCATCTCCCACGGTGATTCCCTCCGGACTCCATCAGTCAGTCATTCCATGATAATAGCAAATAGCAGTGGATTTGGTGCTGAACCCCGGTGAACTCCTACCGTATCGGCAAACACCTCTGTGGTCCCTGCAAGAACATCACCTGGTCGTCTTCCCTCATACATATCCTTGATCAGAGGGATATACTTTTCACACACTCCTTTCTCCCCCGCAATTCCAGACTTCACTTCGGGGCACTCTATCATAGGCCATCTCGAGGTCTATGAATATACAGTCCAATTGGCGTTGGCCTTCTCTCTACTTCTCCATTAGTTCCCGCAATTCAAGAATTGCATCAGTGAGTGCTCCGCCCCGGCATGAAGGCGAAGTGTTCTTGCGAGATTCTGACATACCTCCCCAATCTTGTTTCGATCAACTCGCTCCAAATTCCCCCTTCATAGTTGTGACATCGTCTTATACCTCCAGTTCCCGCAGTCTTGGATGTTTTCCTTGTTTTTATAAATTGAGATCGAACATACTCCTTCTCCAATCATTGGGATAACTTTGTTTTGAAGATTTGTTGAGTGGGTGTGTCAGGAACTCCACTCTCCTCCGATGGTATATCATCTGACACAACCGCCTTATCGCTCTTCATTTTTCGCAGTGCTGCATGACCTCCTCCGCGGTGATCTTATCAACTTCCCCTTCTTCTTTTATTGGGACGGTCCTTATCACTCTCGGGTTCTCTACTCGTTAGTTGTGTTGAAGTAATTTCTCCACCTAGCTTTTCACTCTTCCGTCATCTGACAGCACTTGGTAGACATCAGCTTACTGTTTTTGTTTTGCCATTCGTATGGCTATCAACTGTCCATCCTGTGAGTCCTAGCTGTATAGAGCTCTTGTAAGCATTGTTTCTTTGCTATTGCCACTATCTTCTTAGCTCGTTTACTGGCTTCTTCGTACTCAATTATGTTTTCCTCACTTGTGTTGATATCTCTGAACGTCTTTTTCTCTTCCGTAGCTCTGATGGCCTCTTGTATTTCTTTGTTCCACCACTAGTCTCCAGTTCCTCCTTTGCCTTGCCTGAGGACACACCCAGGGTATCTCTCGCAATCTCTCTGGTGCCCGTACTAATTTGTTCCCAGTTTTTTCCCCCTTTTTTTTGTCTCCTCCATTCTCTACACAAACGATTTTTTCACCTTCTCATCATCCTTTCCATCCACCTGGTCTTTCTCATACCTTTCTGCTTCACCCAAAACTCGCGATTCCATCTGTCTTGCAGACCACTACTCCATGTTGTTTGGCCACACTCTCTCCAGGTCTTGGCTCTTGGGAGTTGTCACCGCTCTTGTAGGTCATCTTTCTGTTCTCAGACTTCACCATCACTTTAATCATCAGTTCCAAAATGCCTCTCCTTGATTCTTCATTTCTACACATCCCTGCTGTGGGGCAATAGCACAAGACAACGTTGACATGTACCTTGTGCATTACAAGCTTCATGCATATTATTAGCCGATCCGTTTCTCTGTTTACCGAGATCACTACTTCACTTCGTGCTTCCAGTAGGGCTCCGTGTGATTCCCACTCTATTTTTCTTTTTCCTCTACGCCGGTATAGTATCTCGAACCCTTCCCCCCATCTTCTAGCCTTTCGCCCTTTCCACCTGTCTCTTCTCGTGTAGAAGGTATGGAAGTCCGATATTTCTTTCTTCGTTCCATCATGTCCACCACTCTATACCTTTTCCTGTCAAGTCGTACTCCTGAGAGTGACCAAAGGATTTTTAACCCAAATGTCAGATGCCAATGAGCTTGGTCTTCTCGGCTGATTCGATTTACACCGAGGGTGTGGGTTCCATATAGGGCAGAAATTAGTCCAAACTGAATGGACGGGCCCACCGCGGTTGGCAGCATTACCTTTGTACTGATGCCGCCTTCTGCAAAGTCCGTAACATAGATCTACTAACTGTCATTTCTAAGGTCTTTTGGCATCGTCCTGCAGTTAATTTGACTTTATCTGCTTCTGTATCAATGCAATAAGTTCGACATTTTCGCATTCATACCGCACACCGCCTCCGCGCTCATGGAAAATCCAACCTTTAACTGGGAGTATATAAAAGCGCATAAATATCTAGTAACTCATTAATAAGGCCTGTAAATTGCCTTATAGAAGATATTCCTGGAAACCATTTTGTTTTTTGATGCGTCTTCAACACATAACACTGTTCCTAACACCTTCTCGAAGCTAGTTTTTCTTATCGCTGTCTCTCACTGAACAGAGAGATACTCGCGTTAGTAACTCACATTGCCGGGATGGAAACGTTCGCATCCACATTGGGCATCTTCCCTCGATCGGTACCAGAATCACCTGTCGCGGCAGAGGAAGCCTTCAACGGATACTGGAAGCACACATACGAACACTGGCAATGGATAGAATAGGTTATTAGACCTCCCTGGAAGCGCTCAAACTCATCCGGCTCGCCTCCAGACCAAACCGGAAATTCATACCCAAAAAGCGTTTTTTGTAAATATGGAAATCGCTAAAGGAGACCAAAGTTCTTTCAAACAACCCAACAACCTGATGAACCTCTTACAACAACGACAGAGGAAAGCACTATAAGCGAATAAGCAAGAACAGCCATATGTGATTTTTTTCTGTCTGGACAAACAGACAGATGTAAAGGTAAGGCGTTGGAGGACTGGAAACGCGTTGGGTGAACACTTCCCGGGGCATTCGTGCCTCGTGAGTGAGAAAGAATATTAGAGTGTAGAATACCTGTGGTATACAGGAGGAAAACCAAGAACGGGAAGCAATAAGATGAAAAAAAAAATAAGAGAAATAAATGAAATAGGAGGAACACACTGAGGCACTGGTTTGCCGACGAACCGGGCTATAATTACAGCGTACATGACCTGCCCTGAAGTGAGAAAGAATGACTGCCTCATGTCAAAACTAGTTGGACGTGATTCTTCGGCGATGACAAGACTTTAAGTTTACTTCCGTCTATTACAACAGTACTAGGAAATTCCGGGTGTAATGTCCCCCATCCCTCGTCGCAAGGGCAAACCCAATCGAGGCGAAGCGTTATTCTCCTAATACGCCCCTGCAACTAACGCCTCGTCGATCCACTCCAGTGACGTCGTATTTAAGGCACTTCTTCTCGAATCTTTTTGCTCCGCGCTGGCTCGGACGTAAACCGGTTACAGAGAATTCCGCTTCAGTAACTCACCTGACCAGCCGGGCCGTCCTCCGCGCACTGGGCATCCCCCCACGATCGGCACCAAGTGCTCGCTAGTCCCAGCAGAGAAAACTTGTATGAAAACCTGAGTACGCCGACGAACACCGTAAAAGACGAAGACACCGGCACACTTTCGGAAACGTCCAAACGATCCGGCCTCCTTCAGCCCTTCAGGCAACTTTCGAAATTCAATTTTTGCTATAGATTCCTATTTTCTATCTAATGGTTGCTGAACCTAGATATCTGTACGAACATAACACTGCAAGGGACTGTAGCAGAATATAGCTAGTGTCAGTAACCTTACACCCATGTAACCTGGAAGTATGCGAGGCAAATCCTCTAGTCCTCTAAAGAGTCTAGAATCAACAATTATACGGTAGCTGAAGAGATCTGAGACGAACCTTAAGTACATCCAAAGCTGCTGAGACTGCGAGTCAAAATCGTTCTCGGGGAACACTGCAACAGAACTACCTGCAACACGATATCTACTACGGTAACGCTGAGATGCCGTTTTGAATTCTTCCCTCTGACAGAGTAGTAGGGTATATCTACTATAGCCTAATACGACATAGCTTAGACATATCATATCTGCAGCAGCCCGCATGCGTGTTTTGTCAGTAAAATTATTCTCGCTCGATCTCCCGCGGGGCGACTTTTGTCGGCCATTATTTGCAGGGTTTTACGAGCCGATAAAAATAGAGAGCCTTGAATACCTCTGACAGGCGGGTGAGTCCCACTGTAAGGCCTACCTTCGGAGGGAACCCCAGGAGCTGACAGCCCAAGATACCAACTCGCTTTGCTTGTTCGGAATGCTCAATTGCTCCCCACCGCCGAAGAAGGGACACACATTCGCCCTCCGGAGAGGAGGATGTTTCTCCGCGCGGGAAGTGAGGAAGGCAATGAAGAGTAGGGTTAGGTTACCGCAGCCCGTATGAGGACCCTTCATTAACATTGCACTGAATCTTTTTTTTTTTTTTTAAAAAAAAATCCCCGGTTCCCTTATAAAGTGTTGCGTTAGGATAGACGTCTCCCATGTTACAACGTGAAGTCTTTCCGCCGCTTTTTAAAGCCAGTATGAAGGACGAAAAATAACGAAACGACGTGACAGACAATAAAACAAGCAACTGTGTCGTGTCACATTGCACCAGAAACTATCGACTCCGCTTCGACCCAAAAATGTTGGTTAATATAGGACACTATAATGTGTATGGCATGGTCAGATACTCAGATGGCTTATATGGTTCTGAGGAGGAAATATGGTTGAGCATTAAAGGAAATACACTGTCTCCCTGCAAGGTGCACCACATAAGACATTTGTGACAGGGGGATTTCGATGGGTCATATAAATCACCATATCTCACGGTATGCATACGGTGCGTCCACCTAAGAATGAGTAGGATGGATCTCGATAGGCCCCATGGAAAACATACCTGTCCCCTTGCATGGTGCACGATATGGGCTGTGAAAGGTGGTGGGATATAGTTGAGTCCATGTAAAAAAATATATTATCTCGCAGTATGGTGACACCCATATAGACCGTTGAGTGGGAGGGGAATTATAGTTGGTCCATACAGAGGAAAAAAAACATTGTCATCACTTTACATGGTGCACACATAAGCCTTGGACATAAGCTGTGGACCACACGTATCCAACAATGAGCAATCGTTAAATCGGACAGCAACTGAAGTGTCAGCACTTTCAAGCCTCCATGATTGTTCTGATGTCTTGCTGTACGAATTTCTAGGTAATCGGTTTCTGCTAGGAACAGCGAATTGGTGGATTTGTTACCCAAATGCTATGTTGACACGACGGGACTCAACCGACTTTCAAGTATTGAAACATATGGTAGACGATTTCACTGGAAAGCCTACAGTGGATAGTGTACAAGTGTCCAGGCGGCGGACAGAAGGAAACTTTTAACCAGGTAAACCCGTAGTGGATTGTGCCAGATGTACAAGCGGACACTTTCATGTTACACCCGCCTGTCCAAGCGAGTATTGTCGTGGACCATTATACGAGCGACATGGATAATGCAGAGGGAGCAGGTCACTTCACCCCGAACCAATTTCAACCGCACTCCCAGGTCTCACCCTACACCGTTTCACCCTACCATTTCACCACATTAAAATTTCCCCCCATACTCATTCCACCCCCCATTCTTACAACATACACAATAATTGTTACCGCGGCGGGATGGGCGGGATTGTGCACGTTGTGTTAGAAGCTTTTTGATCGTGGAAACAAGTAAACCCAATAGATAGACTAAATAGATGAAATAAAATAGCGCCATGCATTTATTTTGATTATCGTCGTCTGGTCGTGAAACTCAGTGGGCCGGGCCTTACCTGCACGAGTTCAGCCAGCGATTTATTATGACAACATATAACAACATTGCAGTATTAGGACGTAGAATTAACTTAGACCACTTTTTCCCGACTAGGGAAGCGATGCGGCGGACCGGACGGGTTGCGTACATCTTCTCAACCCCCTCGCGGGCCTCTCCTCGCGTCAACCTTGAATCTCATTGTTCCAGATTATATGGGGATTATAGATACTGAAAGAATGTCAGGTCAAATAACTCGTGCTCACCGACGTATGGTAGCGTTTTAGATTGTTATCGTATTATTGTTCATTTAAATTGTTCCTTTTGGTCTTATTCTAAAAAAGTTGCAACTTGAACGCGCGGTGAATGCTGAGGAAAACACCCCAAAAGATGGGACCCATACGTAGTAGACAAGAAATTACCATTGACATTAACGTTAGGTTTGGTAACGACGGGTCATTTATCATCGATATTTCGAAAAAACTCGTAAGTGCATAGAAATAACATCTGCTCGGAAAAAATATTGCTAAGTACCTAAGAATACGATGTGGCCTTATGGACGAGAATTTCAAAGTAAAATTATTACAATGACAAAACCAGTTGCACGAGATGGACTAATGCCACATAAGCAAGAGTCTGTGAGTAGGCCACACGTGCACAAGCACGAGGCGATATGTGCCACGGTCCGACTGGGCGACGCGTACGACAACACGTAGGTGGTAAACAACCAAGTCGGCGCGGGCGACTGAGCGAGGAAACATGCATTATTCGAACAGCAAGATGGAATTTTCGATGATTCACATGTTTTGACAGTGTTGCTGACTTTTTTGGTTTTATCAAGACGAGGCTGTTACATTAAATCAGAATGCATCACCTAGCTAAAATATCAATATTAGCATTGTGTCCAAGTTTGGCGAAAATCCCGTCACACAATGACTGTTTAGGGACCAAAAAGGCAATTGCTGACACATGGATCGAAGATAGTCTGTAGTATCCAAGTGGGTCTGTACCAAAAAATTATTGAAAAGGGCCCGTAGGTATGGCTCTATTCCAGTATTATGAATCGAAATCAGCACTGTGACACCAACATATGTAGGAGAGAAACATTTTAAGTGATTGCACATGATGGGCCCTCGGGCACACACGGGGTCAAAGTCAAAATTCCTGAAAGGGTTTACGGCTATTAGACCTTTCATGGATGACCAAAATTGACAATGACTTGTGCATCAAAATTTGTAGAAGCTTTTGCATGATTAACATGATGGGCCCTAATTGGGCCTTGCGCCAGAGGTGCGCAAACACCATGAATGACCACTAACCAAAGAGTGTACATGTAACTTTGAGAAGAATCAATTGGAACTTTGTTGGGACCTTGGATCAAAAAATTCCTATGAAAACCCGGAGGACGGACTGTTGGACACATCATTAAGACCAATGTCAGTACTTGCCACCAAAACTTGTAACGAGGAGGAGCATTTTGGAGGTAATTACACATGGGGCCTCGGGCCCACACTGGGGTCTTTGTGGTCCTATAATCCATGGGCAACCTGAAGGTATAGCTGTTAGACCACCATTAAGACCGAACATCAGCATGGTGCCAAACAAATTTGTAGGAGCTAAGGATTTGCGGTCATTTCACGTAATGGCCCCTGATGCCCAAACTGGGACCATTTACTGTAACTTTGACGAAGTCGTTGAAAGCTTGTGGGGGAGATGCATTTCAAGCACCCTTGTGTGAAATATCAGAAAAATGGCCCTCGGGCCCAAGTGGGACCTTGGACCCAAAATTCCTGAACAACGCAAGGTTATGGCTCTTAAGATCATCATTATGAACCGAACATCACACTGTGCACTACATTTGTAGAGATAAAATGTTTTGCAGTATTTTCACATAAGGGCCTCCGACATGGTCCCATGGGTTAAGGAACTTGTGTCCAAGTTTGGGCGAACATCCATCACAGAATGACTGTTTGGGGAACGGCGAAAGACAGACAGACAGACAGACACATACAGATAGATAGATAGATAGAGAGATAGATAGGTAGATAGATAGATAGATAGAACATAGACGACATACTACAGACAGACAGACAGACAGACAACAGACAGATAGATAGATAGATGACATGCCATCTCCAATAGCTAAAAGGAGAGGGTGAGGTACCGTCTCTCTTTGGTACTTACAGTAACATTCTCAGAGAATACTCATGTGGGGCTATGTTATGCAATACATTTTTCAATGATATAAGTTAACTGGGACCCAGGCGGTTTTTCCTCTTCCCTCCTCCTTCATTCCCTTTTCTAGCCTCCAATTCCCCAATTTTGCTCTCTCATCTACTGTCTTCCCCCCAACCCCCCCTTCCCCCAACCCTCCTTGCACTGGCTATACCACTGACTGGGACTCCACTTAAACTTTGGTGTCGTCCACATGGGTGTAACAATCGACTCGACACACAATTGTAACGAGTGTTATCTGCGTTTATTTATTTATCTCTCTCTCCGATTATACATCCACCACATGTGAAGAATATACTTAATACCTTACAAAACTTTGGGAAGTTGAAAGCTGAAAGGATAATTCAATATTGCTATTTCAGAGTTACGGTACGGTGCTTGCTGTAGCGAGGTGCTATGTAATAGCGGTTCATCCGCAGGCCTCTGTTAGAGATAATTTTCTGTTTTGTCTTCCATGTGCATGCATTGCCGGACAATATGCACATGCAGAAAGACTGAATTTGACACACTCTTAGTGACAGTACCCCCATTCAATAAATCTAGAAAATGCAATACCGCATATGTAAATCTATATGATGTCTATATAAATCAAAGAAATGCGACTAGGCGTGTGGTGCCAAGTAATCTTTACTACCTTTTGTGCGCTTCGTCTCCTTTCAGACTCTTTGCAAATTGAAGGCCATTCACTGCATTAAACTAATAAGGCCAATATAGCATGTCTCCTAAGATTTTGGTTGGGCACGAGCTGACTATAATTCGTAATGCAATGGTAATGCAATATTTCAGCCAATGTATCATTAATATTCAAGGTGTGGATATATGGGACATTTTTGTGACTGTTCCAGATAAAACATTTTCTTCTTGAGCTGGTTCACTTTTCATGACCAACTGGGCTCCTATTGTGCGAATGCATGATATAACCATTTGAGTTGGCTGCATTTGACATAATTTCAAATTCATTTCATATCATTCAATTACAAAACTGTCTTCTTTAAATTGCACAACAGTTTCTTCTTTCGATTGTCATACTTAATTTTTGGCTGGGCATAACAAATGAATTTAACTAAAGTAAAAAAAAGGAAATAATAAAAAAAAAAACTAGTCTGAAACCCTTGAATTCATACACTGTTGTTATATACACATACAAAACCAAATCTGGCTTACATCATATGCCGCAACTGCCAATTAGTGTTATGCTGTAAACTTACCACTCGTGCCCAGTTGACTATGAAAATTGATTTCACTCCAATAACTCTCTCACCAGAACCTGATGCAGCTAGTGTCTTCTCGAAATAGTGGCTCCAAAACAGGTGGCCATTAAACCATGTTAGTGTGAGATGGTGGAGGGAGACTATAGGTATGCTAATCTGTTGAGATACCCATGATCATTAGGCACACATAAAATGACAGTCCCCCATTATTATCTCCAGTGTTTTGCTTCTTTTATTTCCACAGGTTCCAGTAAAGCAAGTGAGGATCTCATGGAACCTGTTGTATTGATTGTGTGAGCACCATCGATCACATCGCCTATAATCTTCGTCGAGTAGTGCGTCAGACTCATCGGACATTGAGTCAGGGCGGTGTAGCAAACCCCACCTGCCTCTCAGGGACTGCCAGCATGTTGGGTAAACATTCAAAGAACAGGGTCTCGGAAACTCTTTGTAGGTCAAGGTATGAATCAGTTAAAAGAAAGAATTCAGATGGATATGTCTGGCTTGCCTTCCAAGACGTAAGCCCATATTTAACAAATCCACATTATGGACAAAACAGGCGAAGCTGCTCCACTCCTTTAGCTAGGGCAGGAGGTGAGACAAGAGCGGCATCAATTGTGTCTGCAAGCAAACATAGCCAAAGTTTCTAGTGTCCAAGCAGTCACTGGCGGTTTTCGCCCTAAGGAGGGGGAAGCTCAATCACTTGGTAGATCCTGACTGAACAGAGTCGAATGCTGCTACTCTACTGCTTCCACTTCATGGTTTGTTCGGGCTGAAGACATTGAAAAAAAGGCAGTGGATTTTTTCATGGGTGTGTTTCTGTCTTTTTTTGGTCGGGGGTGGGGATTATATCGCCATAATGGTCTGTAAAAATCAATAGTGCCTGCCTGTGACCCATTGGCATGTGTGGCACATTGAATGCTTAACAAACTTTGGTGCAAAATTGCCAGAATTCTGTGAGAAAGGTGAGGGCATGCATAGGCAATCATCACTGAGTGTGTCCCCGGCGCGAAAGTAGCAACACCTCAGGGTCCAGTACAGGGGGGGCAAAATGGACGCCGGTCACATAGGGAAATAAAAAGGCTTAATCCAGGATCATTGGTCTCGCACAAAAACAAATGAGGTTAATGCGTAGTAGGGTGTGGTGCCAAGTAATCTGTAATACCTTTTGTGCAGCATTCGTATAGCCTTTCAGAGCTCTTTGAAAAATTAGCAATTCACTTAATTAAAATAATTAAAGCCAAGTATAGCGGCATGTTGGTTCCTACATAAGATTTGTTGGGCAACGCTGCTGAACTATAATCGTAAGCAATTGTAATGCATATTTCAGCCAATGTATCATTAATATTCATAGGATGAGTGTATAGGGACATTTTTGTGGTGATGTTCCAGAAAAATTTTCTTCTTGAGCTGGTTTCAATTCAGATTGAACACTGCTCCTATTTGTGCGAATGCATGATTATACCAATGGAGTGCTGCATTTTGACATAATTTCAAATTCATTTCAATATCATATTCAATACAAAAGCGTGACGTCTTATTAAATTTGCACAACAGTGTCTTCTTCGATTGTCATACTTAATTTTGAACTGGACATAACAAATGATTTTTTACTAAAGTAATATACATAGTCTGAAACTCATTGAATGCATACAATGGTGTTATATACACATACACCAAAATCTGGCTGACATCATAGCTGCAAATGCAATTAGGATATTGGCCTTTTGTAAACTACCACTCTTCATCAGTTACTACAATTGATTTCACTCCAAATAAATTTCACCAGAACGTGGATGCAGCTAGTGCTATCTAGAAATAGTGGCTCCAAAACAAGGTGGCCAGGTAAAACATGGAGTGTGAGATAGGTGGAGGAGACTAGTAGATAATGCATGATTGGACGATACCCATGATCAATTAGGCACACAATAAAATGACATCCCCATTATTATCTCCAGTGTTTTGCTTCTTTTTTCACAGGTTCAGGAAGCCAATTGGACTCATCATGGAACCCTGGTGTATTGATTGTGGAAGAGCCAGCGATGCCTCGCCATTCTTCTAGAGTAGTGACTCAGACTCAGCGGACATTGAGGCAGGCGGGGTGTGTGTGTGTGTGAGCAACCCCAACCTTGCTCTCGGGACTGCCATTTTACATTCAGTCTCGCCTTTGTCTTGAATAGTTAGAAGGCAAGTTTCTTCCTTCCAAGCCTGCCATTGTACATCCCACATTTCAATAGACAGGCGCGGCGCCACTCCACTCCTAGCTTGGCAGGAGGGTGACAGAGCGGCATCAGTGATGTTCTGCAAGCAACATGCCAAATTCGAGTTCTTTCAGCAGTCACGGAGCGTTTTTCCCTAAGAAGATTCCATGTAGTCCTGATGAACAAGTACTCCATTAATGTTCGGCTGCTGACTGTATGCAGTGGATTTTGTTAATGGGTCTGTGGTTGTTTGGATTATTCGCAGTATGTCTAATCTGTCGCCTGTGGAACAGTCATGTGGACATGGAATCTTACACTGTTCCAGATTCTGAGAAAGTGGTCAATCTTGGAATTCAATGATTGTCCCCCAGGACCACTACCAGGGGTCCTTACACCCCACTCAAGGTCTTGGTCTCCACACCATAGTTGCCGTTTATACTGCAGTGACTTGTGCATGAGTTTCTGTGGTTTGTTTGAGCATTTTGCAACACGTCTCCCAAGTTCTGAGAGGGATCTGTCTCTTGGAGTTTGCTGGTTGTCCTTTCGGAGGCACGCCAACAGCTGCCACATCATCAGTAGCTGCGTTAGATACACAGCAGCCCTTCCAAAGAGTCCCTTATCACCCCCATCAGGTGGATTTCCCAATGTAATTCTTTCTCTAATCATTACTCATTTATCTATATCATTTATATTATCACAAGGCTTGTGTTTAAACATCGGGATGGACCCCTATGTTATCTGCTATGGAACCGATATATAACCAAATGGGCCTCTAAAATATTCACAGCACACTAACATTTAATCAAACTCTTTCTGCCACATTAGCCATGACGGCCAGCCACTATACTTTCCAATCAGCTGATGAATACTGTGTCAGAGCTGTCGCTGGTACCCTCACTGTATCCAGTGACATATTCCATTTGGAACCTGAGGAAGTGATTGAAAGAAACTATTTTGAGGAACACTGATTACCACAAAACATCACCTTTGATAAAGAACTCACGAATCGCCTAGAGGCCAATCGGTACTAAATCACTTCAACGCAATGGTAAGACGTACCGTTTTGCTATTGATCAGCTGTGAATTAACTATTGCACACAATGATTTGTGGTAAAGTGTGAACAGGTTGCACATATGCTAGCACCGGTAGCTTTTTTCCCCATGAATTTCAATGAAATACTGCCAATCTTCAATCTGTCAATCTCATAATTTCATGAGAAATCATTTGACTGCCAACTCAAGGTGAATATATGTTGTCATAATATTAGTCAGACATCACATGTTGGTTTTTGCAAACTTTGTGGACGCATAAATGAAACAAGGCAATCGCCCCCAATTCTCGCCTGGTTGTGCATCAAGGGTTTCCTCAATAAGTCACCATGCAAGAAGCAACAAACTATGGCTCACATATATATTAGAAACTACACAGTTATTTCCATCCCCCCTATACCTCCCCTAATCAACTTGCAAAAAATCCAATAATGTAGGCCCTAATAATTAACCATGTGCTTTGAGTGTCTCAGTTAATAATAAACCCAGGGCACCAATCCATTGGGCCAGAACTCTTGTTACAGATTCACATAGCAGGCGGAGAGGATTTGTGAAAAGGGACATAACCAAATTTCTGCTGGGGATTCCCAAGATGACGGTGGTGGAGAAAGAATATAATAGGCTTGAGTTCCTTTTCCATTAGGCCTCAAGGTGACTTCAGGTAGAGGGTGGCTAAATCAGGCAAAAATGTATGGAGTTTGGTAGGGGCTATCTCAATATGTCAATGCTTCTCAAAATTAGGATTCTGATAATTGGCCTGGATCGACTTTTGCAACATTATAACAGTTTTTTATGATATTTCCCGTTACAATAAGCGCCAGTCTCAAAACATCAGCCATCTCGCCGTATTTAGAGGTGTTGCGGGAAATTGTTATTATTGGGCAGTTTTTGAGTCATAAGTGGACTGAATGAGCCTGTGATGACATAACAGTTTTTATGAAAAATGTTACCCTTGATAATATACAGCATGTCCCAAAATTTCATTTATTGCACACGGTCACTAGAAGTTATTGCAGAAAAAATGTTATATATTGGCAGTTTGTACCTTGAAGGACCTTGATGAATGACATTTTTATGGAACTGCTTGCTTCACCTGTGATGCACCAAGCCCAAAAGTATTGGAATCAGAATAAACACACCCAATGCATCACCCAAAGGTAGCAAAACCGCTTGACCCCTTAAACTTGAAGACCAGGTGTTAGATTGAAGTGAGAGTTGGTTGCGGTCGATGTAGCCACACAGAGAGCTGTACATATCCAAAAATTGAACAGTTTTATTCCGTGTCCTAGATGAGCACATTCCAAAGACGAACCTTTGCTTTTTGACATCTCATTCCATGTTGTTTGATTCACCCAATCAAAAATCACCATGACAAATCTCTACGAACACCTTAACTGTACTAATTTCGATTCGTCCTTTGTTAGCAAAACTGTGACAAATTTTAATTTTGCAAATTAGTCACATTTAATGACTTTCAGTGACCTTGAATGTTGTTAACTGAGCAGGATTGAAGGTGAACCATCTCCACCAAGTTTCATGGGAATTCAACCAACTCGAAATCAGCATAAGATCATACAAATTGTACTACTGACATGCAGATAGTTTCCATTAAAAGACCTCTGGTGACCCTGTCATTATGCAAATTTATCGGGGACTACGAAAATCCATCTCCACCAAGTTTCATGAACAGACAACAAACTGTAATTGTACAGATGTGGGGGAGATATATTAATGTGAAAATGTATCAAATGCATCTTTTGTTGCTAAAGAGTGATTACTGATTGTTGAAAGTACTTGAATTGAGGGTGCTGCTGTGATGTTCCACAAGTCCCAATAATGACGAGAAGATAATGGCTGTCCTAACAATGAGTCACTTATAAACTGCCTTATATTACAGTAGGATAGAGGTCCACTGCTCACTATAGAGGTCGACCGATCGATCGATCGATCAATCGTTACATAGATAGGCATGCATGATCAATTAGCTCAATCAGCTGCCTGCGAGGTGAGCTTGAAAACTGACAACAAACATTAAGAATGGACAGGAACATTTATTAATATGGCATATTTCTCAAGAGAAGTGTTCTTGAGAAATGAAGAATGTTAGGCAGGCCATGGTAACAAATTGCCAAGATCTTAAATTGGGACACAAAATTACTACCCCAAGTAAATGAAAATACTCTGAATAATATACTACAAGACTCAACCAAACTGAGAATGGGTAACTGTACACCCCAACAAGTACTTATTAAAGGGGGAACCTCATGGTGTAAAAATGATTCTCGAATATTTGAAATAAGTATGCCCTACATACTGTACCTTGAGGCAAGAATAGAGAGGAGGTGTCATTTGAATAAGTCAAACATCGTTTAAAGATCAACAAATAGTAGCATTTAGCACTATGTCCAGTAGCAGTACTCTAATGCCCAATTCATACTTCAGGGGCCCTAAGCGGAGCGGAAATTCTGGACGCCGACCGTACGCCGGCCAGAGTCCACTGAACGGCGGACTCTTCCGGTCTGTTGTGTTTGACGCGCGGTGAAAAGTGTCCTTCTGTGGAGATGAATCAGTTTATCTTTTGAGCGGTGAGCGGACACGAAGTTGGCATTTTATGGAGGCCAAAACGAATTAACAATACAAACTTACTGTGGGGGGCTGGAATAAAACGAGATTGAAGTACATGGTGTGAGATTTTGGCAAATTAATACAACTCTGCTGACATGAAAATAAAATTAGGCATGATGTCGTAAAGGCCTGCAGGGTTGGAAGGGTAAACCCTATATTACGGACCTCAACTATTCCGGACGCTCTATATTTCGCCCTCCCTGTGTTCCGCCTCCATAATGTTTCAAGAGTTGGTGATAAAAGTAAAGTTTTTAATATTCTAGCGTCATTAGTTAATGAAACTGTGATGGTGTAGTTGACTAGTACTCAGCATGAGATAAGGTGTTTCCATTACCCCCCTTTTTCACCCTCGGCGTGGGAGGGGGTCTTGTATTTTCGGACCCAGTCGGGAATATAGAGCGACTTTTTATCGTTAAAAAAAACTCCATATGCTCCCACGTGGAGAACAGAAGAGGTCGGAACACAGAAGACGATGTTTTTTCGCAAATAAAAACGTATCTGTATTCCGAACCAGCCAGAACAGGGGGGGTGAGGTCGGACATAGAGAGATCGGAATATAGAGAGGTCGACATCAGACAATGTTTTTTCGAATAAAAACGTGGACTCTGTTGGAACATGGGAGGTCGGAATTAGAGAGGTCGAAATCTCGGAGATAGTGTACCGTTTGGAGGAATACATTGTTTACTGTGGATTTCCCCCAAACGACAACTATTGTACCAATCTGATGCGAATTTCACTGGCTAAGATACGCAGTGTTACCGACAGACTTTCAGCTGGGGGATAGGGCATGCGTTGTACTTGGTGACTCATCAACGGATGAGTCGATACGCTGTACTTGTAGCAGGCGGGGCGATTCTAACGTAGCGGGAATGAATTTGTATCTGGCACTCTACGCCAGATCAGTCACAAATGAGTGAAATTTGCACTCATCATCGAGGGTATTTAACCGTTTCAGTACCACTGCCTTCCCGTTTTCTTTGCTGATTCACAAACACGAATTACAGGGGCAAAGACCTCCTCACTGCAGCCCTCATTTCGAAATGGAAAATTTGTTGCAGTATGTGTAATACCCAGCAACAGGCCGCCGCACGCATCACCGCATGGAAGTATGTAATGGGAAGCTCGTGAAAGACGTGCTTGTGCGGCCAGAGTGAGCCTCGGCGAGGAAACAAGGAAACGGAAAGTATGAATTGTGAACGGCTGGAACGCCGGCCTTCACCGCCGGACTGTCCCGCCGTCGAGTATGAACAGAGCTAAGAATCAGGTAAACCAATACTACACAATAAGTTTTATGAAATACTGATATAGAGTCTACCCAAATCAGAGAGATGGAATTCAGTTTACAGGTTTTGTGGATGGTTTACCTGGGATCAATGTTCTCCAGGTGCAGTAGGTTTGTCGTTAGGTCAGCACTGCGTAGAATATTTGGACCGAATAACCCTGGGGGGAAGGAGAGAGATAGTGTTAGATGTTCATCGTGCTCAAGTGAATAAAGGAATATTTATCAATGACACACACACATCAACATTAGGGTAAACTGAGGAGGTTCTCCCATACAGGCCCAGTGAAGTGACCACAATCTCCCAGCCAGCTCAGGCACGCCCTTTCTACTAATTTTTCATTCCCATTTTGCGAGAGGCCACTCATTCTTAACCTGTTCCTTTAGTTGCTGTCGTTCCATTCATGTTGTGATTGCAGGTTCGTTTTCCATGTTGTATTTGTATTTCCGGGACGTCTTGTTGTAGGACAGTCTAACTCATGCTGACGCTTATCCCGCTATCCTAAATGAACGCGGAAATGGGTATGTAGTGTCCTCATGCCAATAAAAATGGGATTGAACAAGTCATATGATAGTGTGAAAGGCTATATGACTACTTTCTGACAGGACAGTACCTCATGAAATGAATTGCACAATTACCATGTGGGCCAATGTGTCACCAGTCTTCAGTTTTGGGGGGTAGTCATGGTAACGTCCTCACTGTTGACCTCACTTAGAGTGTTGTGCTCTGAAGCACACTAAGGAACCTAGACTACAGTACGTAATTCCAACACTGTTCACCTAAAGGCCAAATTTTGAAAAATCATTGCCGAGAGCGATTGAGTACATCTGTTCAGAATGTAGAGTAGCAAGAATAGTTCACCTCCACTGAGCATTGTCTGTGATGTTGCATCGAAGTGGAAGTGAGCTCATCGACGTAGTGTTTCACAGGTGTCTCATGGGTTGCCCTCAGGGTTTTGCTGGATACAGACTGAAGCTGGATAAAATGACAAGATTGTACTATTAACTACAACATCACATGAAGAGTATTAGTAAATTGTCTGCTCATTCATAATTACAGTAATTCACTTCTGACCTAAGGTGTTTGCTTCTCCAGCTCTGGAGGAATGTGGACTGGACGTGACCAAACACCACTATATACACCCGTGACTGGATGAACTGTCACTATACGTGGGCCAGAAGTAAGTGTAATCATGTACCTCAAAAAGGGAACCCCTCTTGCACCTGGGTTGTTTGTTTTGTCAATTGAGAGAAATAATGAGATAAATAAAACTTGCTGAAAAGTAATGTAGATTTGAACTATTCATACCCACTTCAATATGCGGCTTGGAACTGATTATTCAATTGATAAACCAAACCCAACCTCTTGACATTGCCCCAAACCAGGTCTAATCTTAGGCCACCACATGGTAACCATGGTAAGTTGTAATATGAAGCAGCCCAAAAAATTCCGCCTCACCCACAAATTGAGCTGTAACCGGGAAAGGTCCAAAAACATCCTGGTGAATTTTGATTGAACATTCTTATTTGGCTTGGCAGATTGGACTAGTATGATTCATTTACATGAATATACAGCTTTGAGTATGATTAGCGGCCAAAGTCTGTTACATTATTCAAACGTGCGCAAAAAGACAAGAAACCTCACAGGACAAGAATTAGACCGGATTTACGCTTGTCTGAAAAGATGAGCATTGAAGGTTTTTACTAGGACATCTACAGGAAATCCAACAACTTAACGTTCTGTAGACCGACGTTAGTTGTTGATAGGCCAAAAACCTCAGGGCGTCTCCACTAAGGGTCCTATGATGAACTGAACTCAGGAGTTGTAGTAGAATCATATCACAAAGAATCGGGCACAAGATCTTTCAAGCCCTTGCACAACTGAAGAATGAGCTTAATCTTGACTCTTTCTTTAATTAGCAGCAGTGGCAGCCAGTGAATAACTCTGTGCTCAACAATGCTTCGCTATGATATTGAGGCAGGGGTTTAATCCATTCCAACGGCTCCAGGACGTCATTATAAGTCCCTTCGAAAAGGTTTTTGATCAGTTAACTCCAGGATCTGGTCCACTTTCTTGGAACACAGAAGAGTGAGATTCTGATCAGGTCCGTGTTTTTTAAAAGCACACAAATGTCACATTTTCACGAAATTTTGACGACCACCCACTAACTAGTATCCACCCCGATGGAAATACAGGTATGCAAAATGAAGCCAATTAATAAGTTTCACCAAAAAATGGTACCCTATGGTATTTTGGATTTGCATTTTCATACGTACTTCCTCGATTGGAACCAAGCTGACCTTTGACCTGACCCCAGAAGAACAGTAGAGATTATATAGCATCATAGAAAAATATCCAGGTATGGATCGAAGTAGGCAGTTTCATACCTGGCAGACGCTAGTTGAGGTAACATGTTTTAAATTAAAAGCCAACATTTGCCCAAATATTAGTTGGTTTATTCATTTGTTTTGTCTTCTTCCCAAGTTGAAGGACACTGGTCAGCACCAAAAAAACAATGGGTTGGTTTGTACCCAGTAAGTAGCTATAAATGAACACAAAAGCTTTACTGGGACAAGCGATCACCATGATTACAGGCTTCACAGTTGACCTCTGTTTGAACTCAGAGGACATTTGACTTGACCTCAAACCCATGAAAGATCACATACTCATCATGAGGAACTCATGAAACAAGTCTGAGCCTCAATGCTCATATCCTGGTGAGGTTGAGTCATCCTGTGTACACGCCACAATTTGCCAAAAACATCAATTATCATAATTTCTCACACTTCCCGATTGATGAAACACCACATGAATACTTCTTATAAACAAAATGAATACAATACTTCTTCCAAAATGAGCGGTATCCCATCTCACACATTACCTGGGACAGGCATTTCACATCCTTGCTTGCAGTTTCATCATGTCTCTCTTGATCTGTTCTGGATTTGATGAACATTTTGCAGTGTACCAAACTCCCTGTGAGAAACCATGCAGTTGAACAAGTTATTATCAAAGTTGCCATTAACAAAAGTTAATAGGCCACTGTTCACCCAAGAAACCCTATTGAGGTTATAAACCAAGTGCCACAAGTTAACATAGGCAATCTTATTGAAGTGGACAAAAGACATGGTCATGGGGCTATTCCATTCTGTGTTGACCAGTCTGAATTGTTGCTGTTGTGGAAATTCAACTGCATATCCGCCCGGGAGGCCACGGACAGTTGGAGATTTTCAGGCATCACCTCGGCCCATAATGTATCAAAATTTGCATTGTTGAAGTGTTATTTGAGAAGTGTTTCAATATTCGTTCTTTAAAAAAACAAAGGACTACAAGGAGCAAATGGTGTGTAATGTCTGTGTAGTGACATCATGCTGAATTGGGAGCTCTGCCAATTGCCTCCACTTTGCTATTCCGTATGTATGCCCATGGCTGCCATACTGGGTTTATGAACCGTGTTCGGTGGGTGAACTGACTCAATTTTAAATTGCATGGAATTGTTCCTCAAGCTGCCAGGCAATCCAATGGCGGTTAAAACCGGACCAGAATCAAATTGAAATATAGTAGGATCGTTGTTATAAATGATCATTAAGTTGGCGAATAGCATCTGTCAGAGCAACTGACTCTCATGACATTTGTAAAGGTTTAACATACTATTTCAGGCTGCCGAACGAAATGGGGGGCCGGTGGGGCGCAGACAGGGGGGGGCTGGGGGGGGGCGGCTAGGGGGCTGGAGTCAAGAGAAGTGAGTTCTCTAATGGCCTTTTTTCCCCCCCCCTTTCCCCCCGTATGTGCAATAAGTTACAAATTATGGCCCCCTGGACCCATGTTCGCGCAATATCTGCACTAAATAACAGCTTGCAATACTCCAATTGAAACTGCAAAAACTTGGTTTGTTGTGGTTTTTAAGATTTTGATTCATTGGGTCATGGGGGAGGGGGTGGGGGGGGGGTGGGGTTTGACCCCCCTCCCCCCACGTGCATTAACGCCACTGCAACTTGGCTTCACATAAGCTAGCCTAAGTCATGGTTAGGCCAAATCTTGATTTTGTGTGCGGTCTTGGAGACCGTATTGGCAAAGAATATCAATTTTATTGGCAGATGTCAAGGAAAGATTACCATCTTGAGCTACGTTATGTGCTTACATGTAGAAAAGCGGCATGCAGGTTGAGAACTCACTCCAAGGGCTATAACTAATGAGAAAACCAAGTTGGATATCACAGACACCATTGACTTTTAGGGGGAAACAACTCCGAGGAGGGCCACAGCAGGAGAATCTGACCCAACGGCAGTAAGATAGATGTAAGTATCAATTAATTACTCTAAGTGATTCAGAAGATTGGAATGAACTGCTTCAGAGGGAGTTGCTCCACTACACTCAAACACCACAACTAATGTAAGAGCAGCGAGAGCGAGAGCAGTAGTGATCTTCAAGGGTTGAAAAACCTACTGGTACAGTGGTACTACGTATCCTTAGGCATTTCCAGAGGATGGCCATCCAGGTTAAACCCAAAGTAAATTAGTGATTACAGCAAATACCATAGAGGAATACTTATGTACTATCCATGACCATCCGGTGATCAATGGAATAGCAGAGAAATGTATACATGAACTCAAGTGTTTGAAATAGAAAGAGCTGCCTAGTGACCATTAGGCTTAGACTCTGGCCCACAGCAGCTGTATCCTGGGGCAAAAAATCGCTAAGTACTGTAAAATCTCAAAACAGGTCTCTGAAAAGATCAGAGGATTTCCACATTATGTATCAAAGTGGGAAAGAGAAAATGCGTAGGGTAACTCCCTCGATTCGTCTTCTGTAAGTTTGACTGGGAAACAATGTTCCTTCAGATCTTTCTTTCAGAATTTAGCTGCAGAAAAGCTAGAAGTATGTGCTTTTCACCTGCCCAGAAATGGAACCAGCCAACTGCAGGAGTACCAGTATGAACTCAAGACCTAATAGCCGGGTCGAGGTTAATCTCAGTTTCAGTAGGGGCAGGTTGAGTTGCAAATGCCGGTTGTGGGGGGCAATGTGGGTCCGACTCATTTGTAACAAAATATGCTAAGGCCATAGCACACAAAAAAGTGGAAGCAACGCGTTATGTGCTTGTCCCTAACCCTGCCCAAGGAGTGTTCGCACTTGTGCGACACGATACGATACATTTTTTTTATCGGACGTCGAGTTAAAAGTAGGTTATTTTCAATAGGAAAAGAGTGCCAAACCTGTGCGATCGATACGACGATGATAAATTTATCGGACGTCGATGTGAAAATATTTCAACTTTTATCGTCGATAAATTTATGGATGTGATAAATGGCAATTGCAAGTGATGAAAATTGCACAATTCTGCTCAAAGAGTATGGAATTGCCGAAACAGGCTACTGGGGGAAGTTAAGCGTGAGGTGATGACGTGGAAGCGCGGGGTTAGTGATAAACTCAGGTGTTTTGATGAATGTTTTGGGTATGACGTATCCGAGGAGACAATTGGCATATGAATGGAGCTTCTCGGCCTATTGCCGTTCATGCGGGACCTTCGAAACCATATTCATCGAATTCCATGAGGCCCTCCCCAGATACGATAGTAGCGTGACCAGTGATTTTGGGTAATGGGGAGGGGTATGTTGTGCGGCGGGCCAAAAGTTCTTATGTGACATGCAAAGGCAGGAGAATAGGCGGTTGGCAGTGAGCGGCCGGGGGAGAGGGTGTTGTGGTGTTGGAGCGGAAACAGGGTGAGGAGACGTTTTTCAATGAGGTTGGATCCACAGGGCTGACGTTTGCCGGAAAACGTCATCCCTTATCCTCATGTGAAGAAAGAGGCGGGAAAATAGAAAGGGAAAGAAGGGCAACGGAAGGAAATAAAGGAAGGGGGGGGGGGGTCGGTATGGCGATTGAACAGCCAAGTTAATACAAGTTAATTATTACTTGTAGATCAGTGAGAAAAGTAGAAAGGTCACAGGTGGAGCCGTAGCCGAATTTTTACATGCATGTTCTGAGACAGGAACCAGATCAAATTTTCAGTCATTGGGAATGGATGCTTAATGTTCTGGTACCTCAATTCGCAGTTATTATTGGATCCCGATGCTAATAAAGATGGGTGTCTAACGATGAGGGGGGCGGGGGTGGTGAGGTAAGCTGTCGATTCTTGAGCGTTAAAAAAAATGGCGATTCCAAGCCTACTACAAGGACTGAGAAAAGACCAAGCTTCGAATTGCTTTACTCAAAAACTCTGCGGACCAGGCGACACAGCATGAAGCGACTTAAAAGGGAAACGGTGCTTCTCTCACTAAAATCACACTTACCTTCCGTGATGTGATGTTAGGGCCGCCGAGACGTTCGATAATTATGTACAACTTTTTATCGACTCAAGTGTGAACACTCAATCCGAAATTTATTCGAATCGTATGTATCGTACGCCCACGGGTGAACAGCGATTCATGTGTGCCAAACCTGGTTTCCATCGATTGTACCTGCCCAATGATATATGGACACTGATAAAGTGAATGTGGAAATGAAATGACAACACTCATGCCAGACATAAAGCTATTATTAAAAAGGGTTACAGTACTAGGCAGAAGGACAGCCCCATCATAGGACCTAAGCTAGGCCGCGTCAGGGCGCTAGTATATGCTTGAATCATTACAAACTTAGTTACTAGTCAGGGAATTACGGTACTAGAGTTAGACTACCAATTAACAGTGCACTGGGCATGCAGAGGATAGGCACCATGACTGCGTAGCAAATGCGATTGCTATTGCAACCCTGTCCAAAACGAACAAACATTTACAAGACATCATTAAAATCGATCGAATTTGCGTTCCCTTGTCACGGACACTGGCTGCGAGTGCTTCCGGGCTACCTCTTCTTCCTGTGACTTTACACGACCCAGAGGAAAGTCCTGAAAACCGAAAACGCAACCTACCCAACGAAACGACCTTCTGCCACTTGACTTATTGTTGACTTTGGCGAGTTATGCATCCAGTTCGCGTTGACTACTGATTCCTTGTATATGCCTCATTATATAAGCGTTTAACAGGTCACTTCGCAAACTTATGTTCAGCCCGACGATGACATACGCGTGTACGTGTATATATATTCGCCGAATCGCCCCCATGAGATGATGCAACCGCATCACACCATAAATATCGGTTTAGGAAAGGAATATGCTAGATTTCGGACAAGAAAAGATAGGAATTATCAACGACTCAACGCTGGAAAAGGCCACGCATGTGTGAATATCACTATACAATAAAATACCACATCTCTTTCAGTCAATATATTGTCCGTGCAATCTGACGAACTTTCGTGTGTAGCTTGCGCGCCATCTCATTAAACTGTAATCCGACTGGCTTATCCCTATGGGACAACTGCAGATAAAGTTCTCCCGGACCCGGGTACTATATGTGTTAGTTCCTAGCAATGCACAACTGTGGGCCTTTGAAGTTCGCATGTTTATATTGCTCAATTCGAAAACATTCCAATCAGTAGAATATGCCGGCCAACTATACCAATGTTCTTCCTCTTCTTAGTAACATGCACACATCAATTCCTTTGAAGAATTAGTCTAGAGGGAATAGGTTGCATGGTGACAGTGGTCGGTATAGTGTAGGCTTGATACTGGATGTTATCAACACATGAAACAGCAGCAGCATACATACAGGATACTCTCTGAGTTGTTCGATTGCTGACGTCCTGGATATCGCGCAATAGCTACTCCCCCAATTTCTCTGCATACGGTCCACATACCGGAGTTGAAGGTCAACACTCCCATAGATGATCGAATGAAATGGAGTTCGGACCTTGTAGTCCCCGGGTATTTAACGTTTCCAATCTCCACAATATTACTTCTGGTACTCATTCTATGGGAGACCACACGAATATCCTGACCGTTTCCATTCAGAATTCGTTTCCAATCGGATATTCTGCGGTTACACGGTCAGCTCTCCCAGCTTGTTCCAATTAGTGATGAGCTCACTGATCCGAGATCAAACACGCGCTCTCCGTACTCAGCTGGCCAGCCTGGTCAGGTTTTACTACAGTGGGTACTCTCTGGAGAGTGGTCTCGAAGAAAACAGAATTTCATGTGTCGAGTCATTGGTCTGCATGTTTTTGACAATCCTTGCAGTTGTATTTCACCTTTTAAAGAGGTTTTTTCTAATTATTGTTTTTAGGCCATATATCTTGGACAATCCGTATATCGTCTTTCGGTGGGTTTACCTGAGATCCAAACATAGTAACCATGCCATGAAAACGGCGGGGAGGGGATGTCATAGTGGTTCCGGTATAGGCCTGTACTGTATAGGCGTAATGCAGATGGACATAGACATTTTCTATATAGAAGCAACAGAATGCCGCACTCTGACCCAAAAGGCTGGCTTCGCTATCGATTTCCAGCATGCAGCCGTCGGTGCGATCCGGTTGCATATAGCACACTTGAAACACTGTCTGTTCCAATCTGGTTTTTTCACTTGCGTTGCTGAACTTGATCGTCTTTGTTACTCCAGGGAAATTTAGCTTTTCAAGTGGTCGTCTGATGCATTCTGTGCATATAGCACACCAAAACGGAGACCGCGCAGACGTGAGACGCGTCTGTGTGGGGGTGGGTTATGGGGCTATTGACACATCACGATCCGCTTCCTCAAACTTGCGATATCACTCTATAGTAAGCTAAACGTAATTCTAGGGGTCACACTTTAGGGCCTTCTAGTCTTCACTCTTTCCCTTCTCAAATTGGTGATGATCATCCTTTTCTGAGATTGGTTTTCAAGAAATATTCTCGACGACCTCTTTTATCAGTTGATGCCATTTTCACAATGTACGTCGCGCCCAATACTTATTGGGGGAAAAAAGCGGACACATCGGACAACTCAATACGCGATGAATTAATGCCACTACATTCCTACCAGCATACGAATCTGCTGATGGATTTCGCTGTGTTTATTGTCACAGGGACTCTTTCTGATGATTCATCGAACTTAGGGTCATTTCCTCTCAATCATTAATGACGTCCCCAGTCCGCTCGAAACTCAGAAATTAAACCCCCCCCCCCCCCTTTCTCGTACGCCTAGCTACGTCAATGAAGTCCGTCGTCTTGACTTCACTTCGGTGTCGACGAATAGTGGAAGTTAAATGAAAGTTCCGGAAGGACCCACTAGCTGGTTTTATAGAATTGAACGTCTCTCAAAAAACCCTCACACATCTCTCCGCCCTTGTCAACACTACTGTAATACAGCTAGCATAATCTATGTTCCGTCGAATTTGGTCACTTACAACAGCTAGATTGTTGACACTGTCCTTATTTATTTCCCGTAGGTTTAGTTGTGGCCCGACCAATTTTTGAGATTATATGAATTGCTTGAGGACTAGAAACATGTTATCATCCGAGAGCCTATCGGAGAATTCTTATAGGCAGTGATTGTGGGATGTTGAGTACGAAACGATGTTCCCAAATCCCAGTAAACTTTAATCAGCGAAAATTACAGATTCATTAGCTCTTGCCAACAGCTATCTCGGAAAAGAATCACACCTCGAGTAGGGGAAGATCGAGATTTTACAGAAGTCTTTTCCTCCCTAAGATGGACGTTAAACCAAATATCGTAAAAAGAGTATTGAATTATTCAATGTAGCAATCACAACGAAGGGAAAGTATGATTTTGAAGATCTTCCGTTGGCGTCGTACAGTATCTTCTGTCTTGTGACATCAACCACCCTCAATTTGTGCACCTGTCCCATACCTAGCCACACTAAAAAAAATTGCTAGCCTAGCTGGTAGCCTAACTCGAAAAATGCGGTAAATTGTTTTCCCAACGTCTTCTGAATGTTTCATTTTTCATAGTCAAATCGCGGTACGAATCAGAATCAGTGCCAGGAAGTAACAGGTGTCATGACCCTACCTGTGAATATTAACCTGTCACTGTTGATGGTGCGAAAAAAAAAAAAAATGGGAACTTTGGGAAGCTCCGTCCAGGAACTGTGCCCATCTGGAGGGAAATCTTGCCAATATGGAGGAAATTTTTCAATTTTGGGGGTATAGCGTGGTCATATTACTGGGAAAATACATCTCCTTCCCTGGAAATTCACATTTTTCCAGCACTGTTCACTGTGTCGAAAGGTAAACTGATGAGGAACTAGTATGTCACTTCCGGGCGCTGATTCTAAATTTAAGAGCCCAAATCGAAATTTTTAGAAGAAATTGGAGTCTCGGACCTGTGATATTACTCATGAGAAAAATGGTGAATTTATTAGCAGGTTGAACTTAGTTTCAATTGCGCCAATGGAGGTGGGGTTCAACTTAAATGAAAATTAGCGATTTGGTTGTTCTCCACATAGTTTCCTGAATTTCACAGGATATGCCTTAGGTTACATCTGAAGAGCGGTGCGGAGGTTTGATTCAAGGTGTATAATATTTGGAATCCAGAGCATGCACGAAATAGTGCAGTCAGAGTGCTAGTGCGCAAATTGAGGTGGACCCTGCTACACAGTCATTAGGAGATCCTAACCTAGCCTATACGTACTAGTACTAGGCTAAACATGCCAAAAACTCTTTTCATAGGGGCCTTTCAGCAGTCAATTGAGCAAGCCAGAAAATATGATATGCACATTGTTGTTGGATTTTCACTAATACTTCATAGGCTAGTGTTTTGTGTGTATTTACTTCACATCTAGAAAATTGCGGAATTCAGATTCATCAGCACTGAGTAAAGATTAGAAAATTACGATATAAACGTTATTATTTTCATTAGTTTAGTGACCTCTTCGGGTAGACCTGAAATATCGTAGTTTTTTCGTGACCAACTTCCATTCCCACCAACAAGCTGTTGTGGAATGGATAGGCTAGGCTAAACTGATTTATGGAGGGAAAAAAAATGACCTCCGGTGACCTTGAAATCATCGCCATGTTTTACCGGGGCAACCAACTTTGGTTCCAACCACACCAAGTTTTGGTTCCCTTAGAACATGCTCTGCAATATTGCGTGGAATTGGATAAAGTCAGTATTTCCGTGTAAAACACACAAAATAGGGGCAGCAGTAGCATCAGTGATGCCACTTTCCAAACTCACCAATATTTCACTAGGGCGGACTGTGTGGCCAGGTTTAGATCAACAATGAATGAAAGCAATAAAAGAGGTATTGCTAATGGCTAGAGTTTCCGGCGGCCAAGAAGAGGAAGGCGAGGAGAGGCACAGCAACCCCACCAACACCATGATAATTCCGACACTCCAGTGCCGCGGGATATAATTATTACTGTTATTTATCTTGTCTGCCCACTGTGACACAATACTGTACAGTATAAAGACCATGTAGAACCTGGCAGTTGACATGCACTATAAGCCACCGGCTTGGTGCCGCGCGTCAGAAATCCAGGATATTCACACAGGCCATGATGTCTGATTGGCTGAAAGACCAGCAGCAAGCAAGTGCTTAAGGCATTGACCTCGCCGCGATTAGCAGCTCGGACTTCAGCGATGTTGAACACTGATCGAAACTTTTCAAGCTATTCTAATTTATAAGTACGGTACGTAGTATTGATGTAAGGTTGTGCATAATATATGGAGTAAGGTCAAATGTCCCTCTTGAATTGAAAATGTGATGTTTGGTTTACAGGTGCAATGTCTGGTGTTGAGCATTGGTTTAATATTTATTAACATCCTTGGAAATCGTGCACCCCCATTAACAATGATGCCCGACTAACAGAATTGCTGCCCCAGTCGGCCTATAATCTATAGGCTTCACTACGAGCCAGTGCAGTACAAAGTCTCACATGAATCATCCCGAATACGTTGTAGTTTTCATTCGTCATAGGATTCATTGAATATGTAATGTGTGTGCCACAACATGTATTTGCTCACAGTGACATTCCCGGCTCTTACATTGTTCATTCATACATTTCAATCAGATTATTGAATAAACGGAATGGGCGGACTTGGATAATATCTCAGATTGGCCTGAAGTTGCTTTTTTTTTCCTTGTAGTTTTTTGCATGGTGTGTGAACATTGGATTTGTCACCGCACGATCATTTCCTATCTACAGTAGCAATCTGTGCCTTGAAATATTGAGTTTTAATACATAATCTATTTATCACTGTACATGTAGACTGTATTCTTCCTTTTTTTTTCTGCTACATTGAGAAATGTAGTTGTTCCCAGCCGGTCGAGTCCAAATACGCCCTATCGCAGCACCCACAAATTCGCAGAATTCCACAACTCCATCAGCTTGTAATCAGAAGCAGAGAGAAGCAACAGGAGTTTGTTCAGCTAGCTGGAGATTCTCTGGAGGACATGCTCAACCACATGGCAGATTATGCTCCTACTTGTGAGTATTATGGGAGTGAATGGTCAACCCTCCGGAGGGGTGGGGGGTCGAGGGGTGTTAACATCTGGTATACAGGCTCAATTAATTCATGACATCCTTACTGTGAGTATTGGTGTGAATGCCCGAATGGTCGTGGACCCTTAGGGAGGTGGTGGCGGGTCTAGGGCAGTGTTTTACAGACGCTGTACAGGCCAATAATCGATGACAGATCCTCCTGTGATTATGACGGAGTGAATCCATGTATCTCCAACAAATTCTGTCGCAAAGTGCTGATGTTCCGTCATATTGATGGTCTAATACCGTACCTTCAAAGGTGACTGCCTAACATCTTTGCCATATATCAAGATCAAGTCAAAAATTGTTACAGGTTCACAATGTCCATTGTTGAACGGCCTTCTGATCTTGACCTTAAAACATAATTGTACTTCGCGTTTGGTACCTTTGTGCAGTTTGAGCTACAGCCCATTGGGCTCTTGTTAGAATATTCGTTCTAGGGCTCCGATCAATCCCAAAGTGTCGTTCGGCTGCTGTCACATTACTATGGTTTGCTGCTCGTGTATACCCCAGATAGCATTTTATATAGGCCCTATAATCAAATTGAATTTCCACTTCAGCGGAAGCGGAGTTGTCAAAGTTGCTGTTTTAACTCTTAGCGCCTAGTTTTCACTCCATATCATATTTAAACTTCACTTGTACTCTGTAAATGTGACCAGGTGCTTTGCCTGTGCCTGTGGATCGAGGTTCCACCTTCTAAGTGTATCCTCTATTCGTATGCTCTAACCCTCAGGATACATTTGTGTGTAATCGTCACTCCAACCATACCCACACGCTCCCACACCCCCCCCCACCCTCCCATTCAAAATCCCTGGCAGCCACCATTACCCCATGTTACAGTAATTAATCTCCCGGCATCTGATACTCTCCCCTTCTGAGTCATCCCATACTGATTTATATCTCATGATTCTAGTCACCGTAGGTCCCTGACGCAGTCACCGTGTCTACCTCAACGGGCGGGCTTCGAGCCTGCAGACCCTCGATTGTAGTACAGAACAGCTGTGTTCCCTGTTCAAAAGTGGTCTTGTAATCAGAGTAAGTGGTTTCCTGCATCCTGGCTCTGGGGGGGCTTGGGAATGGATGATTTCATGGGCAATCATTCCACCCCGGTATTACCTTCTAAATTAAAGTACTGGCTTCTCTTGATCCGGCACCCCTTCAACTTTTTTTCGAGACGACCTGACCACCCGAGCCATGCTCTGCACTGTAGGTTAGGCTGTGTGATCGCATACAACATTGAATAGGGGGAGGGGTGGAGGGGGGTTTTAACTGACTTTTGTGTGTGCTTGTCCTTGTTTGTTTTAGCGTTTTTGCGGGGTGTACTGACCAGAAGTACCCAACAACCTAGCTCCAAACTATTAGCTGCCCTGCCACAGTGACGCACTGCGTCAAAAAATGCCTTGATTTTGCATGAAACCGAGCAAACCACCGCTTGAACTTGTGTGCATGTTATAGAAACTTGCCTAAGGCCTGCTGTTGTATTGACTTCCAATGAATCAGTCCATTTCTTCATGTGATTCTATGTAGGCCTTCTTAGGTCCAACACAAAGCACAGCGACAATCAACAGCGCTCGAGGACAATTCAGCGTATTCACGTGTCAATGCAAAACCTGTTTGAAATTAAGTGTGTGTGGCAGATTGATGTGTCGTAGCTATGTACAAATTCATGCAAGTGCCACAATGGCTGCAATGTATACTGCACTGCACTATGGCACATGTTCATAGCCGTGAGTTTTGCCATGCAACCCTGCATTCTTCTGCCAATCATGAAAATAGATGCAAATCACACGTGATACTCCTTGTGGGTTCTCCATCTTCTCCTCTTTCCAGGCAGACACACTGATTCCCCTGTCCATATTTCTTACAGTTGCACATCCGACCAATTGGCCACAAGGCTGACTGCATAATTGTATTGTTGTTTGTGTGAACTCCAAATAGTTGGGCTCCCTCTGGCCCCCTAACCGGTGTAGGATTGCAGAATTCATGGATCCCATGTCATAGATCAAGGGCATTGGGTAAGTGAACAAAGAGTTAGTTCCCAGTGAACAGTGGCGTCCTACGAGGAACTGTGTCATGTATACTGTCCAGTATATTTCAGTCCAGTTTACCCCAGAAATACTTGTACGCGATTGCCTCATTTCTTTTGCTATTTGACTCTCCAACAACAGGTGGCTCTTCCAACTGGGTGCCCTAGAGGCTCAGTCGAAACGCATCTGTGTTATCACATTTTTGTTCATTGGTTGGGGGGTTGTTTCGTTACAGATGTGGTCATAATTTGTCTGTCAAATTCATGTTGAACTGATTCATGAGGAGTCATTGTGATTTTCTCAGCAAACAAATGTTGATCGGCCCTCCTCCCCGCCCCCACACCCACACCTTGGTATGACCATATATAGGCTCCTGGTTTTCGAGTGGATTCTTACTTGTCATAAATCATCCTTTCTCACATCAGATGCGGATAATTTGCTCTGGCTGCCAAAGTTCATCTCTGATATGGCAAACGATGCCTCCAGCACTGCAATGAAGGGTTGCCGTCCATGACCTCCAGAAGCCCGGCAAAGCTTCATGTAGTGTGGTCGGTGTCATGAGCTTTCAATTGTCATAAGCGATGAAAATACATCATTACCTAATCGACTGGAATGAAGGCTGTATGGACTGTCTCTAAACCACACGTAACAGAAAGAAGACGTTCAACTGTACTTCATACTTCGACTGTAATGTGGTGCTCACGGGTTTTTAGGAGAGTCTGGAAGCCTCCAATCTAGGTTCTGTTTCATCATTATTGGTGTACTTCAATCAAGCAGCGGTTCAACCGTGGTGTCATTTTGTTGTGGTCTTGCTGGCTTACAGAGTACTTGGTTAGCGATGGTTGTGAGCACATGTCTGATATTGGTATAAACAACATGTTACATGTACTGCAATTAACTAATGAGCCAGCAAGTTTTGAGGTGAATGTTTCTGTAGCATCTCACTACCATCAGTAACATGCATGTATGTGTGTGGTTTCCTGTTCCGATGTGTCCTTCTTTTGTCCTCTTGGCAGACAGCTAGGAACGCTGCAGATATATTCTATAACCCCCATCTTACATAGTCCGTTTCGGGTTCGCTGAGAATCACACAGTTGTAAATGTACTGTTCCCTGTTTTCCAGTGTGAATTGTTAGAGCATCGGCCGATGTCATGCTCAGCTTGTCACTCGCATGAGGGATTAGCGCAAATACAAATGGGATGGGGGGTTACAATTTGTCTGTTGTGATACCCCCACTACTACTCACATCAAGGTACGGCGTAGAGGCATTGCAACCGTTTTCACCTGGCGAGGATTGCATAATTATAGGTCTGCCCCTGCCCTGAACGAAATATCTTCACGGCAAGTACATACACATATCATAAAGTGAAAAAAATGCAACCAAAGCATTGGTTTTGTTGATTCTATTCTGTAGGACTACAAACCTTGGTTGAATAGACACTGAGCACACGCACATTGTATAATTTTCAGATTTCAACTTTAAAAAAAGGTTACAAAGTTAAATGTCTTCCGCTATATTAAATGCTGATTAATTATCTGTCGAACTGTGCAATGTGGTCCTCACCCCTTCTTTTCACTCACCATAATAGTGTCTATTAGGCTGCCACACATGGTACTCACTACTGTCTACATGCCACCTACTGGTACAGATGCAAGGTTCGAACCATGAAGGGTAAATGAGGCATTCAGGATACTTGGTGTTTTTGACACCACTGTGAGGAGAAGCCCTTCTGATATTTAACTGGGTTCGCAGTTGCCAATCTCTTTATCTCAACGTCTGAGCCAGGCCGGGCAAAATCCACCTTAGCAGCTCTCAAAACCACAATCGTGATACATTGGTATTTAGCAATTGTCAGTCTAGAGAATTCAAATCTAGTGTCTCACCATACGAAAAGCTTATCAGGCCGCAAATCCTCAGTGCCTGGTATGATTGAAGTTCACAGGTTGTATGTTTTTGTCATTCCTAGTTGACTATTCCTAATATTAATAATAACAATGTAATAATGCATTTTTGCTGCACTTAATACACGTTTCCAAGCGCTTTAGTGATGTGAGTCACGAGAGGAAATGCATGCTCCCATGAGGGTGGCGACTTGAGGCTATGCATCCGGCATTAATTTTGTTAAGCCACCTGCCGCTTGCCCACTGTTTTCTCTTCCCCTTGATCAGTGCCACTGCAATTGTCAGGGTGGTCACTGGTCTGCCATACTCAATCAAGCCCGGCTTGTGGTGTTACTGGAGTGTCTAGATCCCCAGTCCGCCTGCCAATGAAGTTACTTGTGAACCCCCAGCGCCCTCTTTCCTACAGGAGAGATAGTCTCCCTATGTGACTTGAATGTTTTGCTCCAGTTGGGCTACATGTTGAATATCTTTTGTCTTTTCTTGCGCTCCATGACGTTTGTACTTCAACGCCTTGGTGATGTTCTTGTTACATCGCCCAATTATATGTTTCTGCCTATACCTTTGAGCTTCCAGTGATGCTGAGTTCCAAGTCCCAGTCAGGGGAACACTGACTGCAGTTTCCTATCACGCAGTGATGATCATGACAGCCTACTAGGTGGCACTGTGTGTGTTGCGCCATACAAAATAGTGGTCACATTCAATGCTCGTTCTATGGGGACGCAACAAAGCCGAACATGCATTCGATTTATAACTGCTGTTAGTGCAGCACCCACTCCTGTTTTGTGTTCAAATTGAGCCATGAACACTGTTTAAACAACCTCTCTAGTTAATATGGCAGATCTGTGTATGCAACACCGTGGTCGCCAATATTCAGGGCCTCACAGCTGGCCAGGAGCCTGTGTTTACCGCGAATTCAGAAATTGAGGGTCAATCAATGTTTAAATAAACTAAAACCCCAACGTAACGAGGCAGTGGCTGTAAATTCCCATGCATGTTTGTTTCCTTTTTTCTCAAGGACAAGAGGTACACCTTGACTCTTGATGATTCTGAGTTCTCTCGTGGCCGACCACGGCATCAACCGTGAAGAAGCCTGTATAGCTTCTCATGAGGTGATACCTACATATAGTGTGTGTAAGAAACTGGCGTGTCCTCTCACGATAGAATGGCATTTACTCTCCCTCATGTATTACCCAAACACTGTGACTTTGGCCACAGATACAAACATTGCACTAGTAACTCCGACCTGTGCTTGTCTTGTTGCCATGCATACCTGTGTTGGATGTGGTCCAAACCGGAAGCCATAAGACTGAGGTGTTGCTCTGCAGTCATCGTAGCGTCCATCGCCACAGTAACAAGATTCGGAGGTACACTGGTTCCAGATGCCAGAGGAGTGAACGGCATTGAGTGGCAGTGTTCTTTCTGAGCTGCTGTCATTTAGTTTGTTGGAGAACAGTACAACAGCTTCAGGTAGAATTATTAACACAACAGTTAGGCACTGGCGTATGCAAGGGTTGGTGCTCAGAATCCCCCCACAGCTGTTGTTTATCAAATATTGCACAGCATGTGGTCTAGTGGCCAAACTGCATTTATTTGCAATAGTGTGCTCTTCCCTTGGGTCCCGACCTCAAACCAACACCCCTCTCAAACCACCCCCTTCTCAACACCACCCCCACACCCCTGACAACTCTTTTGTTATGTCCCGTTTTTGTTTTTGCTGGTTTTTCATTATATGGTGTTTTAAAATTAAGGTCAGTGGAAGTGGAACATGACTTTGAAGATTATGATTCATTCTTATTCAATAATTCAAGAACAGACCCGCAATATATTTTCAGTCGATGAGATAGTAAAATTGAGAACAAACTATTGGACGAGATAACTTGCACCCAGGCAAAGTCCTCTGCAAACTTACTTTTTTTGAAACTGGCACCCTAATTTAAAACACTTCACAGGATTCTTAAGAATGAGTACCACTTAAACTGATTTGAATAATCAGAATTTGGATCCTGGCTTGTTGACGTCATAGGACCTAACTATCAACATACATAACTCAAATTGGATGATTGGTGGAACTTCACATTTGTGGAAGAGGGTTATGAATATGGATCATTTCTCTATATCAGTTTTCAAAACATCCCTAGCACTTGTAACAAAAATGTTACTTACACTTCTACTGCCCTTTGAAATACATTGCTGTATTGTCCTTTGCAGGGAAAGGCGTGTGATAGATGTCCAGTGGGGAACAACAAGCACACATATATACTTGACATGTCAAGGGATTGAGTCACCTGTGTGTTATTTTTTAAAGAACAATTCTCGAAGAGCTGGATAGCAAAGTCATTATTGCTGATCATGTGAGATTCCGTAACTACTTTAATGTATTAAAGTCATTTTAAGATGAAATTGCACTGAGTGTCTTTGTCCTCTGGTTCTCAATTTTCTTCTTGTTTTCAACTCAGTTAGCCATAGGGCATTGAACAGACAATCAAATGCACACTGACGAGCTGGTTGAAGCGGTTTCGCAGTGTTCTGCACATTGTGTAGTGTGTGCCTTCAGAGTAGAGCTCACTGTCTATTCCTGGAAAGGTCAGAAAATGCCACTGCAATTAATCCTGCTGCAATTTCTATGGTCGTCCTTGCCCAGCAGAGGAATAACCTATACAAGGTACACGAGATGATACTGCTGCAACTTCAGCCGCGACTCAGCGGCAACCCCTGTACCTCAACAGATTTCCGGCTCTCTTGTGGACCCGTCTTTGATGGGAAGGGTTTATCACATATAGATAAGGCCGTGCAGATTGCCAACTCTTTTTTTTCCTCTGTTCTAGTCTGGCGTGTTAATACGCCACCCCTAATGGGTGGCAACATGTGCCAGCCAGGTTTCGCTACGCACCCGCCGTGGTGGTAAGCCAACTCCCTACCAACTGCTAACCACAGTTTTACTTGCCGCCAAGCATAAGATATTCCATGGCTTTACAATTCACACACAGGCAGCAACCCCACCTTCTCATTCGATTGCAGGCATTGGGGCAGTGACTAATATCAGATGATATGGTGGCCCAACTCACACTGGGAGATTGAAGGCATTGAGGCATGACTAATCCTCGATATCTGGTGGCCCAACCTTTCACATTGAGATTGAACATCGAGGGCTAATTGCCATAACGTGTACATCCAACACAACTCCACACATTCTGAAATAGGATTTCCCTGTTTCTTGAAAATGAACATTCTAAGACACAGTTATTAAACAGGAATGAGCAGAAAACACCCCAGTACACTTAATTTCCTGCATAGTGGGAACTAATGCATCCATCTGGAATTGGTCTGGGCCAAAATGACATGAGTTTGCACAGGAATGATATCGCCGCGTGCTCATGGGCGTCACTCCTGGGGGGAAACGGTGGGACGTGCCCCCCCCCCCCCCCACCTTTTAAGGATATTCCCATGATTTACAATTTTTCCACACATTAATTTTTTTTTGGCTGGGCGAGGTTATGTCCCCCTCCCCACTTGTCAATGTCCCCCCCCCCCCACTTCTGAGATGGTTATGACCCGCCTCTGCGCGTGTTTTTGACAACGAGCTGAATGTCGCCCTTGTTATGCTTACTTGAGCTTAGCTTTCGACACTGGTGAATCATGGTTTCTTTTTTCGTCCACTACATCTATATGTGGGCATTGCTTCCCGGCAATCAAGTCGGTTGGTTCGTGTCTTATCTTAGTAATATATATATACCAGAACTTGTGGGGGTGAATGCAACCTGCGCTCACGCGAGTGACTGGTGGGGTGTGCCACACAGGGGGCAGTTTGGGTCCTTAATATATTTAATATATACGCGCTCTCTTGGGGTACTAATCAGTGATCTCGTGTCATGTGAGGAGGCACGACTGGTAACACGACTTTCATCAGTCTCACACTACTGCCGGTACTTGTTCTCCCTTATGTTCGGTTCGCCGTCCTTCCTCAATTCAATGAAAAAAAAAAAATTCTGATGGAAGCCTATAATAGGAGGTTCTTCCCTCTCACCCTGGGAGCCACACTCAAAGCCCTTTGAGGAATCTCGCGTGACGCAACGCCGAGCTGATAGTTGCATGTGCAGAGGGCCGGAGCCTGATTTTCGAATCCAGGATTTCCAGCAAGGAAGGTTTTATACCTTGCGGATTGCGGAATTTCTGTGCTACATGTAGACTAATGAAGCCAGCGATTCATATCTGTGTCTTCCCACCAAAAAACTATAGTTCAAGGTGTAAATTTCAATTCAAGAACCACATTAATTTTTTAGGGGGAATCGTGCGTATTGCTCCGGATGAATTCGCACGAATCAAAAAAACACAGAATATCCCGAATGTCGTAGCCTGTATTAGCCCGAGTTCACATGATCCCAATGCGCCGTCGTCCCTGCGGCCTAAAACGTAACAAGACATTGAAGGTGATTCGATCTTGGACATGGTGACGTTTTGCCGATTCCCCATCCGTTCTGAAATTCCACAACACTCTACAGAAACGTCATATTTTTGCTACCATTTAACCCTTTTCTGGGGGATGGGGGGGGGGGGAGTTGGTCTCCGCATATTCATTGTTTCTTCAGTCAATTATATGTAAATGTACAATGCATACCAATGTTCAGGTTTTCAAAGGCACCGATCGATAAAGTAACCATGTGTCTGTAGCTTCAACTTTACGAAGCACCTACAAGGAAAGCTCAAGAACCTGAGCGCGTTTTTCGCAAGAGTTGCTTCTCTATCAAATATTCCGCTCTACATTGAAATGAATGGTTGATGAAATCATGAGCGTCCAGAAAATTAATAACGTTAATTCTACAATTAAAAATATATATTTGGAATCAAGAAGCTAAATAATTTATCGGGTGCTTTTTAGGCTCCTTAAATAGCCGAAGCAAGATCTTACTTTTCTGGAAACACGTGCCACTTGTTTCGCTGACCTCTCGTTTTCTGTCCTTGGTGTCGCTCACAGTCCCCTGCTGCAAAGAAAAAAAAATAAAAATATATCTATAGTCTATAAGATCTATACGTTCAGTACCAGAACTCCTGTAGGCCTATTGAATTTCCCTCTTGTTATCCGGAAAGCAAATACTTCAAAATCACCCAACTGCAACGTGCATTCGGAGAGGCACGTGCCTTGGGCAGCTCTCAGGGAGGCTTGTCTGTACGGGACATACTTCTCGTTGATGGTGGCCATTTATTGTTTTTATGATTGGCAGTTTAAAGCACAAAAAAATTCCACTGGGAATTATTGAAACCTACATTTTCAATATTAGGAGACTGATATTATATACAGAAGCGGATTCCCTTACGGAATGTATTTACAATTATACTGATATAATTCACCTAGTACGAGGGGGCCCCCCCCCCCAATACATATCCTTCCTAATGAGTGCTGCCATTTGAGGAAATTCGCCTAATACCGTCAAAACACTCATCCTATATTGCCATGAACCCCGCGCGCGTTGTACCAAGGATGCGGCGATCTGTATAGTCAAGAGAGTTTATATGGGACTTACTGGTGCAACCGGGATTGAGGGAGGAAGCCTCCGTTTAACAAGACAAGTCAGATAGACGACCGCGCCAATAGTCCCGATGCAGATGTACTCTAAGGACAGCAACTGAGAAGAAGAGGAGGGGAAAATTTAATGTACACAATTGCTCGCTGGTCCCCTGGGAGTGGACAAATAAGCACTCAATAAACTAGCATGGTTTTATTCGATGACGTCGCCTATTCCTTTGGTTGTGACCAACTTTCTTTTCTGTCCTTTGAACACTGCATGTTGTGCCTGGTCTAATTGTCTGTTCATGTGTATTAAAGCTGATGAACCGTATTGAAATGTTTCTCTTTGAAAAAAAATCACCAACAGTCCGCCTAAATTTGTAACTCCTGCGGGCTCAGAGTGTGTTGCCTTTAACAAGTGGTCTCACGCAAGTGGCGTACCATACACTTTGTTCTGTGGAGAGGGGTCGATGTCGGGATCAGGGAGTGCGCCCTCATTTTTAGCCTCACTCTCCTATTGGCAAATCAATGCATTTATGGGCCCTAGACGATTGCTGTTGGAATTTTTGGAAAACAACAGCTTGTAAAATATCTACTGACATTAACAATTTGTGTTAAAATCCATTTGTCACATGGGACACGAAGTCAAGGAGTCTAATTAACCCACTCCGGCATACGCACCCTCGCACTCTTACCTACCTCCATTATATGTGGACTTCAACCGCTAGGACATAGCACAACGAGGGTGAAAGTATTCAACGATTTTCGAATCTTCTAAAAACGACCAGAAATTTCATACCTGTCACAGCCGACTGAAGGGAGCGAATCGGAAAATCGAACGACCCTCAAACGGGAAATGAAGGAGGTTGGAAGGGGAACATGCAAGAAAGAAGACAAGTGGACTATCCAGTACAATTAATCGAATACTCGCGAAACTATAATGGACCCAAAATTGTCACTGATGGTAATGAGGTATGGTGGAGGTACGTGCTACGGGGAAACCGTCTTTTCTACCCGCCACAGAAGTAGGATTACTTACCTCCTCCACCCCCCCCCCCTCCAACCATCGTAAAGGCATCTTGCCTTCTCTTGTTCGGAAGAGGAGACACAGTTTTGGCCATGCGGTATAAAATCCTATGACCGCCTGCAAGCTGCTGACGAATGCATGCTGCCACGATCTCATATCAACGATAAGCTCGAGGATCCCATTGTATTCGTCCTCCCATCAAAAACAACTTTTTCCTACCCACAAAATGTCAAAAGGAGCGTCCAAACAGTGTTTTACAAACGTGAAATAGTGGTATTATTGGAAACATTCTATAAGTTTTTTCATTGACGTTACATGTTTCCAACTTTTTGAACAATGTTATCATTATTGTTATAGGAATAACATGTTGCAAAACCTGTTATTCGTCGTGCAATTTTTGGTAGCATCGTATGGTCCGAAACTCATGTTTGATTTCCACTTGTTGACCGTCGATTACATCGTACTGGCCGACATCGACAGAGCTGCATCTTGGACCGGCCTTAAGTTCGGCCTTGTCTTTCTTCCTGATCGCGGAGGTCCTCAGCCGGTCCGTTTCATCATCCCCCGCCCCGGATTGCCAACGCCCCTCTCTCGACCGTACATTGGGGCCGTCATTGAAATGGTGGCGTCCGATCGCGAGGTTGTCTTCACGATCATATCGCGATATTTTTCAGGTACATCATTCAAAGGAAAGAATGGGAGTCATCAATTGCATCCCTTGGACGTCGAACTCCCGTGAAACTTCGCTCAGAACTCCCGATCCTCGCACCGTCATCGTCGGAAGACAATATGATGAGTTCCGTCAGACTCAGGCTGAAAAGGTCAAAGCCCTCAAGATTAACCTCTTCCTGGAAAAGACGACAAGCAACCTCGTCTTGAACGAGGTGTGCAGGGAGAAACCCAAAGTCCCAACCACCCAAAAAGCCAACACAGACCGGAAGCCGTGGTACAGCAACGAGGTTTGGCGGTGACCATAGTTCGCGCCAGCAACGATACCAATAAGTGTTACTTTAGCGAACGATCGGCCACGGGGCTATAGCCTGGGCGCCAGCACCGCGGCAGACGTGACCGCAACATGGCGGCGCCCCCCCACCCCTACGAATCAGCGCCACCGGATGAAGGTGGGGTGGGGACTGCAACCCTTGTAGTGGCCAGTATACATCACCCTGAGCTGGATCCTGACGACGATTGTCTTGGCCGAGTTATTTGCTGCGCCCCCATCGAGATCCAAGCCACAACCGACGGCGGGTCCCTCCATAACCATCCCAAAGGTCGGGCCTCGCGAAGAGCTGCGTGGCTTCCTAGAAAAATCCGTGAACCAGCTCACTTCCGAAGGAAACTCTAGCCACATCCTGCCTCCCTGTATCAAAGGGGATATGGGCAAATATCTTGGACCTGAAGACGCTATGATTGCCATAGCAATCCACGCAGACACCAAAACGGTACCTGTCCTTCGACTACCAAGGGGCGAACTCCAATTCGAGGCTAATTCTTTCGGCCCTGTCAACCTCGCCAAGGACTTTCACCGAGAGTCACCAGGGCGGCGGTACGAAAAACCACTTTCGGAGGTTGCACCGGAACGGGATTGGGTTCCCAAGGAACACAGACCCTCCTGCCTAGTGGAGCGGGAATTACATGTTGCCCTCGGGATACTCCTCCAAGACCGCGGGCCGGGTGTCATCACGAACGAATGCTTCACTTCGGGACAGGGTGGACCATGGACGACGCAGAACAGCCAGCAGGGATGTGGTCAGCGCAGGAGGTCCAGACTTCACCATCACTGTGCTGGAGATGATGGTTGTTCTATGCGCGATCAGCACTTGGGAGAACAGCCTCAGGAACAAAGTCCCCACCGTCCTCTCCGACAACTCGACAACGGTGGCTACATCAAGCGAGACGGAGGAACAGAGGGTCTGTCTCACTACTCGAAACAACATGACAGCTTTTACTCAAATGCGGAGAAGCTGCGCATCAAGCTACGGGAGTCGACCTATCCGGGGAAGTTTAATATGACGGCAAAAGCCCTATTGAGAAGATCTTCCGGCATATACGCATAACGAGTGGAAAACTTGCAACATTGGGTCCACCAATTTGACATTTAAGGGCGCCCAACTTCCCATGGTTCTCTCCAGGGACCTTTCACCAAGCGGATTGAAAACAGATCGCCTTCTCGTTTAAACGCCTACGCCTCCCGCGTCGCCAATGATTACAAAGACATAACGACCTTGCGGGACTGTAGGAGGACATGATCCTTGTCGCTCCGTGCTGGCCGAACTCGCCTCCCGCTCCTACTAAAGCCTCTCTTCAGAACGACCACTTCGGCTACCAATGGACGCCAGGACTTATCACCCAGGGGAGCAAGAAGGTCAAACCGGACAGATCTAAGACGTGACTGAATCTCTCCGATAATGGCATATTTCAAGTCGGCCCTCAAGAAGCAGAATTTTTAATAAGGTGAAGACGTGCAGCAGACTCCCGCCGGAAGTCCACGATTAGGACGTACGGCTCCCGACAACTCTGTCGAGTCCCGTGTCGCAACTGAGACCATTGGCGTTTCTTCCTCACAGTCTCACCAAAGAAGGAAACGCCCATTCACGTGGGAGAAACTACCGGTAAGCGATCTCCGCAAGTCCCCGGGGTTTTCAGGATGGGTACGCAATGGCCCAACCAATACTATCCCAGGGTAGAATAAAACAACCGGGGCTCTTCAACACAGCATCGCTGCGTGTCGTAGCGCCTTCCCCTCCTCTTGGTCGATTTTGGCCTCTTGATCTTTGCACCGAAACTTGTATGAACAGATGGCCAACGCCCCCTCGGCGCCTTGACCACAAACTAGTGGCAAGCGGCCTCCGCTTGCGCCGTGTTTTCCTGCATGCCTTATTCTGTAACCAGGCTCCCTAGCACTTCGATCCTGCTAGTCCACACTACCCCACCCGTACTCTTGGGCCAAAATCAAAATACTAAAGCTCTGTTCACTCTGTCGAAGTACCTACCGCCATCACTTCGATTTTTCAGCGGATTAAGTCAACTCCTCTGCCCGTCAGGACCTGAATGTACTGGAGAGGACAAAGCACCTGCGTACGTCTGACCTACTCTTCATACTCCGTTTCAACTGGCGGTTCAAGATACGCTTGGCCTGGTTCAGGGGCGTCCCCCTGAACGATATCATCAGGGCGGCCGCCTGGCAGACGCCTCCACCTTCGTATCTTGCTACCTGACCTGTACACGTCCGACGAGGCTTTCGCCAGGTCCGTACGCACACGTTACCTGTCTGGGCCCACCCTCCACCAATCGTTTGCTCCAGCAGGCATTAGTTGCTACAGGAAATGACGACCGAGTGAATTCATCATTATTAATTATTTTCATCATCATATTTCATTAATTGATTCAAATGATGGGCAACAAATATTGACTGATACCCCCTTGTGAAAAGAATAATATAACTTTCCTTACCTCCGACGTCACACACCATGCTGGTCCGGCCACCCGTGCGACATGTGCCTCAGACTCTCCTCATAGGTGAGTGTTGTTGCGGATTATGAGGAGGAAAGTACGGGAATTTTCGTAAATAAACCCGTTTCCAAAAGTACCAGCGCATGACGCCACCATAATATCCATTATACCTTTGAAATTGATTTCCATCCGCCATAGATACCCTCTGAAGAAGAATATCACTCACACCCGCTGAGAACGCGACAACTAGGGCATATCAGTTTCGCCATCACAGGGAACGGTACCCGTTCATCATCCAACCAGAAAGGCAAAGGCTTAGCTGATTCTTGACTCTTCTGACGACCTCCAACTAGACACGATGACCAAACGGGAGATTGTACCACTCATTATGGGCAACATAACATTTGCAAATTTCCCGTTCCCCAACCAAACCAATAGGGTTCCTATACCTTGATAAGAAAAATACACTGATTTCAAGATTTTCAGACTTTGACCTATGGGGACCTCCTGTAACCTCTGACCTGACTCCAAACCACTAGGTTCATGTATCCATTGTATGGAACAACATCCAAAGATGGGCCCTCATCAATCCCAGTGAAGTTGATTTATCAAATTTACAAGCCAACTGGCAAAATATCGACTAATCACAAATTTTCAATTTTGACTTGAATTTCCACCGACTGCACAAAAACAAAAGGGGTCCCCATACCGTAGAAAGCTAACACCCAAATTCCAACCTGATCAGACCGCCCACTATTCTGGACTTATCATGTTTCCAAAGTTTTTCACACTCTCACGCTGGTTACCTCAGACGATCTCTGACCCTTACCCCCAAAATGAAGGAATTCATGGAACTCCTCATAGGTAACACACATGCTGTGTGACTGATCCATCCAAGTGGTTCTAGTTATCGGTGTTAACAATCTAAAATTGGCCAATTATCATTTCCCAACTCCCCATTCCTTTCACACAAATCTAAAAACAATATGGTTCCTGTACTCTCATTAGCCAAGCTGCTGACCGTTTCAACCTGATCGGACTCAGGCATTCAGGCCTTCGATTGTGTGGTAGCTGGGGAGGGGCTGATTTTTCGGAATTTTTAAACTCTCTTTGACCTCATGTGACCTTTGACCTGACCCCAAACAGTAGGATCATGTATTCATTATGGGGAACCCCTATACCAAGTAGAGCTTCCACCCGGCCAAATATCAAATTTTGAACAATTACCTGATTGCTTTCTCCCCAACATGACCCCCAATAAACACCCAAAAACAGTAGGGTTTCTCGGGTACTCCCCCAAAGAAAAAAAAAGAGCTACCACCAAAACTACCGCTTTTCATCCGCCGACGCCTTTTGGGACTTATCGTGTTTACAAGGATTTCACACTTTGAACTCTGGTTGACCTCAGATGACATTCACCCTGACCCCGAAACAATAGGCTATGTACTGATATGGGGAACACACATCCAATATGAGTTTCATCCATCCAGATGGGTCGAGTTATTTTGTTACTAACTATAATTGCCAAATTCAATTTTGACAATTTCCTATTTAATCCTTAAAATGACCCCAATACACCAAAAAATAATAGGGTTCTTGTACTCCTCATAAGAAAAGAAAGCAACACACACAATTTTCACTTGATCGGACCAACTGTTTGGACTATCGTGTCTACGAGGATTTCAGACTTTGACCTCTGGTGACTCAGATACCGTGACTGACCCCAAAAACAATTGGGACATGACTCATCATGGGGGAACACACATACCCAGTATGGCTCAATCCACTCAGGTGGGGTCGAGTTATGGGGTTTAAAAGCAATCATCACCCACTGCATAAACATACATACACATACTAACATGACTACATAGATTCCTCGACTTTTGTCAAGTAATAAAAATAATTCCATAAATCATTGAAAAATATGACAACTGGTTTGCAACCCAGTGTAACACCACAGGTAATTCATTGACAATCCATATTCACGGAGATTGCGTTATGCGGAATGCAATCCTCAACTGAACAAATTCAAAATCATATTGGCACATTTTTTTGGAGCATGCCATGAAAACGAAAAATAGCACAATAAATAATCGTTTCGATTGCGTTCATGACAGTTCCATACCAGTGGTGCATACGGCTCCTGCTATCTCGGATGGTCCAATCTAGGAATTCCCCAACCCCTATACTGGCACGCAAAGTGGACCTTTCGTTCCCCTCGCACTCAACGTTATCCTACCAGATTGGACCGGAATACCCTTTCGATAAGAGCCCATGCGTTGCCCTTCCAGAAGTACCGACCACCGAGCTCCGCGGCAAACCCTGTTTAAAGCCCAAAACCTCCTCTGTCGTCCCAAAATCGTCACAGATTGAACCCCAGGACTGCTGTACATACGCTCCAACGACGCCCTCATTAGGTCCGCCCGGGGGGGGCTTTTCGCTTGAGACCAAGACACCTTTCCGAATATATACCAACATACATAACATTAAACAGTCGTTAAGATTTTTTAAAAGAATTCTACAGGGTTGTTTCTTTCCTTATGCAATTTTGACGCCTTCTTTTCCTCATCAACACCGGAAAGTTCCTTAAAAAAACACGTACACAGAAGTTTTACAGTAGTTGCAGTGCTTCGTTGCCGGATACTCGTTGTGGATTTAACCTCGTAATATGGAACTCTTAGCACGTGTTTGGTTTTGTGTGTGTTTGCGCGTGCTTGTGTGAGAACCTGGTTCCTGGAGGAATTTTCCCACACAGTCGACTGCTTTCTGCTTACAGGGCTCCGAGTGTGGTTAAATGAGTGTGGTAGATCAATGGGCGATGGATGCCTTGGGGTTACCACCTCATAGGATGCCATGGGGGGGCGTTAGAACGTCCCTTAACTGACCACCCCACAGGTACAGCTGTGACCTTGTATGCTGAGGCTCCGTACTCCCGGACGGAACTTGCCCGTACGCATTCGCTCAGTGGATTCTCATCCCCTGCAGTGCACACCGCAGACTGACATTTTCTCAGATACACCTGGCGAGAAGCTCCTGTTCGTAGACGATGCCCACGGAGCACCGCTGTTGATCTTCAGCTGACGACACACCACAGCTGCGTCTCCAGATCCAGGTGTTATCAAGGACATTGATCCACTCGCCATTTGTCGTAGACTTGCACTTCTCCCTCGGAACCTCTAGATAATCGAAGATCTGGGAAGTATCACGAAGCAAATTGTACGCACAATAACAAATATGTGGAAATACTATTTATAATATGCCAAATTTGTACAGCCTCGTTATCAGTCAACGACCACTCGTGAGCGCATAACATTACAGAAAGCAGAAATTATCGAGTTATTATTATCACGTTAGTACAAGGCTTTCAGTCGGCCATTAGTGAGAGAGAAGTTGAGCCTTCTAGAATCTCCTTCATCATAAGTAGCTGTTCGACACGTTGGGTGACTGATCAGTGACCACGGTGAAAACACATTCTTAAATTTTGAAACTGTTATTCTCCGCAAGCAGACAAGTAGGTTAGTCATGTGGAGTGTGGAGTTTCAAAGTTTAAAAACCTTGTGAACATCATAACTTTGCATAACTGTGCAACAGAATTATGTAATGTAGAGGGCTTACAGTTGGCATGTAGCGTTCACATGTAATTTAGTTTAGATTGGTTTAGTTTCGTACGGTTTAGTAAGTGAGGGCCAGGAAGGAAGGATCTTTATGAATGACCCTGAAAACACATACAGCCCAAGAAGTGAGTAAAACCAGAACTGAAGAACGCGCTCACAATCCTGAAGAACAAATAAAGACTGTTCTTGAAGGCAATACAACTCTAAGACCAAACAACATTTTCAGAGAGGCTGTGAATTGTCAATCTATAAAACAGAACTGGTTTTCTTGACTTCAATGCCAGAAAGACAGCTAGCAAGGTCAATACAGTACAATCCAGTAGAGCTACTTGGAGCCCTTGAAAAGTGGACTAGCTTGTGGGGGTGATTGTAGGGAAGCCCCCCCCCCCCCCACCCCACCCTTCTAGCCCCCCCACACCGACCGGAAACCACAGGGATTGTAATGACATCATTCGGTGGCATGACATCCTCCTGTTTTCTCTTTTTTTTTTGCATTGTGGAACACCCAATTTGCTCCACGTACTCGCTCAATTTGTTCAGAATTTTAGATTGATTCAAGAGCATAAACCATGCATGCCCATTCTTTATTAGAATTGACAGTTTCAATAGCTTAGCCAGAAAGACAGACAGACCAATGAGATCTCTCTTCTATCTACTACTATACATGCTAGTGTTATTTGAAAAGTGCTGTTTTGTCTGAGAGCGTTAATGCTCTAAATATCTTGCCTTGCTTAATTTTTTATTGAGTTAGTAGAACAATTAGTTCACACCAGTCGATTAAAAAGTAATCCGATATTGGTGCCTCGTTCATCTGGAATTCACTCTGGGCTCCAGGTATATTGTTGGAGGTGCGAAATACTTGACCGATGATGAATGATGATTTTAGCAGTCATCATATATGTTTCAACTGGAAGGTGCTCAAGAAACATACACAGTTTTACCTATAAATTGCCTTATTAGTGACTGATGGTTTTTAATCGACTGCCAGGCTCAGTTCAGCAAATTGTAGTGGGTGAAATGGAGTAATTTTTTTTTTAGGTATATACAAAAAGGCCGTTAGACTTGATTGTCTAGCACCTGGAAATGTATTCAGGTATTCACCACCGCATATGACGCCAGCGTCAACCCTGTGACTGCAGTATTCATTTCCGATGCCTCTGTCTGGCAGATATAGATCATCGTTCAGTCCCCGTCACAATTCAGGTAGTCTAGCCACGTTGGCTTCGATCCCATCCCAAAAAAGGCGTTATACTTCGCTGTCCCCACTTCACCCAGGCCAAGCTGTCGAACATACGACTGTGGCAGCATCATGGTCCCAGCCACGGTCGCACACGGTCCCCCACTGGTGCGGTATAGGTAAAAGATCTCGACACGGCCCATGAGAGGCGAGGGACCATTGACTAGTCGGATATCTGGAATAAGAAAAAACATAATGAGTAACAGTTTAGAGAAACTTATGCACTAGTTCTAGCCTAAAACCAAAATCAAATCTTACGAGCAAGGAAATCACCTTCTTGAAATCGGTGATGAAAAATCGTGAATACACGATTTGAGTATGCATTCGTGGGGCTTGGTTAGAGAACAATCTCTCCTTTACTGGAGGCTACAGAAAACCACTGTCGACACAGCTGTCCAACACAGCGAACCTCATCCATCAAAGAGACCTGGTACTGAGGATCGTACCAGTCTGTAAATTGTGGACCCTAACGCAACATTTGTCTGCAGCAGCTCAACACCCAAGGTACACGGAATTTGATCCAGTAATCCCAGAGACGCCAGATGATATGAATGACTCCAAAGGCGTAATGAAATATGAAATGAGATATCGACGCACTAGAGTGTAAATATACGGAGTGGCGGAGTGGCGGAGTTCGCGGAAAATGAGGCGGAGAGTAATGTTATCTCTGGATATATCGGTCGTACACATTCACTTTCCTCTGTAACAATCATGATATCAAGCCCATTATCAGTATCGTCCGAGTTGTTGTGACCACCACCCACTTGCAACTCAAAACTTTGCAACTTCACGCCCCAAGTCACGAAATATTAAAGTGGCTTTTGCCCAAGATCCAGGCCCGAAATTCATTGAGTCGGATTCCAGATCTCAGGTAGCCTCCCATAACATTTGAGTCCTGGTCGCCAACAAGCGCACCACTAGATGGAGTCTCAACGCCAACCATCCTCCCCATATACTTATTCCTAAGTTCCGTTGATAGAGTCGAAGCGCCCTCTTTTTGGAATTGGTGATATCACCAATTCATTTGATGATATCAATAAATTCGTCGAATTGGTGATATCGCCAATTGAATTAATGATATCGGTAAATGAAATGATGATATCATGAAATGAATTGATTATATATCAAATGAATTAGTGATGTCATTAATTGTTTTGCTGATATCAGTAAATGTGTCACATTAATTATATCACAAATTCAGTCAATGAATCATCAATTCAATTAATGATAACATCAAATAATTGTTGTGAACACCAATCTTTGATGATACCAACTAATAAATATTAATAATAATGATGATATCACCAATTCCATCAATGAATCACGTAATTCAATTAAATTCATATCATACGAAATTTGATGATATCACCATTATTATTAATGAAGGAGTAATTGAATTGGAGATGCCATTAATTGAATTGGAGATACCATCAATGATTGTGATATCATTGAATGAATTGGTGAAATCCTCAAATCATTGGTGATATCAACAATTCAAATAATTATTCATTCAACAGTATGGTAATCATCAAATATTTTGGGTATCTCAACCAATTCAATTAAAGATATCATCAAATAATTGGTGATATCATTAAATAGTGATAAAAAGTAAAACGACTCGCCATATGACCGCAAGTGATAAGGATAATGAGTGGGTAAGGCAGCAGGTTGACTAAGGTAAGTTTACAGCCTGAGAAATTAGCTGAGTGATACGATTTTTAAAATAAATCACTTAAGACATCTCAGGGGGAACGATGAGAAGGCCCTACACAGTGCATGCACCGTACATGCGGCGGCATTAGACCCTACACAGTAGCATGCACAGTACACAGTACATGCGGCGGCATTTTGGGATAAGTATATGGAGACGGAGAAAGGGTATTCACTTTGAAATTAATGAACTGTATTGATATTTCTGTCTAGCTTTATCTTGTAGGTTTCCATCCGAATCCCATTCATAGTTTGTTTAGTGAGAGATTTTCAAAAGTACGTGTCTTACATTAACTATGTGCTATAGGGGATCTTGCGGTTTCCCCGTGATGTCACAGGGCACATTTGGCGATAGCTGATTGCGCCGTATCGGTTTTACACTCGAATTGCCCCTGACACTTCGGCGTCATTTAATGTTAACAAATAGAAAATACCAAGTCGTAATTTCCACAGACACTGCCTTTAATAATGATCATTGTGGTGTTTGTGTGAGGGTCGACACAGTACGTTTGTTTGAGTGTCAGATCCTTGCTTGTTTCCCATTTCAGGAGCCCCAGCGTATCCCTATTATTAGTTTGGGTAGTCCTCATATTGACGGTTATTTCCCCAAACGTTTCTACACTGAATAACTGTAAGCGTCAGCGCACGTATAATTTGTGCCTACCTTCCAACCCACCCAGTAGCTCGCTCACTCACTTGGGAATAATGACCTGATTCAGGTTAGATTACAGCACATAGAAATTAAGCTTATCACTAATATCACATGCGCTGTGTGGGTCTGGCTTGCAAGTCAAGTTGTGCAATAACGGCAGTATCAGTGGATATTTAGAATGCTTCGGGTTCTCGCACGTGAACACCATTGAACCCGAATGTTATCCCTTTAGGCTAGATTTGTAGTATTGTGACCCTAAACGAGTAATTAGAATGTCATAATTCATGTCTGCTCGTGCGAATAGTTACGGTGGTGGGTGAGTGTATATGGGCAATTGTAGTCTTCGTATTATATTTTGTGTTGCATCGTATAGTTTGTACTGCACAGTTTGTTTTTTTTTTTTTTCCACGAAGGAGAAAGAGAAAATGAAAAGAAACCACCAAGAGCTTGCTATCGGATACGGAAAATCTTGATAACTAAGCCTGCTTCGCAGCAACGCGGCGAGTTTTTACCCAGCATATCTGACTGTTATTGTACTCTCATTTTATCGGAAGCCCAATCCAGGGACTGTGGACTTATATAGGCCCACTGCATGTGTCCATGGAGAACGTTTCACGGAATGATGTTTGAGGACACAGTATATAATAAGTAAAGTAAGTATAAATGTAAAAGCCTCATCATACACGATAAAGAGCTATGATTCTGTGGGGAAACTTCCCTGAGTAACAAAACACATTCCGTCTGATTGATCTCTTCTGACAAAGCTCTCTACTGCACTGGCAAAAGTAAACAATTGGTTCCTAGTTTAACAAAACTTCTATGAACGGTTCGATCGAGAGTTGACGAATCACACCAACTCCTCCTTCTTAGTTTATATAGAAATGGTTCCCTTTTAACACCCACCTCACATTCGTGACTATAACGTTTGATGAGATTCCTTAGACCGAGCGTGTATCAAAAGCTACTCCATTGCAGATAGTAAAATGTTGCGTAGTCGGGTCATTCTCCCCGTTACGCCATCCGGTTGCTGCCACTGCGGAGTCGGAGCTCCCAAACACGCAGGGGGACGAGGAGTTTCAATAATATCTCAGTCCGCCTCTTTGCCACATAATAATGATAAATAGAGAATACAAGACCTCCAGTTAGCTTATTATTTATTTTATGTTCGAGTCTCCTGAAATACACTGTCCCTAATCCACTGTCCTTAAAATTAACACACTCTTCCTAACATTCACACACTCCTCGTGATCCACGACAGACATATTCAACATTTCGAAGGTAATTCGGGTTACCAGAAAACAATCTCTGATTGGTCAAGGACCTAACCAGGTGTTCTCAGAAAGACCTCTCCCACCGAAAAGGTCTATGTGTTAATAGTTCGAATCATCTGTCATTTTCTCAACGATTCCAATAGCTTAGTATAAATGGAGATGGAAGATAATTGGGAAAAACCTGGGGAATTCAGTCATATTACCGTTAAACGGGGTAGACAACTGGCAGTATGAAAAATTGGGCTGAATATGAAAGTTGGGAGTAGTTAGACCAACAACATTGGAGAATAGGTCAATCGATCACCAATCTCTACATGTGTACTGTCATATGAAGAGAATTAAATTTGAATAAGAGGGTGATTTAATAAAATCGGAACTACAATGAGGCTAGAAATAGAAAAGCATGAAGGGTGTTGGACTAGCAAAAATTGGAAACAACTCGACAGGTAGGGAAAACACGGCCAATAATGCATAGGGCGATTCCTAATTAAGTTTAACATACGATACATCTGAAAGTGAAGGGGGTGCATTGATTACTACCCGACAAGAATTAGATACGCAGGAAACCAATCCCTCGCCGATGATGTATAGCACAGTTCGCCGATAGCAAGTGGAATCGACAAGCTTTACTGTTCTAACACTTTCCAAGATCGGTTGAACCAGTGAGCAGTTTTGCGGGAGACACATTACTGCTGGAATAGGTGGCCAATACCCCCGGACCTGTGCGATCTCCGGAACAATTAGACTCGAAGAAAGCGTTTCCTCCCATGATCTAAAACCTTCAACCCCCCCCCCCCCCCCCCCCCACCCCCTATTCTGTGCTTCGACTTTGTTAATCACAATCCAATGCAAAACACCTTGGGCCGCTGTGGAAATATGTTTTTCAGCCATTGAGGATGGCAAACAGCAAATCCCGAGTGGGACGCCTCTAGTGCCAATCCCAAACCGAGAGACAACGCCCGCAGTTGGCTCGCTACTTGCACGCTGATGATACCAAACCTGTGGACAGAGAATCCGTCATTGTACAATGGTTCGCCTACGGAACAGAAGCAAGAAGGTTATGGGATAATGCTCTTGGGAAAAGCCCTAGATTCAACCCCACTACTAAATGGCAGCTCAAATTGAACCAAACATTGTACTTCTGGTTTTCAGTCGCCCTATCAGCACACAGGGTCGTCTCACTCGCCGATAGCCAGAGTGCCAAACTTCTGTCGTGTCTCTTGTCTAATTAAAAATCACCAGACCGAGGTTCAAAACCCCATGCCTCAAATGGCCAAAATTCTGCTGTTTATATCCCTAATCTGGAATTCAGAGCAAGTTATTCCGGGAGACCATATCTCCAGCAATGATAGAGCTTCTAATATAATCTCAAAATGTGTAGACTTGCTATACCAGCCAACCTGCCTCAGTAAATCCCCTTTAACGTCAAGAACACCGATTCTGTCAGAGAAATAGACAACTTCAACTAGCAAGTCAAAAAAAGGGGTCAGTCGGATTTGGACAAAACTCGGTGGATGTGGACTGTTGTTAAGATCCTGAACAACATACAAGTCATGTTAAGGTCACAGGAGGTCAGGTTTGCATAGATCATGCAAATTTTTTAACTGTGTCATATTTAACAAAAACTTGGGGAATGTGGACCACAGTTGGTCTTGAACAAACAGGTAGGGCATTTTAAAAGTCACTGGAGGTCAAATGTAATTCCTTTAACGAGGTCCACAAAGGTGTTTAGGAGGGGATATACAAATTAACATGCCAGGATGGACCCCATAAGTTGTCTTTACTGCATTTGTGTTGTATTCCCTCCCATCTTCAATGGGTAAACACTACTTCTTCTATATGTTTTATATTTTTCGATATTGAAACAGCTTTCCTGCTATGTCAGCAGTGAAAAGAATTCCATGACTGAAAATGCCATTTGTATGTGTGTTTGTGTTTTTGTCTCCATGAACAAGTTCAGAAAGTGACTTAGCAATCACTTTGTGGTGTGTGTGTGTCTGTTGTTTGTCACCATCATTGTTAGAGATTTCCAGAAATGATTAGAACCTTGATGGAATGTGTATGTAGTATCGGGGTTGGGGTGAACACGATCTGACTAGATTTCGGGGCACAAATCAATATTAAGGTAAGGTAATTAGCTACCTACGTCATGTAATTTATTGTTGTGCTTGTTAGCATATGATAAGATGAACCAAAGGTAATTTGGTTTGGCATGTAAGTACAGGATATGAGGTAGATGAAACTGATTAAGTTCTCAGCGATAAATATGCTGGTAAGGTCATTTTTTCTGAATTTGCATAATTTATGCATAATTTTCAAGTTTGTCCATTTTGTACAAAAATGGTGAATATGATCTACCTCCAGTCATAGATTTTCATCCTATATTTGAGGCCACTGTGGTCTTCAAGGGTCGAATTTGCAAAATTTCAAGGTTGGTAGATTTTCAGAAACTTGGTGTTGATTACATTCATTCGAAAATTTGTACCATATATTGAGGTCACGGGGCATTCAGTGCCTAATGGCATAATTATTCACAAATTTCAAAGTTTGCCGATTTTCAATGAACTTAGGTGGATACGGTCACCTTCAGTCCCATTTTTTTTAGATATAAATCAGATTTGGCACTGCAGGGAGGCATTCAATGTAGCGCATTTGCTGATTCATGGCAACATTTTAGGACAACTGCAGGTAATTTATAAAATAACTGTAGACAAAATGAATGCGCCAGTCCAAACTATTAGTTCATACAATTTCCATTACGGAGTTACAGTCCTTTGAAATTTGTGTATTGTGAAGCATGTGTATTGTGCAAAAGGCCATCCATTCCAGGGGAGGAAGACAACATAATATGTGCTAAATGTGGCCTTTTTCAACGAAATGAAACAATAAAATAATAACATAATTCCCATGTTGTCCAGTGTGACGTCATGGTATTGCGACAATTGGGGACTCTCCCCAATTTCTCTGCTTGATGGCCCAAACTGCCAATACGCCCATAGGAACAGCGTATTGAAAATGGGTTTGGACCTATAGTACAGTTCTCCATTCTCCGCAATATCACCTCTGTTGTATCCGAGCTGAGTTGTCCTTTTTTAAGTTTGTTGGATTTTCCATGAATTCATATGAGAGGGCAGTCCACCGCTGGTCTTGTGAATTGAAATGGCGTATAGGCTGCCTGCACGTGGAGTAGGTGATCCCATTGTTTTTGCTAGGTATAAATGATTAGTTGAAAAAGATTGATAGGGACAAATTGGTATGGTTTGGCCAATTTCAGCTTTATTATAAACACATCGTCAGCAATGCCTCGTTGTAGTTGAAGCTCATCCTCCTACTATTGTTTATTCGTCATGATAAGTACGTGGCCGTATGTGTTGTTGTAGGTTCAGGCGCGGTTCTGGAGTCCATTTTTTTTTTTTGGGGGGGGGGGGCTTTTGGGGGCTAGCTGGAACAAGAGGTAGGTTCTTCAAAATGGTGGGTGGATCATTGGGAGATGAAAATTCAAGCGGAGGCCACCATAGGTTGGCGCGGATCGTGCAGGAACATTTTTGACTTCACATCTTCGGATGGCCGGAAAACGGCACTTCACGGAAAAAAGGTGTCTATTCTGATGTTCCCAGCTTTTAAATATAGATCTCGTGTCCGCAAATTTCTCAATTGTTCTGTGAAAAATGGTATCAATATGAATCACATGGGTTACTGCAATATAAGAATCATTATTGGGGTGGAAGTGCGATGGCGACCGGCAAAGTAGTCGGATTGCGTTTCAGAGGTCACTGTTTCAAAGTCTAACATATATATATATGTTGCTACGCAAAATAGTATGGGTGCGTTGCTCGAAAGCACCGAAATACACGTTAAAACCAGGCAGGTAAACTGCGTGCGTAGATAAGTTCAGAGATTATTCTCCGCAAACCCAGTGTCTATGCCACATCGCTCAAACGGACACCATGTATGCGGAATACTCGGAAAACGCAAAATGAGAATGGTTAATTTCATACAAGTGATGAGCGCCTTTTGCGGGTCACGTGGGCATTCGCACAGATAGTGTGCCAGGCTGGTGTGGAGCGGGAGGAAGGTTCCTATCGTGGGCTTGCGTTAGGGAGCAACACCAAGATGGCGGCTTCCATTAGACAATATCTCAAATTCTGACCGTGTACAACCCTCAAATACATAGGCCCCAGATTCCTTACCAATATACCATCTAGGTAGCGCAGCTATGTTACAGGCAGGACGGAGCCATGATTATCGCATCGGGAGGGGTAAGGGACAAGTTCCAGAAGGGTGGCCACAGCAAGTGTACCTCGCGAAGAGTGGCGTAGCCAAGTGGGCGAACACACTTGTCCCAGTGATTGGAAAAGCTGGCTACGAGCCTGCATCGCCCTACTTACATCACAATCTACATGTCCAATTCATGTTTTCTTTACAATTTTTCATTCGTTTCCTTTTCTTTCTTTACTCGTGCTTTTCTCCCTGACGATCCTTCAACTGCCTCCCAGACGAGGGTCTTCTGTTTCCCCAATGAGCGGGGGTCATAGAGGCGAGTAGGGGGGGGGGGGCTGGCCATATGGACCCTGTGTACTCGAGAGATTGTTTCCGGGTGGGGGGGGGGGGGGTTGAGGTTTTAACCAAAGGAAGTGCGCCTATAAATGGCCTCACCCTCCTAGGTGGCCAGATAAGTACAATTTAGGGGGTCCCTGGACACATGCCTGCGGCCAATATTTGCTAAATAACAGCGCCACGAATCAGCTATTGTGTTTAAAGGATTGGTCCCTGGGCTTAGAAAGGGGGGGGGGGGGGGGGTGGGGTTCTGACCCCCCAATTTGGGCGAAACGAGAGGAATTTATGGAGAATGTATGTCTGAGCAATTTCAGTTGTAAACACGGTGAATCGACCAAGCCTGATGGTTGAGGCTATTTCACTTGGTGTGTATAGTTTTCCATGGACGCACACCATAAATGGCTGATTCATGCGATTACAAACATGAAACGTGTCCGCAAATGAGTTGCAGTTGGTTGCAGCGATCGAGACAAATATCCGTTAACAGCGAGAAGAAAAATCAACAAAATGTAAAAATAATTTGTACGGATGCGGCAATAACGCCGCTCATGGCCAAATTGCTTCTATAGAATATCTTTGATGAAGCAATTTAACGTCTTTATCCATGAGTTGCTATATGTTTATGGTCCTTCTACATAATTTCACAGCGTATTCTTCCAGAAATATCACCTTCCTCGCAAAACCATTCTTCGCATTTATGCCGCACACCACATTCGCTCGAATCGATCAAATCCTAGCCTAATCCAAATCACATCTATTGACGAATAGGTATTTTGCAGATATGAGCTGAATACATAAAAAGCCATGATTACTGTCTTCGAACAAACTAGACCAGCCACGTATCAGCAGAAATTTTACTTCAGCAACCTTCATTGAAGGTGGAGAAATCCGTCACTCATGCCTCAATCTTCTCTCTCCGGTACACAGCGTTCTATAAACTTTCACAACATCATCCAATGTTTCAATCCACTACAATGTAAAATTTCATTGATATAAAGTTACAACTTACAAGCTCCATTTGGACTGTAATAATGGGGGAAATCACACCTTTTTTTTATTTTTCAGCTCGTCACAAACAAACACTTGGTAATAAGTTGACAGCAGTTATGGAGATTCCTAATGATTCCGGGTGGTATTTGGTAATTCTCACCTGCCCACAAAGACAAATATGGGAAATGAATAACTTCTAAACCTTTTCTTACCTGCAATATCTTGGTGTTTCTGGTTATTAATTTGATGCCAATGCTGTCAGAATACTGAAGTTGAACAGAAAGGGCCGCTTAGCGCTAGCCTCAAAAACAGCCTAGGCCTCGGTTTGTGAACGCAGGCTTTAATTAGTACAGGTACTAAAAGCCTGCAGAGAGCGGGATAAACTAGACTCCAAACGGGAACTAAAATATGGATGAAAATTTGACAGCTTACCTCCTTCGGAATAACATTCTGCATGTGAAATAAGGTTCCCCAAATATAACCCGAGGGTAACTAGGAGATAAGCCATTTTGCACCCTCTATTTGTAAGCGTCTTCTACCGAGCCGGGCCGTTTATGTCAAAGGATCCTGGTATAAAGTAAAGAGCGTTTCCTGCACGCGGCGGGACGGGCGGGCGGGCGCTAAAATCGCTAACGTTATTTTGAAATGGAGACGTTTCCATGACGAGGACGGGCGGGCGGGCGGGCGGGCGGGCGTTATCTCGAAATCGGGCATGTAGCGATTTTTCCTGCCCGCCCCGCGTGCCGCGTGGTATTTCGCATCAAATTCCCGGGGAAGTTCCAATGCATTACCGGCTTGAAGCCGAATAGGTAGAGTAGAGGACACTTTTAGGTCAAATAATGTTCCAATCAACATTTCATACTGTTTCAACCCTAGGGATGAGATTTTATAAGATGGTGTCTATATTCAACGGCCTCGACACCTTTTTGCCAATATTTACATGTTTAAACCAATTGATATGTCAAGTATTCGCTAGTTAAATCTCCAAAACTGTCAATTGTGAAGTTTTCATGGTAGCCGTAATCGTTGACATTCAGAACGATGGTTTCCAGACAAATGAACAGCGGTGTGTAGTTAAACACTAAGTATGCTCGGTTTGACAACAAACGTCAACGACAACAACGACACTGACAACCACGCCAACAAAAACAACGACAACGACGACAAACAACGACGACAACGACAACAAAACGGCAACAACAACAACAAACAACCAACGGCAAGGACAAAACTGACAACGACAACGACAACAACAAAACAACAATCATAATAACAAAATGAAAGAATAACAATAAGAACAATGTAATAATAAACAATATTAATTAAAGTAGGCTACATCGGTTCGTATATAGCGCATACACACTAAAGTGAGAAGAGGTGCGGCCTCGAGAAACCGCCCGTCCGCCCGCCCGTGGCAATGGAAAACGAGGGTCTTCCAAAACGCCGCCCGCCCGTCCGTCCGCCCGTCCCGCGTGCATGAAAACGCTGCTAACAGAAAAGTTGGTGGGGACATATATCAAATATAAAGGCATAGGAATGAGTTGTGATGGGTACGATAAGTTGGCGGGGCTACATATAGCCGATATAAAGGCCAATGTGGTAGACAGGTTCAAAGTCATTCCAAGGTTATGACTGATGTCCGTGAAGGTCTATCAAATATGAACATACACTGAATGTGGAATGGTGTAAAACATGGAGTGTATTCACCAGAGGATTTTGCGGTCCGCAGACTTACCAAGACGTTTCGACTAGCGCTTGTTGGAGCTCAATTTTCGAAGTTGGCCAGTCCATATTGTTGTTTTATGTGTTACAAGTTAGTTCATGGGTTACTTTCAGGTTTTTCCAGTGGACGTCAATATTCGAAATTTTGACAATAGAAGTCTCACGACATATATGCGTAATTAGAGGTTGTGGTAATCAGCTCTCATCAATGACAGTCGTTTTCTGAGGAGTACAGGACCCGATTGTTTTTGGTATAAATAAAAGGCGAAATTTGGGGGAAAGGAAAATTGGGCAAATTGTGATACATTGACAATTTGGCAAATTTCGCTCGTTAACACGAAACTCGACACCACGTGGATGATCAATTTCCGACTTGGTAGGTCATCGGAGGTCAAGAGAGGTCAAAGTCTGAAAATCTTGTTACAAGATAAGTCCAGAATATGGTCCGATCAGGTGAAAATTGTGTCTGCAGCCTTCTTTGGGGAGGAACGCGAGATGAGAACAGAAACACTATCGTTTTGGTGTGATTGGAGCCAGTTTGGGAGGAAAATGGGGATGGGATATTGTGAAATTGATATTTTGGCTTACTTCAGCTTGTTAAACAGACCTCACTGGAATAGTCCTACTGGTATGTGAGTTCCCTTTTCGTACGACAGTGATTCCTATTGTGAATCTTGAAATGACTTAGCTTGGGTCAAGTCGGATCAGTCAAGGAATCACTGAAGCCTTGGCTTTCGCGGTTACTTAAGGAGAAATGAGGGAAAAACTAGAGGTACTGTTTTCAGTCGGTCTATGAGACCGAGCTTCTAGGAGTGCATGATGTATCAGCACCCGTGTTTGACAATGAGCTGAATGTCGCCTTTGTTATGCTGACTAGGCGTCCTTAGCTTCGAAACGATGTGAATATGGGATTCTTTTTCGGCGACTACATCGATATTTGGGCATTACTTCCACGGCAATACTTCTTAGGTGGTTCGTGCTTATCTTGAATTAGATAACCGACTGTGGTCTATCTATCTATCTATCTATCTATCTATTATCTATCATATCTATCTATCTATCTATCTATTATCTTCTATCTATCTAGCGCTATTCGGCCTCCAGTGGGTGATAAATCATGAGCGAAAAACTTGATCACCAATGATCACTGAGTGATGGGGAATCTGGGGGTGTTCCGGAAGTTGAGGGTCAGAGGACATATAGGGGTCAATTTCGGCCATCTGGGAAAAACGGCAAAATTCTTCTCCTCCTACCAGTTCAAATATGGGATGTTCATGAAATTTGGCCAGTGTAATCAGCGACCAAGGGTAGGTACAAGGTCATCTAGGGTCTTTTCTTCTTCTTACATAAACATAGCAAAGGTGGGGACCAAAAAAAAGGGTCAATAGTATTGTTTTTAATACTACTGATTCAAGAGAGTATGTCAATACGAAAATAAGTTGCACACATGTGGATAATGCCCAATCAAAAACACACATTTTATAAGATAGCCTACTATCAGTACTGTCATTGGCAGGGTGAGCTACTGTGCCCTGGCACTCTTGTTCTATCCGCTGGTCGCATTCATAATCACATAGTAACCGAGGATGACGTTGATCTTTTGATCCATTATTTTGTCACTTCACGTCTAAACGATTGCAATGGCCTGCTGTCGGGGTTGCCACAGTCACTCCTAGTTGTCTCCAGCGAGTACAGAGCACTGCTGCGTGCTTGGTTACGAGATCAAAACGCAAAGATCATATCACCCCTATTCTCTTCTGGGTCTCACTGGCTTCCGTTGTATCGCCGAATTCCTACAACCTCACCCTACCTCTCACCAGGCTTCTCCAATTATACGGACACATGATCCTGAATCCCCGTCACTACATGCCACCCAGGACCGACAGCAGTGTTGCTATGTGTGGCCAAGACTCATCAAAGTAATACGGTGGTGAGGGTTTCAGGTTTGCGTGCTCGCGCTTGTTGAACTCTAACTTTTGGTACATCAGTTAGCTTATCTGTTTAATTATTAATTTGTTGTAATGGCTTAGAGCAGTATTTGACTGATTGGGCCTATTAATACCGTATTCCTATGCTATTCTATATTATTTTGTGCTATTAACAATCATAATATCTCATTACCTATAACCGTCAACAGGGCTAATAACCCCAGTCCCGCCAGCAGGTCGTCGTGCTCTGTATATATGCAAACATTGAATCGTTCATTGCGGGATTCGTTCAATTATGTTCGCATATATGAGTCATAAACCTCGGACACTGGTAATATCGGGTTCTGTATAATTAATCAAATGACTATAATTAGTACTTGGTCATACCATTTTTGTTGAAGTTTATCCTTATATACCGGAACTGAATTTATATATTTGCTTTGATTGTCATTATATCATCATTTTCAGAATACAGTTCTTCCAACGATTAGTTATAAAGTCTTTGAACGGAAATATAACTATTACAGTATCAGTATACCTATAAAATTCGAAATAAGTAAAGAAGAATTAGGCTGAGTAAAGTGCTATAAATGGCCCATATATGAAGTGCAATTAACTTTTAGTCCTACCAGGAGCATACCGTGCCATAACACTATAAATAAAATGCCAGAACGGCTAAAGATTAACAAAATGTTTTGACTATAAATTAGAAGAACATGTAGAAGAAAAAAAACCCTGTGCGGCTAACACTTTCCAATATTCAAGTGAGCTTTAGTTATATCCGACAGAAATTGGTATGAGCATATCTACTTCAATCCAACGAATTCCAATTCGGAACAAATATCGACGGATTGCTCGTGTCTGGTCCGGGTCTGTAGCAAGATGACTCAAATTATTGTTTCAGTTTTTCATAATTATGGTATCTGGAACTGTGATGGAATATAAATTGATAGAGGCTTTTGAGAGCCCCGGCGTGACGTTTCCTCGGGGTCATCATCGAGGGGCGGAGGAGAGCAGGGGTAGGTTCCAGAATAAATTTCGGATTTTCTGATTCTTGAGACGAATTTAAAGACACAGAGACTCGAAACCAATACGATACATCACAGCCTATTGCTGAGGGTAGGATAAGCTCACTCCTAGAGCTCCGGAGCGTATGATCAATAGCGTTCAATCTATGAATGTCCGGGAGTGTTTTGAGTTGATTTTTTGTTCAGTGCCGTAGACGAGCATTTCTTTCCGACTGTTTCACTCTACCCACGTGAAAAGCGGGTTCTCCACGAGTGACTAGGTAAACACCGCTGCTGGAGTGTATGGGTTTGGAGGCGAAAGTGGCCGCCGGGGACGGTCTTCTCCCGGTTAACCAATGACCTAGTTGTGTGAGGAGCTCTGCAGATACAAGACTATAAATTGAATCTTCCTAATCCTTTATCTTCCCTACGACCGTTACTTGTCTCTTTTGTTTCCTCTCCTCTTGTTCGCGACCTCGGATGGATTGAGCCTTAAGGAGAGGGGGGCCTTCCCCCCTCACCCGGAGCTAACCTACTAGAGTCCTATGATGGACTTTTGCAACGGTGCCGCCGCTTCTCTGTAATAATTTCTGCTATATCCAAACGTAGAAGACAAGAGTGATGTTTTCCGCCCGCGCCGATTCCCGTTCGCTCCGAGATTTACAAACACTACTTACTTACACCACAGAAGAGTTTTGGTCCCAAGGCACTGAACAACAATTTCATTTTGTCCGGGGGAAGAGGGTGGTATAACACTGTGATGTTGGATTAAAGGGTTCGATTGCATTGTATATTTACCAGATAGGGCCCGGTAATCTGGGACAGCGTTCATTCAATCATTTCTTGCATTTTGCGTATTAGGCAGTCAACCAGTGCTGGGGCACTACCCAACTACCCCCGTACGATACTTCCCCTTCCCGAACAACACCTGTCGGCCAACTATTACCTTCCTCGAACAACGACCCCCTGGACATATAACCTCGTGACCGATTATCCTCTGACACTTACCTCCGGCAATTCCCCCGAACCCCCCCCTCACGAGTAAAAATACCCCCGGGGGAAGGGGGACACGATGCCGAAAAAACAAATACATTGACATGGGCGGCGGATATTAGTGTATCATGTGAGAAGGGAGAGCTGGACTCAACGCCTGTGTTCATCATTAAACCGAGGACAAACCCCGAATTGAGGCCTCACGCGGAAGGTTGAACGGATTAGTCGTTTCTACACTTGCAATAGTAAAAGTAAAAAAAATCCTGTTCATATGGCGCATAACATTAATGTATAAATGTTCAATATGAAGTCTCCTCATATGCTTCGATGTCAGAATGACGCATCTGTCCAAGGCGTGGGAGCCACCACCACTGCACGTTCGTGTACCCGGCACTGGAAACACCTGCCCCTTGTTTTCGCTGACCTCTCGTAGTTTTGTTGTGGGTGTCGCCACATTTCCCTGCTGCAAAAAAAAAAAAAAAAAAATAACGAAAACTAAAAGTGTTTGTTACCGAAGCAGCTGTAGGCCTCCTTATTCTTCTTTTTATCTATCTCGGGACAGATATACCGCAGAATCAATCTGACCCTCGATCGGAAAGGCACATGCCTTGAGGATTCGTCTGTACCGACCTACCATTCTTTGGCATCGTCGTCGAGGGTGGTCATTTTATGGTTGCACTGATGGCTGTTTGAAAGGTTGAAAGCCCAATAATCTTCCACTGTTGTTAAATTCTTGACAATTTCCTCTCCCAATTTTAGCAGACGTTATTGTGACTGAAAGAGCGCTGATAATCCTTATCGCAGAACTGGAAACGAAAGATACCGCCTGACACGTGATATTCTTGTCGATTCGCCATTATGACATAGTGGTCTACACTCGATGATGATCGATCCCTGCATGGACGGCATGATCATGATCAACGCTGCTAAATCATGTGTTGGGGCTGATCTCTATGCCCTTGCTGTGCCTCGTGGTGTTAGGTGACCTGTCCAACGTTGGGGTCCACATCGAATTGTCATTAAACACTATGAACCTAAACAGGCAATAATCTTTCAAGTTTTTTGCCGTGAGGCTGCTCATTATAATGGGCAATTTGCCTAATACCGGCAAGTTCCATTATATTATTGCCATGAACCCTGCGCGCGTTGTGAACCAAAGTGTCGAGCCTTCTAGTACAATGAGAGTTGATGGGAACTTACTGGTGGCAATGGTATGGATGGAGGAGCCTTCGTTAACAGACAAGTCAGATAGATGACAGCGGCGATAGTCCCATGCATAGTACGAAAATGACAGCAACTGAAGAGGAAGTAGAACGGAAATGGTTAAAATAAACAATTACTCAATGGTCTAATTAGATGTGACGAATATTCAACCAATAAACTAGCATGGTTCAATTTCTGAAGTCGCCTATCTTTTGGTTCTGATCAAACTTGTTTTGCTCCCTTTGAACGATTGTGTTGTGCACTGTGTATTGTGTTATATATAGCTAATAAACGTATTTACGGTCTCTACTTTGAAAACAAAAATCACCAACATCCGCTTTTGTAACTCCTGTGGGCTCAGAGTGTGTTGAGACGAGGGTCTTGAACAAGTGGTCTCACCGTGGCGTACCGCGAGGCTTGTCTTGTGAGTGGCGGGTGATGTCCGATCCAAGGGGTGTACGCCCTTAATTATAGCCTCACCCTCCCTATTGTCCATGAATGCAATTTATCGGGCCCCAGACACATGCTGTTGGAACATTTGATAAACAACTGCTGTCAAACGTTTGCCAGTTTCTGAAGAGTGAAAACAATTGGTTTACATGGGCCATGAGGTTATGCGTGCGTACGTAACTGCACTCTCCACCACGCTATCCCATTATATGCCTACACCCTCGACCTGCTAGACATAATAGTCCAACCAAAAGAACACATTCACAAATTCGATTGAATTCTCCGAATATGCTTAGACGACCAGACTTCCTACTGTCACAGCAGACCATCTGTGAGACTCACGTATGATCTTGGTCCAGTCCTCATTCGGGTGTGGTTGCTGCTGCTCGTAAACTAAACCAGAATTTTTGTAGGTAAAATCCATATATCAAGCAATGACATGTCGTCATGAGTGTGTGTTGTGTGTGTATGTGACGCCAGGGTTGTGACACCGAATAAAAAATTCCACCCCACCACCGTGATGGATTGAGCTCATACTATTTGTGGGTTCCCATGATGAGTAGTGAACCCTATTATTCAAATTATTTATGGAGTCAGGTCAGAGGTCATCTGAGGTCCCCAGAAATCAAAGTCTGAAAACTTGTGGACATGAACGATCAGTCCCCACAACTGCTTGGTACGATCAAAGCGAAATTTGGCATACTGCTTCCTCCTCACGGGGAGTACAAAACCCGATGTATTTTGGTGTGGAACGATCCCGAAGGTCACGTTTTGGGGAAAATTTTCGGTTCGATCGAGGTGGAATTTTGCATACTATTTTCTCATGGGGAGTACACGAACCCTATTATGTTCTGGTTTAGAGCGGGGGCAATTTCTGTTAACAATTGAGAAATTGTGATAAACTAATATTTTGGCCAATTTCAGCTTGTGGTCCACAATAACAAAACCCCGCTTGGATGGATCAAGCTCATACTTGGTATGTAGGTTCTTCGTGGTTGGTACATGATCCTAGTTGTTTTGAGATCAGGTCGAAGGTCAGCGGAGGTCGAAGTCTGAAAACCTTGTGATCACAATCAGTCCATAACGCTGGTCCGTTCGAGCGAAATTTGACATACGCTTTTCTCATGGGGAGTACAAGAAACCTAGTGTTCTCGGTGTGGAACGGGGCACTTTTCGCAAAGTGGGGGAAGGGGGGGGGGAACGGAATCTCAGTCTACATTCAGCTTAAGACGCAATTACCTTGACAACCACCTTTATGGATGGAGCTCATACTTCGTATGTTGTATTTCCCATGTAAGTACGTGATTCCTATTGTTTAGTCCAGGTCAAAGTCATCCTGTGGTCGGCGGAGGTCACGTTTATCACCTCGTGAACAGGATAAGCCAGAATGCTTGGTCCAGTCAAGGCGAAATTTGGCATACGGCTTTCCCGTGGAAGTACAAGACCCTATTGTTTTTGCTGTAGAGCGGGTTTTTTTTTTTTTTTTTTTTTTTTGTACAACATTAAATATTTGTGAAAGCATATATTTTGGCCAATTTCAGCTTGTGGACACAACGAACCAACCCCACTTATATGGATCAAGCTCATACTTGGCATGTGGGTTTCCCAAGGTGAGTAAATGGTCCCAATTGTTTTGTGATCAGGTCAAAGGTCATGTCAGAGGTCTAAAAACCTTGTGGACACAATAATTCGGAAGGCACAACAATCAACCTACCTGATGGATCGAAGCTATACTTGGGTATGGGAGTTCCCCATGATGGGTTTATGAACCTTATTGTGTTGAGGTCAGTTCAAAGGTCATTGACCCGTCAGCAGAGGCCAGGACGACGGACCTTGTGGAAACGATAAGTCCAGAACCTTTGGTCCGATCAAGCTGAAATTTGGCATACTGCTCTCTCAGGGGGACTACAAGAACCCTTCGTTGTAGAGCGCTGGGCATTTTGTAACAATGAGAAATTGTGATAAACTAATATTTTGGCCAACTCTAGCTTGTGGATACAACAACTAATCCTTGATGGATAGAGCTCATACTTGGTATGTGGATGTCCCATGATAAGTACATGATCCCTATTGTTTGGGAGCCAGGTCAAAGGTCATCTGAGGTCACTAGAGATCGAAGTCTGAAAACCTTGCGACACGATATGTCCAGAACGCTTGGTTAGATGGAGCTGAAATTTTGCATACTGCATTCTCATGCTTCAAATGTTTCACCGAAGGATAAACAAGTCGGTAAACACGAAGTCGACATGACAAACCTTGAGTAGGGAATCAAACATGTTTTTCGGCCTATAAGATTGTTACCAAAATCGCTCGTGGTAGAAACGCTAATAGTTCATTTTTACCTTGATCACTGCTCATAACCTGATCAGGGTAAATAACCTGAGCTGTTTGTAGACGCAGTTAGTGTGCGCTTTGTAGTTGTGTGGGTTTCAAGTTAGAACTCATCACAGAAGCATTTGCAATTTGGGAGGCGAAAAATACAGAGTTAATTGGAAGCATCATTCTTGAAAAAAAAATTAATATATTACAACAACAACAACAAACAGATTATGGTTGAGCCGAGTACGTAAAGTGGGATTTTAGGTATTTTTTCTCCTGAGTTTATAACAGAACAACGGTTCATATTCATAATATTGGTAAAATGGACTGATAACCGCTTGTGAAAAAGATAAGACAACCTCCCTACCTGTCGACGTCACAGTAGGCTGGTCAGGTACACGTGGCGACGTCTGCCCCAAACTTGCTTCAGTGGGTGAGGTTGTTGTTGCTGGATATATGATGGGGGAAAGCACGGAATGTTTCGTAATTAATAAACTGTTCCAAAAGAGCCAGCGCAAGAACGTGCACCATAATATTCATTATACCAAATTGATTCCATCCGCCATAGACAACCCGCCAAAGGAGGAGGGCACACAGGCTCGGCCGATGTTGTGAAAAACATCAACCAGTACGAATAGTCAACTATGCGCGTGTTAGCTGCTGCCACATACCCTCCAGCAGTGACGACGGAGGGGGGGGGTTATACCCCCTCTGTTATTTACCTGATATTACAACAGCATGTGTCTGGGGGCCCCATGCAGTTGCACTTATTTGCCAAGGGGGTGGGTGAGGCCACTTCCTTGGGTTCCGACCTCCACCCCCCCTCCCGGCAACTCTCGTGTACGCACTGGTAAATTTGCAAAGCGCTTGAGACTATAGTGGGAAAGCGCTAGGTAACTACTCAAGATGTTATTATCGCTTGAACAGTTTGCATGCGTGCGCTAAATAAATACATATTTTCATTATTATTAAAGATAGAACTCCCGTTGAAAAATGGTGACATCTCGTCATAGGGCCTATATAGTTTAGCTAATTACAAGGAACGGTTACCTAATCATTGCAAATTATTCAAACTAAATGGACAGAAAAAAAACTTAGTCTTCAATGATTGGCAACTGATGGGTATCATTAATCCAGATTTACGAAGATCGCGTGCTATAGGTGGAAGCGGAAATGCACTTTCTTGGACATTTGGAACGAGAAAATAGCACCACAATATATTCATGACAGATTGACAGTGACATTACCATTGGTGCATATGACCCCTGCCATCTCGGAATGGTCGCAATCGGGTATTCCCCAACCTCTGTTACTGGCACTCAAAGAGGATTTTTCGTTCCCCTCGCACTGAACGTTATCTAACCAGATTGACGGTACCCTTTCCGCAGAAGAGACCCGTTGCGTTTTGCCTTCCAGAAGATACCGACACCGAGCTCGCGGCAGACCACTGTAGCATCTCTGTACGTCCCAAAAATCGTCACAGATGGAAAACCAGGACTGCTGGTGACATACCTCAACGACGCCTCATTCGGTTCGACCGCCTGGCGATGAGGCGCCAAGGACACCTTTTCAGAATAGATACGAATTGTGAAAATAATGAGTGTTACGCAGAGTTTATTTGAAAGAAAGAAAGGTGATTCCTCTCCATGCAATTTGCTGTTTTATCTTGATACCTTTTTCCCCCACAGAACTTCCAGAAAGTTTATATATATTATATATATAGATATATATATATATATTATATCGATATATTAGAATTATATATATATATATAATATAATATATAATATATATATATATATATATATATATATATATATAGATATAGATATATATATATATTATATAAACTCATGATGGGTGTGGCGCGGGACTATTCCCCCTAAAACTATGAAACCGTCAGAAGCAAGAAGCAGTTTTATTCCACAGTATGTGCAGTGCTTAGTGCCCTGCTCATCTAGAGTCGACATCATAATGGTGTGCCTCTGGTATGTAGGTATTTGTGTGTCGCGTTTGGTGTACATGCAAGGTTGTGTGTGCGTGTGTGTGTGTGTGGGCGTGTGTGCGTGCGTTTGTGTGGGTTTTTGTGTGTGTGTGTGTGTGTATGTGTGGTGTGGGTGTGTGTGTGTTCGTTTGTGTGTATAAATGGTCACAGTCGGGCGCATCGGAGGGACCTGTCTTTAAATTGGTTGCAACCAGGGACATGCGCCGGGAAGCGTCCTCGGTTAGTTTCTCTGCGGATTTGGGTTATTCTCAATTTTCTCTACCATCATTCATTTGCATTCATAAGAACGGGACTATCAAAAGATAGTGCCTAGAAACTGTCAGAACTCATGTTGTACTGTACCTGGCAATTATTCTGACAAATGGTGTGAGTTTTTTTGGTGGAAATCCAGTGGGGATTTTCACTAATTTGACATGTTACAGGAGTCTTGGTGCAAATTGGTGTTCGGACAGGATTCACTTCGAGTCAATGTCTTCTGATAATTTCAAGCTCCTCAAGCCGAAAAGTAATCGGTCGATGTATGGCAAGTTCCATTGTTGCAACATTCTTGCTTTCTAAGGATTAATGGGTTGGGCCTCCGTGTAGGGCACACAAGGATTCAGGGACCTCTGAACGGAAGGCCAATGATTGAATTGCGTCAATAGGGAGTTTAATAGAGGTCCGCTGCCTATACCATGGAGTTATTATATTAAAACTGGATGGAACATAAGACGGTATGTGGACCCCGTTACAAAGTCCCGCCGAGGACCAATCACTATGTGTGTAACTCGTGAAACATATTCAGAGATATTAGAGATTTGAGAGATAAAGAGATTCAAGAAAGAGATATGCCCCGACGCATACCTTTGTTGAAATCCATGGGTAAATAGTGAAATGTCATAGGCAGATTCTGGAAACTATTTAGTGAGTATTAAGCCGCGTTTCATGCACGCGGGCGGGAGTGCGGGCGGGGCGGGGGCGTTTTGGTGAAGACTCGTTCCATGCACGCGGGCGGAGGGCTTTCTTCGAGTCACGCACCTCTTCCAACTTTTACTGTGTATATGCGCATATTATATAAGAACCGATGTTAGCCTACGATTATTATTATTTATTTAATATTATTATATTATTATTATTATTATTATTATTATTATTATTTTATGATTATATTATTATTATTATTATTATTATGATTATTATTATTAGTGTTATTATTCGAACACCGGACGCATAATAGTGTTAACCAAACACCGTGTTCATTTCTGAAAACCAGTGTTCTAAATGTCAACGTTGCGGCCCACATTACAACTCAACAATGAAGGTTTTGGAGATATAATTAGCAAAGTACTTACATATAAATGGTTCAAACATGTAAATAGTGGTCAAATAGGTGTCTGGCCGTAAAAATAGAGACAATCTGTATAAAATCTCATCCCCAGTGTTGAAAGAGTTATGAATGTTGTTTGGAACATTTTTTGAATATAAATTGTTCTCTACTCAGGGAAATCCCCGGAAATCGATTACAAATACCACGCGGACGCGCGAGCGGGCGGAAAAAATCGCTACATGACCGATCCGAAAAAGCGCCCGCACGCCCGCCCGCACGCCCGCCCGCACGCCCGCCCGCCCGCTGCATGGAAACGGTTTCCATTGAAATAAGGGATGGGCGATTTCCGCGCGAAGCGCACAAAAGGAAAAACAAAAATAGGCTGTTAGTGATGAAATCCAGATCCGGGCACACATTCAATTCTTCTTCCCTTTTCAACTAGTCCAGTTTACAGCCCATTATCGTGAGTCGATATTTTGCTCGAATTGCCTACCTAACTAACCCCATTCCTCGATGTTCGTAACAATCCATGGCGTAACGGTTTACCACATTCATTGCAATCACTCCCCCAGCAAACCCAACGGGCGGGAAATTTGTGTGGGGGGGGGGGGGGATAACGACTGTCTAAGCGGAACGCGACTATTGGTTGGCGCGGATGGTAAAAGTATATTTATAGCCTGAAATACCCTAGTAGATGATAGGAATGACACTTCCTCCGCCATTTGAGGCTGCTAGAACCGTTTCCCTTGTTGGTTGTTGTGTTCTGGGAATTTTCACTTCGAGAAAGTTATCTCAGGGTATTTCTTCAATACTTGCCCGCCCAAAAAAAGAAGAAATAACACGTTCCTGGGTACTGCCCAAATTTGTGGGAAGACCATTGGCCTCCAACGACTGCTACTTTAGTAGCGCCGGAGTCATGTCCAATTGTGTATACTTCTAGGCATATGGGCCCAGCCATTACTCCCTAATCTTGGTTTGCACGCAGTTGATGTGAACGAGGACGTGACTGCGCGCGAAGCGCACAAAATAATTTGGAAGCTAGTGGTAAAATCCAGGTATCCGAGCACGAATTCAAGTTTTTGTCCCTTACCAAGTAGTCCAGTTTCAGATAGAGCTTTTCGATATTTTGCTCGAATTTTGTCTCTCATTTCCACGGAACTGCCTTTCGTTTTCTTCGGGTAGTTGTTTTTCCACAGTGAAGTTTTAACGATAACAGAGATCATTGAAGAATAAAAATGTGGAAGAAGGGCACTATATAGAAACCCTGGTGGGCTATTCAGGAAGCAGTACATTCTCCCCAAAGTATACCCACAACAGTTCTTCGCCAAAACAAGAACATCAAAATAGTTACATATTTACATAGTCTACCCTCTTTTAACCACACACCAAAAAAAAGTAAACTATACTGATTTGGAAGGATCTGCTACATGTGTTACAGAGCCAAGGGCGGCGATTTGTGTTGGCGATTGGGGGGACGACCAAGACGAATACTATCTCAGCGGAAGCACCACACGGGATGGCGCGTAGGGACAAGAAAAATCTTACGTTTGACATACCCCCTAACCTGCCATATGGGACAGTAAGCAGCATCAAAATTGAATAAAAATGTTATTTCAGGGAAGGTTCTCCAAAACTTGGGAATCAATTTCAAGGTGCTGCGTTGGGTGCTTGTGACATGCTAAAATACTATGGGAGTGAGGTTACATGAGGTCATGAAGAGAGCAATGGAAATGGGCGGTAGCAACAACCAGTACGTTCACGCGAAGCGCGAGATTTTGCAGAATCCAATTTGATCAACGACATTGCACTTAAACCACCTCCACCTTAGATATGCCTGCGTTTTTTTTACTCAAAGATTACGGCTCCCATTTTATTCGCGGACCACAGGCGCATGGGAGGGACACTTCCCAGCAGGATCAGACATGTGGCCGGCCAAATGAGTATAACACAAAAGTAAAGCCGCAACTGCGCGCGTAACGCTCACGATTTTTTTTTCACTTTCGGACATCCCATATGTTTGGATTTAAACTTATTCTCACCTGAATTTTGAATCATATCTTTGCACGATGTTGTGGCGTTCCCTGGCCGCAATGGCGATTTTATTAGCCTTAGTATTGTACCGCGCATGCACCAAACCTTTCAACAAGTGGTCGCCCCATAAATGGATAGCCTAATTCTCTAATTCAAATTTGCAAATAGCAATGGCATCACCAGACTTTTCATACGGGGGCACAGACATTTTTTCAGCGGGCGCAAGAACACTTCTAATAGGGCGCCAACCATATGTTGGCGCGGATCGCAATAATAACTTTTTTGCGCAACTCCCCAGATGGCCAGAAAATGAACCTCTCACAGGCGTTTCAGCTGCATTTACTATTGGCTTCAAATCCGGTGGGCTTTGTGATCGCAAATTCCTGTAATCGGTGGAAAATTTTAACATTTTGTCAACCCGGTCTTATCGCTGGGCCCGACTTTACCTTTTTAGGCCAGAATAACAAAAATACCACACTATTGTGCTCCATATAATAAAACCAGAATCCACACCCCATAAAAAATGGGCATTTAGCTAGCTCTTAGCTTTTCACTACAGATACATCCCAACCATGATATGACGTCCTGCCCGAAGAGCTGGGCAACTTCCCAGTAGCAGTCATCTTGGATAAACAGGGGTTGAATATCAAACCATTCTGTAGCCTAGGCCCCCTTCTGCAGTTTCCGAATCGGCGTGGTCGAGGGAGGAGGACACGGACCGGATGCTAAATGGTTTAGTATCAATGAAAGGTTGTTGTATGATCCACCTCAGGATAAGTTAAGTTAGGGGGCCGATGGAGCGGAATTCCCATAGAGTGGTGCGGAGATATGACTGGCAAAACACGGGACAAAGTCCACCACTAGTACGGCGCGAAACACAACATTTGTAAACTTTGTGTGTATTCGAGGCGAATTTGTCCTTTTTTTTTTTTGTCACCCGGAGCATGATTCCTCGGCACAATCAGGCATATTGGACTTATCCTTCTCGTGCCCTCTCCCCTTGAATTTTTAAACCATTTCTTTTTGAACAACCGCATTTTTTGTGGCTTTCCCTGACCGCATTTTCGATGGCCCCACCATGTGCCCCTCATAGTGATAGTAATGTGCACCGTGCACCCACTTTCAACGAGTGTCGCACCCTAATAAAAATTTAAGCAAATCACAGATCCCGCCAATCATCTATGCCAACGCTATGGATTGAAGGAGACTCCTCTTCATTGATGAATTAGGACAACCCGGAAGTAAATTTCGCCTTTTTAGCTGCGTGTAAGCTGCTTTACAGGTTATCATGTCTCTCATGTCCTTCGCCTATCCTTTCGTTCGTTCGTCTTGTTCGTTCGTTCGTTCGTCCGTTCTGTTCCTCACGTTTATTAGTAACTTCTTTGACCGTTACATGTTATCATGTTGAAACTTGGTGGGTGGATGTAAGCTGGCCACTGGCTAGGCTGGTGTTCCATTTATGTTTGAATATTGTGATTAATATTCCTAATTATATCCAATTAATTACCCAAATATCCAATAACTCCAATTGAAGCTAGCTCTCTGTGACCGTGTTTAGAGGGTTTTGTTTACTTACGCCATCCCTCTCATGCAGATCAGTGTTTATCTTATCTGTCAGAAGGTCCCAGGTCTGCAGCCAGTTTGACAATAAAACCTTTTGTCCAGGGGGAAGATGATTTGTCTCTCAATACATAATAACATTTCGCTCTAGATTGTTGGCTGCGGTGACCCAGAAGAGGTTGTTTTCTCATGTTGAGTTCTGTTGGGTCCTGCTATATGTAGCTAATATACACCTAGGAATGACTTTTTTGATTTTTGTCGGCACTGATAGCAATATTATTCAATGTGGTAAGACGTTTTTTCCCAGCCATTTCCAAGTAATGACGATGTCAGTAAAAGGTCCATTAATGTGAAAAACAACACATGTGAATTGGTGAAGAACAAGCAGTGTTTCGCCACGCGCATCAGACGTTGCGACTTGCGGCTTTTTGTTGGTAAGAACATCATGTCTGCACAGGGCACATCATATGTCTGAACACTCCACCGAAGCCACATAAATACCCGCGCGCGTAGCACGCAAAAAATTCGGATATGCAGCAGCAGAATACACTTCACCTTTGATATTTAGGTCATTACTTCACGTTGTTTAAAACACAGTGGCTGATGATATGGCGGACACATTGTCAGCGAAATAGTAGTCGAGCTCAATTATTTGGGGGGGGGGGTAAAATGCTGCGTCCCCCCTCAAACCAAATTTTTTCCATTTTGAAAAACAGACAGGATAGATTGGACGATAATTTCCTACATTCAACTTCTCACCGTGTTTGAATACTGTATCACTTTAGCATTTCCGAGCTGATCTGGGAAAACGCCGATGTGAATGATAATTTAAAAATATATAATCTGATGGCTTAAGGATACATGGAATAATTCGTTTGAATATGTCAGGTTTAAAAAGATCGAATCCAGCACTTTTATTTGACTTCAGTGATTTAGATGCAACTTTGGCCACTTCCCCTTTATTGACAAGAAAAAGAAACAAAGCAGCAGGATTTATAGTTCTATTGTGCATTAGCGCACTAGCAGAGACTTTGGTTGTAAATCTTTGTTAGAGTCCTATGTTCACAAAATATTCGTTGAACTCATTAGCTCTAAGTTGGTCATCATGAATATTACCATGGTCAACTGTTGCAATACTGTTATGATATTTAGCTGGATTGTTTTTCCTAGAATATTATTTATTACACACCAAGTACCTTTGACATTTCCCTTACTTTTTCTTTCAAACAGTTCGTAATAGTACTGCTTCTTTAAGATACGTAGATAGAAGATGATTCAGTTTATTTCTATAACTAGAATGTTTCTTTGTTATTCTGACTTGATGATTTTTTCAATATATCTTTTATACAACTTATTTTTGGTCTTGATGGATTTCAAGAGGCCAGTAGTGATCCATGGTGATCGTTTGTACTCACTTTTCCTCTTATTAATATATTCCAATGGGAAACACTAATTGTATGCAATAGTCAGTGTTTCACCAAAATACATTATATGCCATATCGGTATCTTTCTCCTTCAGGACATGGTGCCAACTTGTGTCAGATATTCTTCTTGAAAATTTGGCAATATTATTCTTGGTGAATTGCTGCTACGGGGGGAACATCCGCCGGATTAATCAATAAAGTGACCCTTTAACGAAGATTGGGAAGTTGAAGGAAGTGTGATCACTAATATCCGTTAAGAATATCTCACTAGTCCCAAATTGACCCCATTCCTCGATGTTCGTAAAAACCATGGAAGTGGTTCGGTAACGGTTAACCACAGTCATTGCAATCACTCTTCCAACAAACCAATGCCAACTGCACTCAGTGCACTGTATTCTACAATAACATCCAAGTTGGAATCTGCACGTTCTGGATTATATTGATGTGTAACTGCAGAAACAGACACCTTACTAGTGCATAGCGATTTTTTTTTTTTTTTTTTTTTATTTCAGAATACTGATGTCAAAATTCATCTCTTCGAGTACACATGTGCAACATGACTCGTAGTGTAAGAAGATTTGCTGCGTGGAGTACAACATCACGGAACGAATTAGAGATAATTGATTAGACGAGCTCTAACTATAAGCGGCGGTCAAACGGAACATATTATATTGTTCTGACAAATTGCGAAATCATGTCGCCCTACTTCCAAGTCACTATATTGTGAGGGCGCCTGTCAAGGAGCATAGCAAACGTCTCCTCAACCCTTTCTCTCTGCATAGGCGCTCCAGTACAGCATGTCAGGAGCTTGGGATACATATTCCTCCTGAAATGTCCACGCCACCCGCGTGTTTACATGGGTAACTCTTGTGGATGAACTTGTGAAGAGTAGCGAGCGCGTATGTGCAGCCCTAGTATTGAATTCCCCCGGGGACACGATTGAAGCACGTGCGTCTGGATAGAACAAGCCAAAGGTGCGTGCTATATAGTACGGGTTTGACAAGGCACGATGGTTTGAGTATTCTGTGAAGTGCTTGAGCATGTTTCCGACGTGGAAAAGCGCTATATAATAAGAAACGAGATATTATTATTATGTCTCCGATCAATTGATTCCAAGTTAGCACTGTGTTGGTTTTTGTGTGCCGTAAACCAATAGACCACACGTATAAGCACTAACGAAACGGTGCCTTCTTGTAGCTATCCAAATGTGGGCAGTTTCCCATTCGGGGCTCCGTACCTCGGTGGGGTGTTGTGTGCGAGTGTGTGTGTGTGTGCGTGTGCGTGCGTTCGTGCGTGTGTGTGTGGGTTGGTGTTTGTGTTTGGTGTGTGTGGCGTTTTGCGGTGTGGTGTGTGTGTGTGTATGTGTGTGTGTGTGTGTGTGTGTGTGCGTTTGTGCGATCAGATCGGAACAACCTATGGAAACTAAAATTCATGAAGAAATTCCACACAGTCGACCTCATTTTGCAGTAAAGGATCATTAATGGGTGAAACATAGTTCGAAACCTGCCGAAAGCGCTCCGATTGTTGTTAAATGAGCGTGTATATTGACCATGCGTGATATCGCGTGACTCAACTATGCATAATGGCAACAGGGGAGTAGAACTGTCTGAACAACTCACGATCACAGGCTACTCTGGCGACCTTGTAGTGGCTGCAGTCTCTGCTCTCCCGGACAGAACTGATGCATTCGCTCAATGTACTCTCGATCCCTGTACAGTGCACGCCGCAGACTGACTCTGACGAGGATTACTTTGCGATGAGGTCCTGTTCGTGGACGATGCCCACGGAGCACCGCTGTTGATCATCAACTGACGACACACCACAAGCTGCTCTCAGAGTCCCAGGTTTTATCATAGACATTGATCCACTCGCTATTGTCGTAGACTTGCACTTCTCCGTCGGCAGGTCCAGTTAATCGAAGATCTGGGAGTATCACGAAGCGGCACAATAACAAATATGAGAAAACATAAATTGATGAGTTATTATTATTAGGTTTATTCCTAAGGTACAAAGACATTAGCCTTAGTGGTAGGGAAGTTTAAGGCGCTCTAGCATCTCCATCACATAACTTTCTGTTCGACACCATTCTGACAGTCGGGTTGGGCATGGGACAACATTTAGTGACTATGGTGATTTTTTTTAACATTTTGAAGATTGTAAGGAATCATATCTCCGCCATATCAGCGAGTAGGTGGAGTAGATCCCATTTTTTATTACTTGGCGAAGCCAAAAGGAACCTATGCAGTCATGTCTGTGCATGTGTGCGCGTGCTTGTGCGTGTGTGTGTGTGTGTGTGTGTATGTGTGTGTCTGATGCTCGGACCGGATAGGCTTCCACGCTATACCAGAGAACGCAAGCATGTATCAAGTTCATTGTTGATAGGTAGGTGTCCCCCTTGTCCAGACTTGTGTTGCAACAAACCAATAAAGTCAGTTACACTGACGTACTAAAACACTTCTATCACACGCTTTTTTCAGTTATTTCGTCTCTAAAAGGTGATACAGCCTCTGGATCACTGAGAAATTTCTATGCTCTAAATCATCACAACCAAACATTTTAGGGGGTTGGTGAAATGGAGAATTTTGTTTGTCTATGCAAACAACATTGACTTCATTTGACCTAATGACCTTGTGACTTTTAGGGTCAATTTTTTGTGCCGACCAGACTCATCTTGTTGCAACAAACCAATAAGTCGATTGCACCGACGTACTGAAACACTATCACACGCTATCTCCAGTTATGTCCCATGTAGAAGACTGAAACAGCCTCTACTGAGGGTGTCTTTGGTGCTTAGTTATTGCTCAATGCAAATATATAGATGCCTCATATTTGCCATGCATGCTGTTTATCTAAATGAAGTTGATAATTTGATAAAATAACATTTGAAGTAGTAAGATTGTTCTGATCTGATTGCTCAGATGTTAACTTCTCAATTATTAAAAATATTGATTACTTGTTAGTATACATGTCTCTTGAAAAAAATGTATACCATAGGAAAATGTTATATGAGATCCAGAGTACATGTACCTTCCAACCCCTCAACCCTACATTCCAAAACCTCTCCATTCCTCTATAAAAAATATAAAAAAAAGATAAAGATAGGAAAGGTGAATTGACCGTACAGTGCCACTCTCCAAATTCCCCCCCCCCCCCCCCCCCCCCCCACACACACACGCATACCTTCTCCGAGCCACACTTACTGCTGAAATATTACGAGCCTGGTAAATTGACCGAACCATATACCATAAGAACTTGTTATGTGAGTACACGTGCAATCCAACCCCTCAACATTACATTTCCAAATTTAGCCCAATACAAAAAAAAAAGCTAGGTATATTGACCGCACAATGCCACTGCGCAAATTCCTTCCATAACCCATGGTAATTTTATGTTGCCTCCTGCAGGCGGCACCACCTTCTGCGGAAATATTATGCCACTCCCCGAATACATCCGCCTAATACACCTCTCCCCATCCCCGGGTCGTTAGGGTAAGTGCTGTCACTGGCATGTAAAGAGCTATATAACTTCACCATGAAGTTGCTAAACTAATTTGAAGTGAAATTGTTCGAACGGTCAATTTCGCTCAGATATTCACTTCTTCCTCCCCAATTCCTCTTGAATTGGAGTCTGCTGGGAGGAATTGGACAAAGACTGTCATGTAACAAGGAAGCCATGGGCTTTGTGATTCCTTGCCTGAAGGATTATACTAAGCCCTAGCCCTCAGGCATACAAGGCGATCGCCCTCAGTGTCTCGCCCGGTTGCGCAATCAGTGGTTTCTTTCATTTAGTCACCATACAAATAATTACAAGGCATTCCATGTGTTGCTTTCAGATTTTTGTATTAGCATTTAACAGAAACAGCTTACTAATCAGTGACCAATTTCAAATTCATGAGGACAATTTCAAATTCATAAGGACTGATCATTGACCATGTCTACCACAGGAGTGCAAGTTTCGTGGAGATATTACTGAATTATGCAAGTTAGACACAATATTCAACTTCCATTGTCTAATTTTCTTAATTCAAATATCACAGGACCAATGGTGGACCACACTTAATACATTTGCATGAATGAAGCAAAATATACACACTGAATAACCCCCAGTGACTCGAGTCAATGTCAAAAATTTTGGGGACTAAAGGTAGACCATACCCATCAAGCTTCATAAAAATCAAACAAACTTCGAAATTCGGAAGAAAAACAAACTATGCGAAAAACACACACTGAATGACCTCCGGTGACCCTCTAGTCTAAGTTAACCAGAAAGCCAAAAGGCTCAGTGATTCCTTGACTCATTTCTGACAACCTAATGCCAGACACAAGGACAAATGGACCATTGTACCAGCTCATTATGGGCAACATTATGACACGTGTGGCAAATTTTCCACAAAAAATATTGCTTTCTTGATTGACCAATAAGTATCAAAAATATTAAAAAACACTATTTCATCCCAATCAACTTAATTACAACATCTCAACTAATCAGACCATTAATCAGACCATTAATTGATCAGATTCATTTTTCACGAACTGTGGGCGTATTCTTTGAGCATCTGGGTTGTTCTTCTCTTTTGGGATGTTGTGGCTTCAGGGTCTCCTATGATGATTTTGTCCTTCCTGACCCTGTCTCACTAAACTCACTAAACTAAACTAAACTTTTTTCAACGAGGAATTTCCAACTTTGACCTCTGTCGCTCCTCAAATAACTTACCCTTACACATACCGAGTATGAGCTTCATCCATCTAGGTGGGGTCAATTTATCCTGTTTACAAGCTGGAATCGGCCGAAATATCACTTTTTCTCAGCTGCATCACACAGGGTATATACCTCTACTCTTGATGAGGAAGCCACACACCTAATTCATCCGGATTAGAACAAGCATATTTTTTAGGTTTACAAGGATTTTCTGCCTGACCCCAAACCAGAAGGGTTCATGTGGTCATCATGGGGAATGAGCTTCATCCATCCAGGTGGGGCGAGTTATCATGTTTACAAGCCAACATTGGCCAACATTTCAATTTTTAACAAATTTTCCATTCTTGACCAAACGTCACCCCGACCTAAACCAAAAACAACAGGGTTCCTGTGCTCTCCATACGAAAGCTATACACCAAAATTCAACCTGATCAGACCAACCATTCTGGACTTATCGTGTTTACAAGGTTCTCAGACTTTGACCTCTGGTGACCTTAGAAGATTTCTGACCCGACCCAAATACAACAGGATTCATGTATTCATCATGGGGAACTCACATACCAATTATGAGCTTCACCCATCCAGGTGGGGCGAGTTATCATGTTTACAAGCCAACATTGGCCAAAATATCGACTTTTCACAATTTTTCTATTTTGACCAAAATTCACCCGAACCTCAACCAAGGAACTAAGGAAGCTACACACTTAATTTCAACCTGATCAGATCAACCATACTGGACTTATCGTGTTAACAAGGTTTTCAGACTTTAACCTCTGTTGACCTCAGATGGCCTCTGACCTGACCCCAACACAACAGGGTTCATGTACTGAACATGAGGAACACACATATCAAGTATGAGCTTCATCCATCCAGGTGGAGTCGAGTTCGTGTTTACAAGCTGGGCGTCACATGCACACACACACACACACACACGTACACACCCAGTGTCATTACTGCATAGATTCCTCTGACTTCGTCAAGGAATCGTAAAGGGCTGGATTACCTGTCTGTCAATAAACATTGGTTTCCATGGTTTTAGTTTGGTTGTGCGATATAGGGGTAGAGTTCTGTTTGGTGTCACATTAACCTGTGACTTTTGGATTGTAACTGTTTCTGATGGATAATTGGGGGGGGGGGGGGTGCGAACTGCTTACACGGAGTACCAACATTTCCCACTGCATGAGGATGGAGTGTGGGAGGAAAGAAGCGTCCATCGAACCACAAGTTGGCAGGAATTGGCACTTCCTTTGTTGTATAAAACACCAAATTGTTAACTGCACAATTTTTGTTTAAATTTCATTCTCTTGGACTGTTGTTTTTCACTGCGTTCGGTCTCCCCCTATCTTCAACCAAACTGCCACACTCGATTCTGGCAATAGCAGTCTCAAACGAATGACGAGGACTACATGTGAACAAGACTTGATAAGATTTGATAAGTAGTTGAAACTTACCTTTGTTTTTATCATTGAATAAAATTACAGCTGGCCCTACGAGTTCAGTCATGTGATTTTAGTGTATGAATAAACCATTTCAGCACTGCCGTTTTATGGGAAATTGTCAAATTACCGTTCTCTTTGTCCTCTTATTTAAACATTAATAGCCTACACACATTATATATTCCCCTACCCCCTCCCGGGGAAGCGGATGAGGGAAAAGCGAGAGAATGCGAGTAGAAGAAAAAAGAGAGGGGAAAATGAGGAAAAAATGAAAATGGAAACATGAAAAATAATGGTTTTGGTGTATATGGTAGAGTGAGTTGCACTTCGGCAAGTGATATTGCTCCGAATTCTTTCAATATGATTTCACCACGTTTCTGGTTCCTTGCTCAAAGTCCGGAGAATGTATGTTCGTAGGTATGCAAGCGTTCCGCCTGGGGTATTTATTGGGCACGCTGGTCGCTTTCCGCATATTCATTCCGCCCCATAGGTTCTGCGTAACTACGATCCGTGCGCCATAAAGTAAACACGGCTTCATGACATTATTTAGTGGTTGGATCAGAGAATAGTGATATAAATAACGTGCTTGTAGACCCTGTCACACTCATGGGATGTACACAAGGTCACTCATTGCATTCAGAACCGACGATGACGTCATCACAGAGCTGAGGAAAATGAACCGTTATCTTTACAATGTGACTGCGGCCTGAACCTTTCGCATTGCATTCATGAATTGGAATGAAAACGATGGTGCTTCGGTCCTTTTCATGCATTCAAGACCCCTGATTATGCCATCGAAGAGCCAAATGACCTCGGCTATCGACTCGGTAATTAAAAAATCTACAATGACATTAGCAGGCTTAGTTTTTTAGTCTCTTCTATTTCTTCCATCTATGTACTACAGTCTCCAGACAGGTAGGCTACACAGGTGCTGAAGTAAAATATTAACCGTTACTGTGGTAGGCCTGGGCTACATGCCAAATAATACTCAAAAATGGTTTGTACCTAGCTATCCTAGGACTAATCGGTCATTGCCCATTTTTCAAGCAAAATACAGAATACGTACAGCTCAATTTTGGATTTGACACCAGTTGCGAAGCAAATTAATTGATGGCTCGTTTGGCGTGCGCCGTGTGTGTGCATTTCACACCTATTGTAAACCCGTGTAAAGGGTTCCTACATGTATGTAAGCTGATCATTTGGAGCACACTATCCATTTCGTTTTGCGGCCTTGTCCAAGGTCAGGTCATGTAAGGTCTACAGATGTCAAGCGAAAGAAAAAAAGAATAACTTGATCGATAATTACTGAACACATGGTATTTTTTGTAGAGTACATGACCCCTATTGTCATTTGCATGACCCCTATTGTCAGTTTGGGTCTGGTCTATGGTCAACTAGGCAGGTAAGTTGCAAATATGTTGAGGGAGAACCATGTTGCTTCTGTAGGTTGTTGAGTCTAGAGAGACTGAAATATTATTTCTCCCAAGTAGATGTAACACGGTATATGTGGGTTGAAATGTGACGTCATTGTGGGATGTGATATATTGACAGGGAGTTGGAGTGAGTATTGTACCAAAATTCAAGATATTCGCTAAAGGTCAAGAAGTCAGATAGTAATGTTCTTATTGATAATTTGGAAAAGGAACTTTTAAGGAGGGAGGCATATAGAAAGTTTTTTCAGCGTTGTGAAATAAATCTGATGACCTAATTTTACCTCAATTGACTGACTTGACCTTCCTTGTATGTTATAAGGCAGGTGAGTCCAGGTGTATAAAAAAGTGTAATGCATAGAGGAATGGGGATCAAAGTATGTTTTGATAGCCTTTTACCAATAACTATGGTACGAAACCAATGAATTCTGCAATATTTTTTCACCTTCGATACTCGAGTGTGGTTGAAATTTCAAGACATGGTGCACAAGTTAACGATAGAGGCTGTGTTTAAGCTGTAAGTAGGCTAATCAAAGTTTATTCAAGGTGTGCTTAACATGGAGTTGAATATATTATGGAAGTGACACCGAGAAATCAGGGGGATATGTAGTTCCCAATGATCTGCTGCATTGGTCACATGTGCAACGACTCAGATTGAAGGATCAAGACAAGGTACCTGGCCAATTTGGGTCAATGCGGACATTGGTGATATGCAACTTTGGAGAAAGAGGTTTTGGATTCGGAGAAATAACATCATTTTGTTTTGTAGTTGTTCGTGCAGCAGGATTTAACTGAAACATAGAGGTAGAATAGGGGGTGCAGTAATGCTGGCTACCGGAGAGACCCACCAGCTGATTGTCATTGCTCAGATAACCATGCTCTGAGTTATAACACTCCTTGTTTTCTTCAATGAGGTTTACTCCTCTCAATCCTTCGAGGTTATATTGACTATTCGTTCCTCAATAACCTTTTCCAACAAGTAGAGAATGCCTGAAGGAACTTCATTGACTATATACATATTGTCACGCAGATGGAGCCTCGGGAAAGATTAGCTACACGGCTAACCGAGTACCCATTTGGAAAGTTTTAAATCAAATAAAATGAATGAACTTTGGTCAGCACTGCTAACTGCGATTCATTCAACCCCTCGGATCCCGAGGATCCCCCGCACTCATTCAGTGAGCCCCTGAGCTCCCTGCTCCCTCATGTCTGCTATTGTGGTTGCTCCACCTCCGACTAATCCTTATTAATGTGAAACTTTATTTGCCTCATCTAGGACCATCATTGTTATATTTGTATGCCTATTCTCTAATAGTCCATGTGCTAAGAGAATTTGATTGTTCCTCCGTCGTATAGGACTTGGGGATTAGGTTATATTTTTTGTTTTGTTTTTTCTTTTGCTATTACCTTGGGTTGTTTGCGAATCTTCCGACTCCGTGAACCATTTGAATTTAATCAATTGTAGGCGTGGGCTGTCGTCAAGGTCTTGGGTTTAGTTCACAAATTGGCAACTTTTAACTAGACATCGCCCGGCGGGTACACCGCCAACGTGTAATCCCACTTTCGTCCAATCTGGTGTCCTTGTGGTGCGAAGTTTAAAGACATTGGTCAAATCTGTAAAAAAAAAAAAGAAAAAAAAAGATTTTCGCAAAAATTCGAAATGGCCGCCGGGGGGGGGGGGGTTGTATGGGCGAAAAACAAAAGTGTTTCTTAAACAATCGACCGATGCTTCAAAACGCGCAGATCAGCAAAAAAACTCAGTTTCCGGCAACCATTCCAAAATGGCCGCTTAACATGAGCGTCGGGCGACGCCGCACTTTTCCGACCCACATTTCGGAACCTTCAAGATTGTCATCAGAAGATCTGTGTGCCAAGTTTCATATGGATACGACAAGGCCACGCTCTTCAGTTACATGGGCTAACTATTCATCCGGTTACTTCACAAGTAAAGGATCTCGGTGTTCATTTTTCATCATTCTTCTGTGAACCTTCTAACAGTTGCTGAAGCTGCGAGGAACGGTAACTGATTCTTGGCTTGTTAGCGTCACTTCTTTTCCTTGATAAAAGAGATTGTTTCAGGTTATCTAGGCACTAGTGAGACCTCAACGGAAGTATTCCCCATGTCCAAGATGGAATATATATTTCTCGGAAGTCAAGCAGGTAAATGAAACGTTCATGGAGGCTAACTAGATTAATTCACTGTCGTAGAGATTTATCTTACAAGGAGAGATGAAGGCGTCTCGGTCTAATTTCGATGTAGCTAAGACGAATTCGATGTAAGTGTTGATTCAGGTTTTTAAAATTGTTTATGGATTCGAGGCCTTTCCTTCCACTGTTCTTTGAGTTTTCCAAAGTTACCACCACCAGGGGTCATTGCCTCAAGCTTCTTGGTAACGCTGTGAAATTGTCATTTTTCTTCTCCCGATAGTTATTTTGAGTGGAATCGCCTTCCTGAATATGTTGATCCGGCTAATAGTGTAAATGCAGTCAGAACAGTCTTGATTCAATTCTCAGGATTGTGGGCATTCGTTTTAAGCATCTGGGTTGTTCCTTCTCTCTTTTGGGATGTTTTTGGTCCATGGTCCTCATGAGGAGTTTTGTCCTTCCTGAACCCCGTTTTTCACTAAACTAAATAAACTAGGGAGTTATTGTAACGGACACTATCAATTTAGTTTCGTTGAAAATCCAAGATTGGGCCGTCGCCAGAGTGGTGCGACGACACCCACATTCGAACGCATCCCCCCATTTCGTAAGGGCTAAAAGGTGTGCAAAAATTCGTGCAATCGGAGAGTTATTTGCGGTAACACGAAAATCTCCCGGGAACGCGGCTTGCAGCGGCGGCGGGGAGAGGACGATGCCCAAACCCCATTAAATCCCCGAGGGGATATAGTTATGTTTCCATGTGGGTGAGTTGGCAAAAAAGCCTAAGTTCTTATGAGAATGTAAGATTACGATTGATCTGAATATTCTGGATATTGTATGACGGAATGTTCCGGTTTTAGGTTGTTGGTCGTTGCCTTTCGAACTCGGGAAGACCTTTTGAAGCATTGTTGCCCAAATTAGAGTTTGGTGCGGATCCAATGGGTGACAAAAATCGCAGGTCAATAGTTAGCATGTGTGGTTATAATGGGTGTTCTTCCAAGACTTTTGATTTTAAGGAAGGGGTGTTAGACAAGGATGCCAGCTGAGCCCTCATTTTTCTTTTTCTATTGAAAATGAAAACCAATTATTAGTAACAAGGATAATAATATTAGGATAATAATAACATAAGGAGCATGAATATTATGAGAATCATACGAGGATCACTCAGTTTGCAGATCACAAACATTTATTTTTTTGATGGTAGGGCAGATCTTCAATAGAGGCCCATCCACATTTCAATGACTTTCACAAGTCTTCATACACCACCTCTGAAAAGAAAGCACTGGTCAAAATCGAACAGAAATTACTTATCTGAGGGACTCGAACAGAAACCTAGGAAATTTTGCACTAGATTCAAGTCAAGTATTCTTTTAATTGACTAGAACTTGTTTCAGTGAGTGCACTAGAAAACAGTCATATACTGAGGACACGCTGTTTGCATGTTCGTTGGATCCGGTACGCTTGCTAGGAGTAATGCTTACTAGTGAAGGAAAGAGTTTTCCAGGTTAAACTCCTCTCCGAATTAACTTTCTTCGAAATCGAACATCATCTTTAATGGTCAAACAATTTGGCTGGTTTGAAGGTTATCCTCATTGGGAAATCTTTTCACGGTTTCTTGATCATTTTTTAGGGCGGTTCATGAGCGAGAATAACGGAGTCTAGAAAATAATGGTGAGTTCTTTTCGAGAGACGTGGACAAAGCTCTCTATTTTATGATATCCCGGAATTAGAAAGCCTATTTGTGTCGGCATTTTGTAAGGCCTGGTCTATATTTAGTTCCTTATGATATTGGGAACAAATAAACTGAGGTTCATGAAATAGTGGAGTCATAGTGGGTGTTTTGTGAATCTTGTCAGGAAACAATAATGAATATCTTTTTTGTGAGTACAGTATAACCTGCGTGGATATAGAATCTGAGTATAGCGATGTCGGCGTCGTGTTTACTATAATGAGGATATTTTGAGGACATTTGAGTACAAGCAATTGCGGAAACACTAATAAAACTTTTTGTTACGTTATTGCACCAGAAGAGTTAATGTTGTCAGATGAGAATGTATATGTATGTAAGAGAGAAAGGGAGAGAGGGAGAGAGGGGAGGGGAGGAGAGAGGGGGAGAATGAGTAACAACTACATCTGTTGTTTTGCAGATTAATTACCCTTCACCTTCTGCTACGGTAATCATCTCACTGAATAGAGATTTTTTTAATCCAGCTCCATGGAAGTGCTTCGTTGGCGCGTTGGAAAGATAATCGCTTCTAACATAAGGAGCATGAATATTATGAGAATCATACGAGGATCACTCAGTTTGCAGATCACACAACTATTTATTTGGATGGTCGGGCAGATTCTTCAATAGAGCCATCCACATTTCAAATGACTTTCACAAGTCTTCATACACCACACTCTGAAAAGAAAGCACTGGTCCAAATTGAACAGAATACTTATCTGAGGGACTCGAACAGAACCTAGTGAAATTTTGCCTAGATTCAAGTCAAGTATTCTTTTAATTTGACTAGAACTTGTTTCTAGTGAGTGCACTAGAAAACCGTAATATAACTGGAGACACTCTGTTTGCCTGGTCGTTGGATCCGGTTACGCTTCTAGGAGTAGGATTAATAGTGATAGGAAAGATCTTTTCCAGTACACTTCCTCTCGAATTAACTTTCTTCGAAATCGAACATCATCTTTAATGGTCAAACAATGTTGCTGGTTTGAGGGTTATCCTCGTTTGGAATCTTTTTCACGGTTTTAATTGTCCATTTTTTTTAGGGGGGGTTTTTTCATTAGCGAGAATAACGGAGTCTAGAAAATAATGGTGAGTTCTTTTCGAGAGACGTGGACAAAGCTCTCTATTTATTATCCCCCTCCCGGAATTAGAAAGCCTATTTGTGTCGGCATTTTGTAAGGCCTGGTCTATATTTAGTTCCTTATGATATTGGAACAAATAAACTGAGGTTCATGAAATAGTAGTGGAGTCATAGTGTGTGTTTTGTGAATCTTGTCAGGAAACAATAATGAATATCTTTTTTGTGAGTACAGTATAACCTGCGTGGATATAGAATCTGAGTATAGCGGGATGATGTCGGGCGTCGTTTAACTATAATAGGAATTGAGGACAATTTTGAGTACAAGCAATTGCGGAAACCTAATGAAACGTTTTTTGTTTACGTTATTGGCAACCAGAAGAGTTAATGTTGTCAGATGAGAATGTATATGTATGTAAGAGAGAAAGGAGAGAGGGAGAGAGGGGAGGGGAGGAGAGAGGGGGAGAATGAGTAACAACTACCTCTGTTGTTTTGCAGATTAATTACCCTTCACCTTCTGCTACGGGTAATCATCTCACTGAATGGAGATTTTTTTAATCCAGCTCCATGGAAGTGCTTCGTTGGCGCGTTGGAAAGAGAATCGCTTCTGCTCCGAGGTAGGCATAATTCGGCTCGACGCTCGCTGTCTTGAAAATTTCTGTGGTTGGCTACAATAACCCTAATCCACAACCCTTACAAAAGATATCATAGCTACAGCTGGATGTTCTATAAAAATTCACTCGTACTCACGTTGTAAGAAAGGACGAACACAGCTTTTCATTGCATCAAAAAAAGCAGGATTCAGGAATTGAAGCGGATAACTTTTCCACTCGAAACAGCGGTTTCTAAAGCTAGTGCGGACATTAGTCACCGATCGCTGGTATTTCGAAGCAGGTGGGTCCAGAGGAGGGAAGAAAACAACCTTCCAGAAATATTGCTGCAATCTGATTGTTAGCGCAGGGACCCGTTTTGCTGATGCTGTCCTACAAGGTTCATCATCCAATCAGTGGAACTGTACAAACTGGTAACGTTCCTCCTTTGTTATCAGTGAATACGTCAACATAGGCTTGTAAATCTCCTCCGTACAGCACTGCTGAAGGTCATGGCCCGTGAATCAGTCATATCTTGTTCCTTTTCCAGTGCTCCAAACATCTCACGACATTCCGAGCGTATGTCCAATATGAAGGCGAAAATTATAACGGGCACTTAAAACTCGTTTGGAGTTTGTTCTTCATTTCTCGTTTTGTCTATGAACAGTTGCATCAACAAAGGTTAGCGATGATTAAACCCCACCCACCACAAAAGGTTGAACATTGAGATATAAGGGATATCAGGGATTATCAGGGTTTTTTTTTGTTTTTGTTTTTTTTTACACAAACATCTTGTACAATATCTCAACCCTGGTTGACGCTGCTCTGAAAATATAGATAGTACACTGTATCATCTGCCAAGTAAGAAGTACGCCTGATGTAAACTTGTACAACTCGAGACGACGTCAATAATGAAGCATTTGACTGCGTTCCAAGGATTGCTCACGTTATTCTCACATATGTTTCACCCACGGCAATTGCAGCGAATAAGTTCAAGAGTCCCTTGCTGGAAGAACCTGCGCAAATATATATAATATATATATATATATATATATATATATATAGATATATATATATATAATATATATATAATATATATATATATAATATATATATATATATATTATATATATATATTATATATATATATATAATATATATATATATATATATATACCGTGGAATGAGTTTGGTGTCCGGTCGATCCGACTGCAATCAGAAAACTATCAGTGAAACAAAATCAACGAGGATGGAAGCGCATAAAGGACATTCAAAAATAACAATTGACCTGTAAAATGTTGACTTTCGCCTTGGTTCACTAGCGACAGTCAATCCGTTTTTCATGTTGTAAAGCAAGATACTATGTTCCATACTCTGCTGTTACCGAGGGGCACCACGCACAATGACAGTATAACCATTTTGTTATATTTAAAATATAGGCCGTGAGCGGGTTGCTCAAATCACCAGACTAATCGTATCAAACGATATGCCACAAAGATCATGACCACCAACGACTCCGGCATAGTCAAAGAATTTTGTCGGCTAGAAATTCACAGTTGCAGCATTCCAGATACTTAGACCAGAAAGACGAAAGGCTCAGTGATACCTAGCTGCCTTGGTGTTCATTGACCTCGGATGACCTTCGAACTTACCACCCCAAACGATAGGGTTTCACATACTCATCATAGTGACCGATTACTAGATAGTGTCGCTTGATTCATCTAGGTGGGTCGAGGTTATTGTTGTTCACTATTTTTCCCATTTCTACCCGGGACTCCCCCAATCTACACCAAAAAGAGGGTTCTTGATTCCCATTAGGACTGCTGCATTCCATGTATTGGCCAACCAATGCGAGGCATTGTCTGACCTGTTAATGTAGAAATTTTATGTTATCCTATTAAATTACTCAAATCTCGAAAAGTTGCCTAAATGTAGTGAAAGTTCATGTATAGTACATATGAAGAAACAACTAATTTTTCACATTTTTTGGAACTCACGTCGGACAGTGGTACTGGAATCCACTGATAATTCGGATGGATTCAGACCCAGTTGAATATCAAAACGTGTTATAGCATGTAACAGGGCTGTTTCCTCTTCTCAGAAAACAATGAATGTTTTCGTTTTGTATTGTGTTATGTTCTGTTTATTGAATTCTTGCTGCTGTCGATGCAGAGGTACCCGTGACTGCCAGAAGTGGGGAGAGACAGATTCCACCTTCAACTTTTTTTTCATCGTGTCTAGGTATGTTGGCAACAGGTGTCCGGCAACTTGTTGCGCATCATGCTGTGCAACATGTTGATAGTTTACACAGTGAACAAAACATATTGAACTAGTGTAACAAATCGAAATTAGAATCTGGTGAAATGAATCTCCGCATCGTGAAACTTGTTATGAAGCGCTGCGTGAGATCTCGTATGCAGGAAGTTGGTTGGAAAGCTGATCATATTGGTTCTTTATGCATATTTCTGCAAAGCTTTATGTATTGTCCGAACGTGAATATAACCCTAATCCAATAATATCAGTTAGTGAAATTTATTGATATTAGCTATATATTAAAAGCCACTTGAGACTGTTTAGGAAACTGGAAAAGTATTCAGGTATTCACCACCGCATATGACGCCAACGTCTTCATGGTGTCCACAGCTTTCGACTCCTATGCCTCTGTGCTGGCAGGAGGAGAGCTTATTTTCAGTTCCATTGCAATCCCACGTAGTCCAGCCACGTTGGCTCTAATCCTCGCCCAAACCAGGCGCAACCCTTCGCCGTCCCCACTTCATACAACACCCAAACCAAGCTGGTCGACATACGACGGTGGCATCCTCATCGCCCCAGTAATCGTCACACACAGTCCCCCCTGGTCGCGTAAAAGATCTCGACAAACGGCCCATAGAGGCATGGACCATTGACAAGTCGGATGGCTGGATTAAAAGCCATAATGGGATTAAAGGGCGAAGTAAATATTTAGAACACTGATCTAGTTCTAAGCTAGAATTAATGCGGATCAAACAATATAACAGGGAATGACTTTCTTGAAATCAGTGTAAACAATCGAACGTACATAAATACACGATCTTGCATCATGCCCGGAGGTTTACAACGAAATTACTGGAGGTTACAAACAAAACGAAACACCTACTGTCGACAATCGTTTGTTGAGCAACACAGCGAACTTTAATATAACATGCAGAACACCTGGTACTGCAGGAATACATGACAGTCTGCAAAATGTGGACCCCAAAATGGTTTGCAGTGCTCACACCATTGTCCACGGAACTGATAAAGAACTAGAAATCGCTGGCGGGTTAAACCGCCAAGGTGGATATCTCCCACTTTCGTATCAATTGGAGGGTGACATGTGCGAAGTTTAAAACAAAAAACACTGTCAAATCTGCGGGGTGTATGGGCTGGGGCGTTGTCTCGAAATAGGATCGCCATGCTCAAAACGCGCACATAAATCCAGTTTCGCCCAAAAAAAATCCAACATGGCCGCCGTCAGAGCGAAGCTCGGGGCGTGCGAGCCCACGGTTCACCCATTCAAAGTTTTCACACCGATCAGGTGTGCAACAGTTGAGAAAAAAAACAATGGGGGAAAGAAAAAGTTGGTCTTTAAAACGATCGCCCTGCTTCCAAACGCGCAACATCAGCGAAAACAAACTAGTTTTGCGAACAATCCAAAATGACCGTGTTCCAGAGCAGTCGGGCGACGCCCACTGTTCCAGCCATTCAAGTTTCATCAAGCAATCATGTGTGCAAAGTTTGAGAAAAAAACAATGGGGGAAAAAAGAGTTGGTCTTTAAATAAACGTCGCCATGCTTCAAAACGCCAAATCATCGAAAAACCTTAGTTTTTGCGAACAATCCAAAATGACCGCTGTCAGATCAGTCGGGCGCCCCACGTTCGACCCATTCACAATTTTCATCATACGATCCATGTTACCAAAGTGTCATTGGATCCGACAAAGGGCTACTTTGGGAGGTATTGTACAAACACTATCAATTTGTTTCGGTTCAATCCAAGCGGCCCCCGCCAGAGTGGTGCGACGGAACGCCCACATCGAACATATTCTGAGATTGTACGGGCGCACATGTGTGCAAAGTTTCGTGTCAATCGGACATTAGGGAGTTATTGCGTTTAAACGAAATCTTCCCGGCCTGGCGGTCGGCAGAGGACGAGGCCGGGAATATTACGTGAGAGGGCGTGCATCCCCGGGCGTACTGGTTCTCTGACTGTTGGTGGTACACATTTACTTACTTACAAAAATTATGACTCCTGACCTCAGCGGAAATCCCATATCGCAATATTGCCAAGAGGGGCCCCTCCAAAAAATTGGGATCCTATCCGCTCTTCCGACTGGTTCATCTGTTCAAGGGCACGCGTAGGAACCGGGGGGTGGGGGGGGGCTGGGGGAGCACTCCCAAAAAATCGTGGATGGGGCGGAAATATCATTCCGCCCCACTTTACCGAAAGCGAAACCCCCTTTTTTATTCACAAAGTATTCGAAATTATTGTACGGCTATAATTCAGCATTAATTCCTGTTATCATCCACACTTCACTCTCTACACTGGCACGATCGCTAAGAACCTAGAATTATATCCGCATTACTCATCACAATATTTTGATCGTGCAGGCCTACGTGTTGTGTGCCGAGTACCGACCAGCGATATAAAAGCTCTAAGTGTATGTAGTGTATGCCACAAAGCCCAGAGTGTTGTGTACTGTAGCAGTTCGCCCGGCAAGCCCAGCACTGCACTGGTCAGCTGGCGAATGAGTCAGTGTTAACAACAGAACTGGTATTGCCAATGGAGATCTTATACTTGAATTCTTGCAAATGTCCGCGTAGAATCACAGGAGTTAAGTAAGGTAATTAAGTCATTGGAAAAAATATGAGATAATGTTGATTTTCATATCTGACAGTTGCATCTGCCTATGGGACGTGGGTTTATTCCCTGCACTTGCTGGTTTAGTAGACTGCATACTAGTTGCTTCATTGTCCGAAGCCTACGAGTAAACAATATTGTTGAAGAGTGCTGTCTGTGTAAAATGTTGCAGTTTCAAAAGAATGTTAGGAGTAATTGTTATTCCTCTTGTAATTGGCCCCATAGACAGCTTAACATCTTGAAAATCATTCGATCAAATACTGTACAGATGTTTATGGAAGATAAGGTGTCTATAGGTTATGAAGACATAGTTGATTTTTTGTGGGGGGTGAGGGGCGTTCACTTTACTTGTAATGTCATATAATAAGTGTTCAGAAATATTGGTTTTTCATGGGAATGGAGACTCGCAAAGGCTCCAAGGGATTCTACGCTCTCCTTATTTTCAATTTCTACGGATTTTGGGTTATGATACATTTTTCTGCAAGTTCCGGCAGGGACAGCTACAGGTAGAGTAGATAAAATCGGCTATAGTTTAGTGATTTTGCATGAAACAAAACTTTTCTCTTAGAACTAATTACAAAATATATCAAAGATGTTTCTTCAATTCTCAATTGGATCGGAGATCGGATTAGCCTCAGTCAGTAGAGCTCCAGATTGCCAGTTGCGAGACATAAGTTTGCATCCCAAAAACGATCAGCTTTTCCGTCTTGCCTTGGGCAAGGTGTTTCACCTTCATTGCTCCTCAATTCCCATGTGTTAAATGGGCACCTGTGAGGAAGTTGAGTACAATTCGGCATTTATTACTCTGCCAGTTACTCTTCCTGTGATAATGATTAACTTAATCATGGCTTTATAATCAAGCGATTGTAGGCAATCACTAGAACACCTACAGTATAGTGAGTCCCAGAAGACTGTTCTAGGTGGGTGTCTGTGACAACGTCCTATCATAGCATTATTTCAAAGGAACCAACTGTTAACAGATTTAGCATATTAGTCAGAAGTGTGATTAGAAGAAACCTCAAGGGGCCCTTGGTTTCTTCACATTGGTAACAGAAAAAATGTGGATCACAAGTCGTAATCGTGAACAAGGGGGAAAAGGGACCACCCCCTCCCTTAGGCCCTCCCCCATCGTACGCTCTTACAAACTTCAGCCCCCCCCCCCCACTCAAAATGCCTACGCCCACGGCATCTGTTGCTGGAGTCCTGTTCTCACGTTCAGAAGAGGGAGCCTCCCGACCGTTATTGAAATCCCGATACGGTACAGTCCAAGGCTATCAGACCTTATCGGGGCGATTCTTTGACATTCTCTACCAATTGTGCACATGTAGATGTCGCAAATCTATCCCTTTTCTATCGCCTACATCTTTGGCATTGCTCCTTCGAGCTGAGCTCTATCATGCCCTCACCCTTCATCCATCTCGGGTAACTCGGCTGAAAAGCAGCATGACAACGATATACGGGTTTGCATTCCTGCAGCCTGCTCTTTTTCTCATTCTTTTCATTCCTTGTCAGAACCTCTCGCCTTGGAATGCTTTGCCATCTGGCTGCTTTCCCTCTAATCCTATATTCATCGCTTTTCAAGTCTAGAATCAACCAGTAGCTCTCATACTCTTTCATAGCACTTCAATCCTTTCTCGATCGGCTAGTCATAGGTTTAGCATTTGTCTACTGCGCCATAAAAAAAATCTGCATCGTTGTGTTGTGACCAGTTATGTGTACTTAAGACGTGACCCTGTGACCACTAGTGAACTTTGACGACCAGTGCAGATAAGTCAAGTGTTTCAAAGCTGTATCACCATTTTCGGAAGACCTAACTGGAGATAGCGTGTTATAGATGTTTAGAATACATTGAAATTCGTCGGTGTTTCAGAGGCTGTTTCACCCTTCTACAGGGGAAATAACTGGATAGTGTGTTATAGCAGTGTTTCAATTGGCCATATTGGTTTGCGCAACAAGTGAGGTCTGGTCGTCCATTAGGTCAAATGAGGACAAAAAGTCAAATGAGGTCCATAGTCAGCATATCAGATTGTAGTTCTCCATTACCAACTCCCGGAAAAGTTCGTGCCGAGATATATGAAAATCACTTTTCAGTGACCTTGAATGAACCTTGACCTGATTCCAGCAAAAATAGAGTTCTTTCCCTTCATATATGCAGCCCACCACACAGATTACAACTTTGAAAGATGACCCCTCCTGACCTTGCCACAAACCTTCAATTGATACCAAAAAACAATAGAGGTCTTTCCTTACATTGAGAACACCTACCACTAATAAAATGCTTGCGTTTCTTTATGATATTACGTGGAAAACCAATCCGGTCCAAAAAAAGGGGGCCGTCAAGCACACACAACACAACAAACAGACATGACTGCATTGAATACGTTTGGCTTTGTCGAGGATAAAAACAAAATCAATTTTCAATGTTCAGATTGGTGAAAGAAATGGTAAGTTTGTCATTCCGTACATGCGAAATAGTCTTAAAGGTCCTTCATATATTCGTCATTCATGTTGGGGAAGAGGTTAGCACTGTTTTTTGCTTTGTTTTTTCGTTTGTTTCTTGAGAATCTTCGGGAAATATGAAACGCCAGCTGGCAGTCCAGCGGCTAGTGTTGTGCAAGTGTGCCGCGCAGAACCCATGTCCTATAATTGAGAGTATAGCAGAAAAAAATACGACTCAGAAACTAGACGACAATTCACTGTTCAAGCCAGGTCCTATAACTCATGACCTTATGGACTGGAAGCAACATGCCATAAGCGCTAGAATATACATTGTTCATGCCTTGCTCAAGGAAATGACAGATACCGGAGGGCTATTGCTAAGTTGATTAACTACCATGACCACTGAATGAATCGCCCCATGCCCACGTGCTATTGGAAGGCCAACGCGAGTGAATGAACTTTTGACTACCTAATATTCATTACTGTATGACAGCAAAAACTCGAATTTCAGCCGATTAAGTGACCAATAAACACAATCAGCTTCTGCAAAAAAATTTGCTATAATGCAAAGTAAGACATTTAATTTGATAGTGCTTGTAGTAGGCGAACGGTAGAGGTGGTCCAAATATAAAGCTACAAACTTCGTTAACGAAATAATAAAGAATAATCGCATTCATTTCTAAGTGGATACATTGTTTCGTCTTTCTGTTATCTCGTTGTGTTATCATGGCGCAAAAAGCAACATTGTACGGTATAGTCTAGGAGGGCCTGTCCCAGCGTGCCCCGTTATGTAGATACCTCAAATTTCCCAAAGTATTTTGAAAGCTCTACGGGGCAACCTGCTAGACCATACAAAATTGGGGTGTGGTTTTGGATATGTCGTTTCCCCTCTGTGATATTTTAAGGGTCAGTTCGTTTCAGTACCGTGAAAACATAAACATTGCCGTAATCCTGAAACGGAACTTAGCTGTGCTAATCCCCAGCGGTCTCTGGTTGTTCCAGACCAACAGCCAACACTTCCATCGAACTTTGAGAACGGACCTACGCCCGATCCCCTTCTAACGTGAATTAGAAACCGACATCAGGGAATGGGTACAAATAGTTATGCCTTGACATACAGTACATAAATTGCAACAACTGCCCCCCCCGTGGCTATCAATTGAAACGGATTCATATCACACCACTCTTTCGAGTTTCGACTGAAATCGAAGTGATATAATACCATTGCTTGGCCTCTTGTTACAAGTCATAACAGAATTACTGTTCCCGTACAGCAACTCCGCTGTACCAGTGAATATAAGAATGTAGGCCTAATCGATGCATCTCTCCACCGCAGTCGTGCCTCAAGAAAATATCACGAAGGCACTATCTTGGTTGCAATTCTATCGAGTCCTCGAAAGAGGTATCTAAAGATGCGGTTGGCTTTTTAGTGTGTATGTGTGTGTGTGGTGTGGGTCTCTCTATGTACGTGTAAGCGTGCTAAACCAGTTTGCACATAATCACGCAACCTCAAGGACCATACATATAATCAGATCATATTTGGCCTGTATGTGGTCTCATATGAGTGGATGAACCCTATTTCTTTTGAAGCCAGTCAAAGTCTCCAAAAGTCCAAATTTGTGTGCACCAAAAAACCTAATAATAGTTAGTCAGTTAATTACTGAAGACAAGATTATACAGAGTAGTTTTGAAGAGAGTTGATAAAACTAATTGGGGGATTCATTTCAAAACATTATCTCAATGCCAATCCAAAGACTGTACGAAGCCACTTGAGGGTGACAGGGACCAGGTCAAATTTCGTAAGTTGCTTCGAGATTTTTCTCATTTGTAGTATTCAAAAAAAAAACAAAAAACTTGGGAATGTGGACTACAGTTGGTCCTGAACAACATTTAAAGTCACTAGAGGTCAAATTGACATATCGAAGGGGGGAGGGAACGGGGGCAGAGAGAGCAGGCGCTGAGGGAATTAGTGTCCACACTTCATAATAATTTGTCACGGCGGAAAAGGGTTATCTAGAAGGGGAAAGCGATTGAATTAGGAAACAAGAACTCATGGGCTCAGTTGTTCTGTCGTGCCACTGAGCTTGGGTACATTCTGCAGCCTGATCGATCTATTTGATAAGCTCTCTATCGCAAATGGCAAAGTAAACAATTGAGTCTATTTTGACAAAAATTCTTTGAACGGTCGAATCGAGAGTTGACGGGGAATCACACCGACTCCTCCCTCTTAGTTTATTGAGAAATGGTTGCCTCATAACACCTACCTCACGTCGTGACTACCATTGAAGGAGATTCATCGGACCGTGCGTGTATCGAAAGCTGATGTTTGCAGATAAAACTACGATTACGCAGGAATCACTCGCTCGCCGTTATGTATAGGCACGGTTTGCTGATAGCACCCAGAATCGACAACGCTTTACTGTTTTTACACCTTCAAAGATTGGAGGAACCAGTGAGCCGCGGGTGTGTAATGGGACTATTGCAGATAGGCCAAACTATTTCTGCGCAATAGTTGGCACAGCCTATCAAGAGTGTAACCACAGTCCAGTTGATTCCGATAGATGCTCCAAAATGTCGATAGTAAATGACTCTCCGATGCGCATCAACCGTCCGAAATCGTGTTTATGAACAATTTAACCTCAATCTAAGTTAATGTTAATTACCCGTGTGGATGATCGACGCCAATAAATCACACTTGTACACAAATAAGAATACTTGTTAGCCTGACGTGTTTCCAACACTAGGAACTAGGAAACTCCAGAGAGACTAGTCAAATGTTAAGCCTGAAAATTTCAATTTTACATGACCGCAACGAACTGACGAAATCCCTCCTCACCAACAAGTGAAGTTTTGCGGAGAAACACGTCACTGCAGAATAGGTGGCCAATACTCCTGATCCGGAATCAACTGAACTAGAAGATGGTGTTCCCTCCCATATTCTATTACCGCCCCCCCCCCCGCCCCGATTTTGTCTTTCGACTTTGAGCGTACCCCGGATGCCTCCGGCTACCATTTTTAGCTCAAACCAGCTATGTGGGTTGAGAATATTTGTGCTGCCCATACAATTACATCTGCTCTATTATATATATATATTTAACGAGTGGTAGCACCGTTGGTTGAGCGTCCGCTTGCCACCGAGTAGGCGGGATCGATTTCCGGTAGGGTCATACCAAAGACTTTAAAAATGGACCTGTTGCCTTCTCGCTTGGCCGCTCAGCATGAGGGATAGGAACAGGGCAAAAATGTGGGGTAGGCATCTGTGAATTATGTGCGTCGGCGTGGTAAGACCCCCCCTTTACATTAAATACCGCAAAAGGGGCATCGCCTTGGTCCGTGTACCTGGTGAAGGTTTTCGCCGCTGACAATCGTGCCGATTATCGCCAGGTCGCACCATTGCCGGGCCTCGTAGAGTAGTGTCCCTTTTGTGATGAGTAAAGAAAAAAAAATATATATATATATATATATATATATATATAGATATATATATCTATAGATATATTATATATATATATATATATATATATATATCTATCTATATATCTTCCAGTCTGTAAACTTTTGCATTTTGGACCACACAATGTTTTTCGTGTTTCGATGAATCTCGACCAGACGTGATCAAAATGGTTTATGACTGCTGAGTCATTCTTTGACCACCTAAAAAGTCAAGATCGAATGGTACTGAAGGGGCACACGGGACAATGAGGGGAAAACTGCAAAATGCTACTTCGACAAAATTTGGGTGCACAGCCTGGTCTGTCGGCCTGTACCTTAGGGGTGTTCAGGAAAGTTTGAGTCAAGTCCGACGAGGGCCCATTTATGATAGTTCACAAAATGGTATGGAATGAATCTCTCCTCTCATACGCTTCAAATTAATTCCCTTCAAAGTTAAATGTAACTTTCCTTGGGTAGAGGGCCATTGGGGGTGTTCAGAAATTTTGGCCCAGTGCACAGTTAGCCAAGGGCGATTATGCGACAATACATGCCAAAATTCTTGTATTCCTTTCCTACAAATTAGTTGAACACAGCGGATGTCAATCATGAGTCCAGTAGACCGTACCGTGGGGGTTCAGGATTTTTTGTTCCAGAGTCCGACTTGGGCCCGAGGGTATCATGATATTTCACACAATGGTGACTGAAATGCATCTCCTCCCCACAATTCAATTGATTGTCTTCAAAGTACATGTAATGGTTTGCGGAGGGCTTCTTCTGTAGAGGCCCATTGGGGTTGTTCAGGAATTTTGGTACTTATATGAAATACTACAAAATTTTGTATCTCCTACGAAATATAGTTGCACCATGCTGATGTCCGGTCATAATATTGGTCTGATAGCAGTCCCTTCAGGGTGCCCGGGGAGTGGGAAACACGGCCCAGTGTGGTCCCGAGGGCCCAACATGTGGAGTTACACAAAATGCTCTCCTCACAAGTTTTAATGCACAGTACTGACATTAGATCATTAATGATGGTCCAACAGAGTTACCTCGGGGTGTTCCGGAATTGTGTAAACAACGCCCACTTGGGCCAGGAATTTCATAGAATTACACACTTGGTACCTGAATGCATTTCTTCCGCAAGTGCCGATCGATTCCAATTTAATTTCACGTGCAAGTCCATTGGGGTTGTTTGTGAATTTCTGGCTGAAGGCCCAGATGTGGGACCTTAGGACCATCATGTATCATGCAAAAGGCAATGCATAGGTCATTGCTGATGTTCAGTCATAAAGACAGTCTAATAGTCTAATCTCCAGGGTTCGAAGGATTTTGTACCTTGAGGCTCAGTTGGGCCCGAGAGCGGGGCCCCATCAGGCAAATATGCAAATGGTGAATCCGGCCAAAAAAATATACTCACAAAAACGAATGTAAAACAGATGTGAGTTATACTCTCGTAAGCAACCATCCTGAAATTTGCCAGCGCCCTGAGTGCTTAGCAAAATGAATACGGTTTCTTCCTTGAGTGTGCATCTTTCACATGTTAGGACAGTAAATTCAGCCAATGTGTGAAATTTGCGAAGCAATGCATCTGCAATAATCATTGGTCTCTTGGTAAGGAAATATTTGGTAACATTCATACTGTTTGAGGCTACAACACCATTGGCTTTGTTCAATAGCATGTTCAGCTTTCAAAAAATACGAACCCAAAAACATCACTGCATCGTTGTGGAATACACTTCCCGGCCATTGAGGAGGGTGTGAAAACGAATCCTGAGGCGAAGAAATCGTAACCAACTCGAGCCGAAAGACCCGCCAGTTGCCTCGCTACGTCAGCGTGATAATACCTAACCTGTGAACAGGAATCTGCCGTGTGTGACCATGGGCGGTGTGGAACAGACGCAAAAAGGTTATGGATTCAATGCTCTTAAGTACAGCTCCTAGATTCGAATCCCATGCTCAAAAGGCAGCTCAAATTGAACCAAACATTGTACTTCCTGTTTTCAGTGGCCCTATCAGCACACAGGGTCGTCTCACTCTCCGACAACCAAAATCCAAACCCTGTCGGTGTTCTTATCTAATCTAAAAATGTACCAGCCCTAGGGTCAAACCCCATGCTAAAATGGTTAGGCTTCAAATTGAACGACATTGTACTTCTGGTTTCAGTGGTTCATTAACTCACGGGGTCGTCTCAATCGCAACGGCAGAAACCGAATTTCTGCCATTCTATCATAATATAAAATCAGGTGCAAGGTAATGCAGCTCACGGCAAAATTATTCGATGGAAAATTCCTGATGAGCAAATTTAAACGTCCTTACCAGGTGTTCTTCTAAAATCAAACCTCCCTGACAAAATTATGACTTCCACATTATAATGCACACCACATCCGTAACTATAAAATCCTAGCTTCATCAGATGAATCAGGAAATTGTGGCGAATGTAATATACATCTGATCTGGATGACAAACAATAATGCCTGCCCTCAAAACACCACCCCCAAGCAGAAGTAACAGGTCTACTGAAAACATGAACAGCTTACCTCCTTCGGAATAACATCTGATGTGAAAACGATGTTTGCTAAAATACCCAATGTTAGATGAGGAGGTACGCCATTTTGCAGCCTCTATCTGTACGCGTCTTCCTATCGCGCCGAACCGCATATGCAAATGGCTCCTGTATACAATAACAAGGGAATCGTAGACATGGGGGGTTCTAATGCTTCTTATATGTTTGTACTCCACATCGCAGGCACCTTTTACTCGAGGTCCAGTGAACCTTATATTGACACTGTTGTGAGATGACCGAAGTTCCTTTTACACACCTGGGAGACCAAATTTAGGTTAGTTCAAATGTCTTCGAAAAACACACAGGCCAAACGCGATGAAGGGGAGGGTGACAAACTTGCCAAAAAATGGTCAAGACATTACAGTGAGAATACAAAGTGCCTCTGCAATTCTTGATGGCTGACTCAGCCTCCTCAATGGCGTCTATGGACAAACAACCTGGAACCTAGAATAAGGAATAAGGAGGAGAGGTGGCTAGAAGACCCAGCAATCCAGGACCATCCCTCATACGATAACATATAAATCAACTCCGTTATGACAATTCTACATAACCATCGACGGATGTTAGTACGCATCTCTAACGAAGCATCAGCCTATTAGGAGTCTAGAAACCTTCACTGTTTTGACAGTGGCTGAACTGAGAGTGAACAGTTTTAGGTCCATTCAAAACTGTACTGAGACTGGTCTCGCTTGCAACCAAGCATGCACATTTTACAATACCGCGACAGCCATAACGCATTTTGAGACTTCCGATTCCCATTCAAATGATTACATCTACATGGAAAGAAAGCGATATACCGAACACCCCACATCATTTTGTTTTAGCAGAGAAGTGCCAGCATTTAATGGTTTCAACTGAGAATGGATAGAACGAGCTGAAGGCTATACACTCCGATGGAAACGGTGTCTGAGTCTGGATTATGTCCCCTAGGTACTTATTTGACCTATAGCCCACAAGCGCAGCAGCGTCAGTCTGCTCTTCGTTAATCCACAAACAGTTTCAGTTGTAGATCTCTCGATATTGTCTTGTAAATATCCATTACTCAATGTTCGTCATGTGTTACTCGTGTGAAGTGAAGAAAGCTTTCGCTCAGTTATTCGCGATTTTAAGCACTGAGCACAGTTCCGTGGGTGTTGCACCTCCGTCCTTATATCTGCGGTGAATTGAGTCATTAGAACGTGAGAAAATGGAGGTCGGTACCGGCATGGCGGAGTACTAAAAGCTGGGTCACTGCTAGACGGAAAATCGACTCAATGTCGATTCGCAATCAGCGCGCATGTGTTAGTGACTCGTTTTGTTTACGAGCTTCACATATTCAAAATGTTTTAACAGAAGCAGAACTACGGAAGATTCAACTGAACTTTGCTGCTCGCTATGAGAGATTACTCCTTAACAAACATTATGGAACATGGCCAGCGATGATAAAGAATGGTCGTACCACAAATCCAGTTTAACGTTATGTTGTGGAGAATTTCGGACGGCCATGCTAAACTCACATGTGAAATTTCTAGGATATAGGACATGGTGTAGATTAGATATTTCCAGCTATAAGGGAACAGACCCTCTAAAAATGTAAATGATGCACGTGCTCACTATGAAGTTTTCTCAGATGGTCAGAGAGCATCAATTATGGAGCATGGTCAAGCGGGAGTGATTATCCTTACCACATTTCGATAACCGATATATTTATTGCTTGCTGTTTTAACCTCGTGGAAAATTAAAATCATGGAGTAACTAAGCCCTCTCGTATAAAGGAACGACAAACTCCCTGACACTTCTGTAGAAATGTTTGCCAAACAATTCTGAATCGCGTCTACAGGAAGAACCACCATATAAGATCCAGCCCTAGACTGGACTAGGCTCTCGATGGATTGAATGACAAACTAATGACTGAGGGGAAACGTTCACGTGACTTTTGCATGCAACAACTGAAAATGTTGATGGTTGGTTAGGTCTATGATCAGGAATACTGGTTCCTAGAATGAAATCATATCCTGAGAATTTGGTCTATAAAGCTATGATCTATCTTTGTTATGAAAGATTGACTTGGTTCTCATGATCACGGCCTCATTCCCTGCGAGTAATTAGTCTTCTTTGTCCATTGGTCTCGACAGAACAAAAAGGAATATACGCAAAGACTGGAACCGCAACATTAATATTGGAAAATGGTCTGCCCCCCCCCCCATCTGAAGAAAAGATCCGGGAACGCTAAGGTGGGAAAGGGCATTTCACATAATCGAAATGGATTATAGAGATTATCAATCGTAGGAAACGCTAACAAAATATACAGAGTGGGTATAACACGAACTATAATGTACTTCTTCGGAAATATAAAAGAGCGTCAAATATTTATTATTATTTCAGTATAAATGAATAGCGATCCGTAGAAGGATGGATTGGTGATAGATGTTGATCAAAGATGCAACAGCTTGCCTACTGTGTGCAGTGTCGTCAAGTCGTGAGTCAGTTCTGCCCGTTAATAAGATGCATAATTGACTAATTAAATAGGAAAAACTAGGTTTGAACTAACATTAATCGTCTCCTAAACTAGTTTGGTCATACGTTATCACGAGTTAGACATAATTGTTAATGCTTTAGGTATTGACTGAGATGACTTTTTCACCACAGAGGGTAGTTGAATGCTAGGTTAAACAATTTATTAACAAATCAAGGTATATGTGATTACTGAAGTGTAAAATCAGCTGTATAATTGTGGAACAACATGTGCACAATGGGCGAACTGTAACAAGAAATTGCACTGAGAAAAAAAAAAAAAAAAAAAAAAAAAAAAGGCTGGGGCAACAACGATCAACAAGAAGAGGGCAGGGGTGAACGGACAAAAATACATTGTGACATGAAAAAAGGAGTGGTGTTCGTAAGCTCGGCCAACAACAGATTACCCCTCTTCTTCATGCCCGTATTACAAATGACCGAAGAGTCTTTTAGGCAGTAATATACCTTAAGAGAATTGTCTAAATGAGAGACACCAATCCACAGCGGGAGTTCTCATCAGTTACGATGACGGATGTTCCTATCACCACGAGCGACACACTGACCTAGCTTTAAAACAGCTTTGCAACAATCAACACTCGGAGAACGCAAAGGGTCTATTGGGGTAGAGGTGACATAATTCAGGCTGATCTGAGGAGATCATTCAAGAACCGAGTACAAACAACACGTGACATGTCTAAAACTCCGTGGTGATGATATTCACGAACCACTTTACTGCAAGTGAACAATGCCTACAAGTGTACTACCAGGGCCCCATTGGGAAACTCGGTATTAACACAGTTCTGTTAACTCCGAACTTGAAACAGCCGCTCGAGTACAGAAACCTCAGAGCAGAAAGTGTCGACAAAAGAATCCTTCGAAGCGTTACAAGTTACAAATTTATGATACGGATATTCAGGCATTCCCATACACAGCACAGGAATATTGACATTTTGTAAGGACCGCTGTACCCCCCCCCCCCCCCCGAGGATTATAACACAATACCGAGAAGAAACAAACGTGCGTAATATACAGGCTGATAAAATCAAGATAAGTGTTAGAACGTAGTTTAACGTAACAAGTCACATGATATAAATCTTCCAGGAGGAGCGAAAGTTCGCTGTCGAAAAAAAAATCGTTGGATATATAAACGCACACACCGCCGCTGGATCTATCTATCTATCCTTATCTAAAATCATTATTCTAACCATCATCGATCCATCCATCGCGTCGACATGATGAGCACAGGATCCGATCCCAAGAGACCCGAGATCCCCGAAATCACTGAAGAGTAAGGGCGACGTGAATTTCCGTTTGAATGAAGGCCCTCAGGAACGGATGAGGCTACTACAAGATTAGGCATCTGAACTGGCCACGGTTTCACTAAATTCAGTCTTGAAGCGAAGACAGTGCCAAGGCTGTTCAAGGAAGCGACCTACCAGCTTCAAAAAGAGCGTTCATTACACGCCTGATGACTATCGGCCCCTCATTTGAAGTGGCAATGGAGGTTTAGGACCATTGGTTGCGTCATACATAAGTTATCTATTATTATATTGAACCATACTGACGTCATCGAGAGTCCTCAATTCTCAAAAATCAATTTAAAAGTTAACCTTTGACCCCCCCCCCCCGGCTCCTTTAAAACTACGGCATGTGTGGCAGTTTTCGCCATCGATGTGCGAAAACAAGATTCACGGAAATAAAGTCGACATCACTCAGAGCTAAAAATTCCCCCCCCCCCCCCAACACTTCCCCTCTCTCTCTCGTTCTCATTTGTAGTGAGTCTTTGGCGTCGTTCACATTTCACTGTAAGTTCCACATACAATGATGCCAATTAAAACAAACCTCCTGCCCGTGTGTTATACTACCGGAACACCCTTTAACGTTTGAACTACCATTGCACTCTCAGAAGAGTTCCAAATGAGACGATTCAATGCATTCCGGGATTGTCCTTTACAGCTTCAACTTGAAGGATTGAGTATGACTCGATTCATATAGGGAGAAAACTTGAGAGACATTCTGAATATTTGTCCAAGCCGAGTGCGTCGTGTCCATTGGGGCCCGGGGACCGCCCCCCCACCCAAAAAAAAAATGTCCTGAAATTACAGAAATTCGTCAAATTTAAATTAAGAAAGGTATTCTCGAAATCGCGAAAGTAGAATATATATTTCCATTGTTCTTTGATAAACCACAAACATCAACAAACATATTCGAGGTTAGTAATGCCATTGCCATTAATGAATATGCCTGTCCTAAGCTCGCGTTTGAATATTCAGCATTCATGGCGCCACCAGGTGACCAACCTGAGATCATTACAGCTAAATACCAAGTTAGAAAAAAACGATTTTTTTTTCTCTTTAAGACAAGCGATATGGTATGAATGTACATAAAGGGCTGGGAAAACGTCTATGCAGTGGTCAAGATGTCACTATAATAGCAGGGGCAATCGCCCGAAAAGTTTCCGCTGGTTGCCGATCGGTGTTTTATTTTCACTACACTACACACTATACAGCACCAACTAGTTCATGCAGCCATTGTCATGTCAAACGAACATCAATATTTCACATGTAACACATAAATCATTCTAAAATAACTGACCAATAAGTTTGACTCTTATACAAAAATCGCTTAATTGCTTTTCATTCTTTCATGCCCGTCCACCCCCCCCCCTCCCCCACTCTTCTCTCATATTATACCCAATTTGGAATTAAAGTTCATCGCTCAGTCAACTCACTTCTTTGACCCAAAATTCAATGAAAGGTTCTCAATCCCATTAGCAGCCCGGGCTTCTTTGCCTGTAAAATCAGGTCCTTCATAATTCATTGCTTTCATTTCCAACGCAGCCAGGACATGCCACCCGGCCAGGCAGCAAAACAACCCTCCACATCCCCACACACAAACAATTATCCCCACTCACCGTTCAAGGAGTTGCATATATTCTTTAAAGAAACTCACATTGGTCCCCAGGCAAACAGAGACGGGGAAAATGTTACAGTATTTGGAAGGCTTAACCAAACCTAATCACATTGGTTGGAAGAGAGGATTTGTTTGTGGCAGTATAACAGCACAATTGTCCAGGAGCTATGGTTACTCGTTCCTTAGTGTTATTCTAACAGAAGCTATTAATGGAATTCAATCAAACTCCTGAAATCAAAACAAATTCAGATCCGAAACTGTTACGGGACCCATACCTAATGAGTTTGAGAACATTTCTATTAAGTTGGAAATGGAATCTACTTATGCAAATTTTATGCACATACAATGACCCTCAACTGACTCCAAGCTGTACCTTCAGAATGTTCAGGATCAACAGGTGGACACCTTACCAAGTTTGTAAAATCCACAAACTTTCAAAAATCAAAATTATGCACAATTAAACAGAGTGACTTGGACAGCAATTTATCCTAAACTACATCACTGTAGGACAACGGTCTTGGTATCCTGCTAAAACGAGCTTAAACAATAATTTACGTAAAATGAGCTAAACCAAACTCAAGTAATGAACTTTGCTGCCCCAATCTAATCAAATCGTTGTACTACACCCAACCCCCGGTGCTAAACACAAAAATTTCATTATAGTCGGTCTCCGTTGTGGAAAGCATTGCTCACGAGAAAGTGTGACACACACCACACACACGTACACATGGCCATAGTGCCACTATTCTTTCCTGAATGCATTCAGGCGAGAAAAAAAATCAATAATAATAAATACTATAATATCTATATGAAAAAAAAATCAAAATGATTTCTAGTCAAATAATAATGTGACCAATATATCTTTCAGGTCATAGGAATATTTGTCGTTTATATTATGAGTATCAGAACTAACAGTAGAGACCACGGTGATCCCTTCTACTACAGGTTTGTGTACGTGTTTGACAAATCATGGTACCATGGCCCACTCACTTAATCGAAAATCGCCTGAATGCTAAAGTGATATCTTTTTAATGCGTGAAGAATTTTCAATTGAGGAGTATAAAAAATGGCCATCTGCATGACATATGACTCACTCCTTGTTTGCACACGAGTATCTAATGAACACAGCATTTCTGGAGACGATGGACTCTATAGTTTGGGGCGTGAGGTCAAGGTCATTCAAGATCGTTAAAAGGCAACTTTGAAACGCTTGTCAGTACGATATCTAAAAAATGCAAGCAGTGTTAGGTCCGACATAGTGGGTCGTCATATAGAATGGATATCTGGAGATGAATCTGGACTTGGTCAGGGCCATGATGTGGGGGGGGGGGGGAGGGGGCTCACTGCTCTGGTCAGCAGGTCACTTGGAGAAAGTGCGCTTTTTTCTGTCCCATCGGTTGCGAAAGGGTGCACATATAAAGGAATAACTCAACTATTCTTGGCGTTAAGTCCAGGACATGGACGTCATGAGTGGAAAAACCTCAAACTTTTGTTCAATGCGGCATTTGAGAAATGAAAACATGGCTTAATCCTAAATAAGGAATGTGGTGCCAAAAATGCAGGGATGGGTCCATTGTTTTGGCGTTAGATCAAGGCAGCAAGATCGTTAGGAGGGGAAATTCATCAAGGGTGTCATGATAGTAAATATAACGCAATTCATATGAATATTATATACGGTCTTATTAGCGGTTTATCACTGCTCATGGTGCTGTATGAAGAGCCGACACGAATGGTAACCCCTGATGATTAGGATAGTTCAAACCCACAACTTCATATGTGCACCCTACTGTTTCTCCCCCCCCTCTGACGGAACCAGGCTGCTCCCCCCCCCCCCTCCCCCCACCACCGGGCACACCGAGAGACTCCCCAAGAATTAAAATTGGGTATCATGCATTCTGTCATTTCAGTCGATCAATATTTCAGTAGACTTTGGGTGATCCATTTACTTACAAAAGACAAGAATGAAGGTTATTATCTGCCTGGACAGATATTCAAGAAAGAACGATATTCTAATTCGCGCACCCATCTAACCACCTAATCTGTAACCAGAACATTACATAATGATGATAACCAATGCTGCATAAACAGTCGTATTTCTCAGTAGTAGAAATTAAACAGAATACCTATTCTGAGATTCCAGAAGGTCATCATTCTGAATTTTCACTAGTTCGGAAAGTAATAGCGCCAATTGATAGTATGATCAAAACATCACCGCTGTCAATTCTTAGCAAAATTCTCATCTCAGTTATTTTCATGGGCGTCACTCCTTCTACGCAACAGCCCGTCTGTACCAAATCCGACTTGCCGCAAAACCGGCATGGGCGTATGAGGACCCTTGATTGTAAACTATTTAAAAGTCTCTTAGATGGCTTGTGGTGTATTTCGAGTATATTTTGAGACTGTTTCTTATTGCAGTGTCAGCGATATCGCAGAACGTGCCAGAATAAGACATTGCCCATGCGTGGGCCCACAGTTCCGGGTTCATGTAGTCCGGCGCCATCGGGCGGCTTTTCCCCTGCTGAACAAACAGCAAACTGACTGTAAGTTCAAGTTACGAGAAGTCAAGTCTTTTTTTATTCCTTCGCCAGGGGCAAGAGGACTATGCAGTCACTGTTATGGCATGAACTACGAAAACTTGAGAAAAAGTGAGATAACTCTTCCATTCGCTCGGTAACTCGACGAGGAATCAATGAGCCCTGGATCCGTTGTTTTCTTATGAAAGAACACTCTTTATGGAATCCCAATTCTAAAGGGTGATCAGATAAGTAAAAAGCCGGTAACACAAATTAGAGAGATTGGTTTTAACACATACCCGAAATCATGTATCAACTGTTCAGCAGATGTTAGTTAGCCACGTTGTACTAAAAAGTGTTGATGAATTCCTGTTACTCTAAGTTTTTACAGTGAATTACAGGCAGCACAGTTGCCAGTAGATGAACCGAACAATGTACAGTAGAGATGTTATACTGTATATAGGATTCACAGTAATCCGGGCCGTTTTCGATCTCCAGATATGAATATGAGAACGATCGGGTAATAAAGCGGCAATAAGTTGGAAGAGACTTCAAGCAATACGGAAATCATCAAAGGCTACCCATATACAACGAGCTCTGATTGTGAACCAAATCAGTTGAGCAAGTGCCAACTGTGCTGCACGGTGTACTGTTATATGCGCCAGCTCCTATGGATATGCCATGAAATTGGTGCGGATATTGGTAGAGCGCAATATATTTGCACACAGAAGATTTCGAGAAAGTTTGCATGGGTATGCGGGTTTGCCTATGAAAACATGCGGGAGCACAACAATATAAAACAATATGGAGGGTTGATGAATGGTCTCTATATATGTACAGTTGACAAAGTGACCGGGAGGTCTCGAATATCCTGTTGTAAATACTTTGCTTTAATACAGCGTTGAATTTTGAAAAGCCATACTGTTTTCTTCTTTAATTGGAGGATTTTCTAGTAGCATTTGTATATATATCGTGATTGTTAAATATAGATATATATATATATATATAATATATATATATAATATAGATTATATCTAGATCGATATATATATATTATAGAATATATATATATATATATACAACTGACTAGTAGTAGTTCCAAGACGCACTATCGGTAATGGAGATAATATTATATATGATATCTATATATATATATAGATATATATATATTTATATATATATATATATTCTATATATAATACTAACTGACTAGTAGTAAGTTACAAGACTCACTTCGGTAATGGGATGGTGGGAGGGAGTTTCGTCTAATAGGTACGTCGGTAGATGACAACGGACAATAATCCGAAGCATAGAACGAAAATCATACAACCTACAGAGAAAATTGAAATAGATAGTGTCAATGGTGACGAGTAGCTGGCCGCAATACAAATCTTTCAACAATGTTAAAAAAGGTCCTACGACCTGGTAAGGCCTAAAAAGCCTAACCTTCCAAACTAATTGTCGCGGGATTGGTTGTACACATAGAAAAGATGAAGATGTCTTTCAGGGTGTATCGAAAAATAACGGCAGTCTCGGGAATGGAGCCGGTGCAAACTGCACGTCCCGCTCACGTCCGCATACTACGCCAAACAAGCACATCTGGGTTAAACAGCAAATTAATACATGTCCTATGTGGGCTCAAATGCGAACATGGAAACAACAACGCGTAAACTGCTGCGAAACAATGTGCTACAACATTCCGATAACGTGGAAGAGGGTGCGGCAGGGCACGCCTCGACCGGATGACGTCAAGGACTAGCATGACCAAAGCCTCTTTGCAACCAGCATACAGCAATAAATGAATATACGCTAACCGCAAACCGAAATATATTCTTCCGATTTGTTCAACCAGACAAAAAACATGCGTTTGTGCAAGTGCGCTAATGCTCTTAAAGGAAAATAGCTTAGTTTGTTGTAAAAAATCTGAACTAATATGATTGGGCCAATCAGTCGACTGGGTACTCGTGCATGTAGAAAGAGAGAGGAAGAAGAAAAGAGAGAAAAGGTGTTATAGGATATATAGAGATAGATATCTATATATTATATAATATAATATCTTATATATATATATGCTTATAATATATAATATATATTATTAATATATATATATATATATATAAATTATGTGTGTGTGTGTGTGTGTGTGTTATATATATATATAGGCAGCTGTCACAATAGTACTTCAGAATATTTTTCTTTAAATTGCTGATAAAGGTATCCTCTCGGAAATGACAGTGGTCTATAGGTTATTCAAACGTGGGCATGCCGATTGATCTTTCTCCCTTTACATTATTCCTCATTGGCGGGCATGCCCCTATGGTGATAAATGCCCATGAAATTTTATCTGCTTGTACCCCACCCGTCACTGTTGAGAAGAATTGGAAAACCTATGTTACACGTGACTGATCAGATTTCCTTAGATTTGAAACTCTTAAAGGCAATTGTCTTTTATAAGTAGTGCTATGTATTCTAAAGCTGCATGACCAGATCAAGGGCAAAATCACTCTTTGGTAGGTTAGTTTCCTGTTGTACGTGATGTTAGTTGGGTAGTTAGTTAGTGCAAGCAATCGCCTCTGTAGTGAATTTCAATTGGAGAACAAAAACAAAAGTTGTAAAACTTTAGTAATTATTTGAAAGTCTATATTGTAGGTTGTAGTGCTACTGTCATTTCACAGTATATATCATACGACTCATTTTGCTTATGTGTGAATTACCGGCAAACTTGCCAAACGATTAAAAAAAAAAAAAAAAAAATCTTTAAAAAAAGTTCCAGTGTATGAATTGTCCATTGATTCACAGCGTAATTAAGAAAAACATTTGACTGGACAAGACGTACTGTCGCTCATATGACCCCGCTATCTCCGTCCTGTCGCAAATCTTCTACCCGAAACCGTCGTGTGCACTCGAAGAGGAGCTTCGTTGCCCTTGCACGCAACGTTATCTAACCAGATTCTACCGCGGCCCTTCCCCGAGAGAGATTTGTGTGTCGCTGTTCCGACTTTCCCTACACCGAGTCCTGCGCAAGCCACTGTGCATCTTCATGTCCAAAGTAGTCACAGATGGAACCCCAATAATTCGAGTAAAATACCTCGCGACGCCCTAGTCGACTGCCCGCTTTCTGCTATCGAGGCGTAAGTCACCTTAGATCAATAAGATAAAAAAAACAAATATAAGACATATAATAACATATTACATAAGTGTTGATCCTTCTTAAAGCATACGTCAATTGATTGCTTTCCCTATTTCGCGACAATAGTTCGTGGTCCAAGCGACACGATAATTTGTTTTCATGCGCTGTACTTGTTTCGACGAAGTTGAATGCTCAATCTCATTCGATACAGACAAACCTTTTCCACGGCATGCATAGGTCGGGAGAAAGATAGAAACGCCATGACAATTTAATACAGGGGATTTGCCAGGTACGAATAATACGCTAAGCCTTCCTGAAAACTTCTCAAAAGTGACATCGATGGTAATGGAAACATGCATCTAATGTGCGGGTCTAGGTGGACAAGGTGATTGGAATGAATGAGTTCACGTTCTGGCCTGTTGTCGGGATGAGCAATGACGATTAATTCGCTCATTGGCTTGACTAGCGTCAACATGATATCGTGGGAGGGGTGTAATCGATCTCAACTGCTCCGGGACTGTCATTTTACGTCTCATTCGAAAGGACGATCAGTGAACGCCAGTATTGACCACTCTCGACGGAACCTCGAGAAGGGAAGTTTTTTGTCTAACCGTGACTGCTATTAAACAGCCGACGCGGAACCCCCTGAAACCCACGATCTCGTTTATTGAAACTACAAGTTACATATACAGGAGAATGCTGGACTCGAACCAGGTTTGCTGATTGCTTGCAAACGTAGAATTCGTTAACATACTTACGATTACAGGCGACTGTGGCGATCTTGTGCTGATCGCATGTAGTTCTCTCGGACAGAAATGGCGCACTCACTCAAAGTACTCTCAGTCCTGCATTTGCACCACCGCAGACTGAGGAATTTATAGCGTTCGATGAGTCCTGTTCGTTGTCGATGCCGTCGGAGCACTACTGATGTCTCCAGTGACGGCAGGACCCAAAGCTTGCGTCTTTGTCGTTCCAAGTATCATCTAGGACGGAGATCCATCCTCCGCATAAGGGACACTTCAGCCTGCCCCGCGGGACAGTCAATCGAAGATCTGGAAGTTTAAATGGAAGAAAACACACTGTAGTCTTCAAGAAAACCATGAACAAGTGCGCAAGCAAGATACTTTTATCTGGGCGGATTTAGGTGAGAAGGCGAAGGGACTAAATGAATATAAACCACCTCTTCAAATGTTTCATGCCATTTCCAGTAATATACCCAATCATTGATAGACGCTAATACTCTGATTTCCGTAATACTGCTATTCCGCAAATGAGAAAGATGGAGCAAATACGACGTCGTTTCGCCCAAACTTACCAATGAAACTTTCTCTCGGATGGCGTACGAGGGTGAATGATGTAGAAACCAGCTTAGTTCAGTAGCCTCACGCTCACTTATTTTTATTCTCTACACTCTGCTCCAAATTATGTGTATTATTTTCAATTTGATGGGTAGCTTGTGGAAAGAGTTGTTGCGGATCAAATCTTGCAACATTGTAATCGTCACTGTCCCTTACGTGTATTTTCAGTCTGCAAATAGACAATACTATTCAACTGAGACTCTGCCCAGGATTCCCTCAGAAATCATGCAGTCCATTGATAACCAGAATGTTGTTCTTATGGTGCTGCTCGACGTTAGTTCCTCGTGCGATACGGTCGATCATTCTATTTTAGTGAGAATTTTGGAACATGGAATTAGAAACACGGCTATCAACTGGTGTAATATGCAAAGCTGCATCTCTGGCATTAGAGATTGGATGGTTGCTCATAAATTGAAAACCTAACGACTCGAAAAATGAATTCACTATTCGCTTCTAATGTCCAGATCATTGAAGTCATCAGTAGATCCATCGAAATCGGTGATGCTTTTATCAATTCATATGATAAAGTCCGCAACCTCGGAGTTATTTTTGATGGGAACAAGGAAATGAATAAACATATCAGCAAACTTTGCAAGACTGGTATTCATGAACAATGAACACTTTGGTACATTCTTTCATTCACGTCACGGTCACTTGGATTATTGCAACAGTTTTGCTTTATGGATTTCAAGGGTATTCGACTCAGAATTTGCAACGTCTGCAAAACAGTGCAGCCAGGCTTCTTGTGAAACTGTCTATGATTTCAACACATCATCGTTGAGCATCGTCCAGTCTTTGCACTGGTTGCCTGTGAATTCGGAATTAGGCTCAGAATACTGCTAACTGTGTAGAAATGCATTCATTCGTCTGGATATCCTATTTGTCCGACGACTTGTCATTTCGGGTGAATACACGCTATACCTTGTGATGCGGCAATGTGTTCATGACTATGATCGAGTAAAGGAGTCCAAAACAAATCTACCACTCGGGTGTGACGTAAGAAAACAGCAACAGTATAAGTATAGCAAATAATGAGCATGATAACACGGGGCAAGAGACGAAAAGGTGGCTTGCATGCGAATCCATAATTGGAACTGACGAAGTAGTCATCTTTTCAGAAGAAAGGTATACTTGGTCTAGCCGAACTACAGTAGACAATAGGTAAGCAACATTTGGGATGAATTGAAAAAGTACATACCGCCGCAGATCACACCAGCGGCGGAACTATAGCCAGCACAACGGTTTTGGAAAACGTTGTGCTGGCAGGAAGTAAGATTATCTTCAGTCCCATTGCACATCACGTCGTCTAACCAAATATTTCCTCGTCCATTCCCAAAAGCGTTGCTCAACTTCGCTGTCCCCACCTCATCCAAACCGAGTTGTCGACATACGACATTGGCACCATTGTCGTCCCAGTGATCACTACACACGGTCCCCACTGGTCGCTGTAAAAGATCTCCACACGGCCCATGAGAGGTGATAGGCCATTAACGAGTCGGATATCTGGGGAGAACATATTTATATAGTAGTTGGTGAGTACTGATGATCTGAATCAAACGATTCCACAATTTTAACATTTCAACGACAGCATCAAACAGGATGATTTTTCGATCCTTTTTTTTTTCCTTTCTTTTTTAGTATAATGAAACTATTCTATTTTTCGCACATAAGTAAACCGATGTGATAGATACAACATGACTAGAAGAAACACAGGCGAAAGAAACTACTAGCCAAGAGGAGCCACTGCAATAACATCTCGACTGGTGGGTTCTCGACTGAACCGATGTTTTGCACTACCACAACGCTATTATTACTGCATTACTGACGTCATAAATCAATGAAACCCCTAACAATTATATGAAGGATTCCTTCTAATTACGGGACGTTAACTCACAATTCAATTCACAAATTGACGATGACGAACCCCCGTGACCGACATTTTATTCGCGGAAGGTTTATTTTAGTCTCGACTGGGATCTCCATATCGGTTACCACTGGTGAGGAATTACTAAAATAACGTTGCAACGTCATAGACATTACATGCAAATGCAACGGCGTGTGCCCCGCGGGAAGATCCCGTGTGGCGCGCGAGAACTGGTTCAAATTTTACACAAGAGTACCCATGGTGCTGTAACGTGAACCACACAAATACAATATTCCATTGCGAATATGGTGCTAAAATGTTACGCAGCATAGCCTTAGTGCACAAATCTTATTATATTGCAATATGCATTTTAGCAATTGCAGCCAAGCCGGCCCATGCAGTCTTATCAATGGGCGACTCACTCATTTGTATATACGATGGCCCATCACTCGTTGTAATACCATTGAGGGATCAGGCTATCGTGTTGGCGGTGATGCTACTTTGTGTGTGAAATTAGAGTGGTTCGTGAGCAGTGAGGCGTCCATGGCCAGAACGATAAAGGGGAATGATTTGTCCGTTTCGCTGACGCCCAAGGTGGGTAGGCCCACGCTACCGCCTGATTACAGCAGCAAGTAGAGCGAAGAGGGCTCCACCGGTATTAGGGAATGGCCTAAAAGAAAGAGAAATACAGATGAAGGACAGAGCGGCGAACGGGGTGGTGAGCATGCTTTTTCAACACCCCCACTATCGGACATGAGTTTCACCTTACCCGTCGTTGGGGCAGACCCTTCCTAGGTACAACAGTTTAACTCAGGGAGGAGGCTTACATTTCTTTCCGCCAAGTGACAGCTAGGTTCAAGGGAATGGAATCTCAGGAGGCAGGTAGGTCCCGTATGGGTTCTCAGTGCCCATCAACGATGTTCCTCCCTAGCTCCCCTCTCCCTCATTTGTGGCATGAGCGTTAATTCGAAGTCGATTGGAGGGTCCCGTTCGGTGCCCAGATACGAGGTGCATATTCTGAGGGTGAATAGATTGATATTTCCCGATTGGGTGCCCCACACATCAGAACGACCAGGTGCTGCCTGTCAGATATAATGGAACTACCCCGAAAGCCAGATTTTGCGAATTTTGGACACCGTTATTGAGGGCTTAGCTCAGCTCCCGAAGAGGAGAACTGTTGGATAACCTGGAATGCATGTACAACAGTGAGCAATTGCATATATTTTGGCAGTCGAACGCACTAACTGGTGAAGGTTTGGCGGAGTTATGTTCTTTCCGGGCGTCTCATGAATCTCGAGGAGGCAGTAAGCCTCGCATCGGAGTGCGAGGCTAACCGAACTGCGAGGAGTTATCGCTAGGCCGGGAAGGCCATGGAATACAGAGGGGTACTTTGGGTTGCAGGAGAATTTAACTTGACTGGGGTGAAGACGCTCCTGGAGGGAATTTAGACCCAGTTGGAGAGGTTAAACACTAAATAATTCCCCTGTCAAGATACCACTTACCTGGTATCATTGTAACAGGAGAGGCCTAATCAGACGGAACTGCCCGGAAGAGGAGGAAGATAAAGCCGTCGACAATCCGGTGAACAACAACGGGGCGCAACAGTAGGCCATGGAAGGAGAACCAAAATGGCCACAACGTGAAAGGAGAGAAACAGGGTTACCGGACCTGTTCGCGGTCACTTCTTCTGGCCTATCCCTATCTAGCGTCTATTAAAGTTGAATTTGTAGTTCAAGTCGATCTTGGTACATGCACCGAGAAACCTCAACGACAAGTGGTACGTCGACCGAGGGCTGAGGGCTCTCAGCGTATGGCTGATAGGAGACTGTTGGAAGTATATAGTTGAAGTAAGCTAGGAGTGGATCTTGCTGATCAGCCTATATAGAGCAGGCCTTCCATATAGCTGATGTGGAAGCTGAGGATATCCTCCGATTGGTATTTTCGGCAGAGACATCTTTGCTTATGGACTGGGACGTTGGGGGCCGTCGTTGTCTCATTTCTAAGGGGCTTGTGCAACTGATGATTTTATTGCCTGGCATGGCATGAAATGGTAGTACGTGCAGAGCTCGTGCAGGTGCTTTCTGCTGGTGACTCTGTCGGGATTTACCGTTGGAGGAATTGCAAGACAAAACAGGATAGGTAGGTAGGTGGATAGGTAGATGGGTGGGTAAGTGGTTGGGTGGGTAGGTCGGTAGGTAGGAAGGTATGTAGGTAAACAGACAGACAGACAGACAGACAGACAGACAGACAGACAGGTCGGCAGCTTAACATACATTGACTCAAACCAAATGGTATTATAGTAACTGGCTGACTGGATACCTAACAATGGATGTTACAAGTGGCGTTCTCCTTTAGTATATCTTCACTGTCAAGGAATGTAGGTAGGTAGGTAGGTAGACAGACAGACAGCGACGGACAACGGACAACCAGGGCAAGACAACAGAACAGACACTTCACATGACGTTGCCTCGCCACCAGAATGGTATTAGTGTGTGATAAGTACTGCTGACTGCAGACTAACATTGCTGTTACGATTGGCGTTCTCGTTAGTAAACTTTACTGTCAGGAAGTTTTTCGTCGTGAATCGTCCTCGGAGTTTATTGAACTATTTCTCAAACTTTGAAGGATTTCCTCGGTTAGAATGGAATCTCACCAACCTTTGACCTAATAAAATATGAAAATGAACTGGCATCGGAGTGATATAAACTAACAGATACGGAGTCCCTGCGATGAAAACGAACGCTCGAAAACATGATAGGGAAACACGTTGTCAAACAACAGGGGTGGGTTTCAAAGCAAAAACCAAAACCAAAACCTCCAGATTCTGGGACACATCTCCGAACAACAACACGAAGACCCCCCAAAACAAAGTTCAGACTTCAAACAAAACATCCTCGCTAGATACACGGAGTAACTATTCTCAGCATCTCGTTTCCTCCGAATATGACCACAGTGGGTAAAATCCAAACCCCGATTTTTCTACGAATTACTTCAAATCACATTATCACACAGTCAAATTTTTTCGTGGGAACTATTTACAGGAGTTGGCACACTTGTTCCTGCCGAATCATGTTGCGCAAGTGCACATTCCATGGTTTTATTTGTACCCATCAGTCATCATAATTACTGACTGAGTTTGGATCTACTCACGAACCGCCGCAATCAACTTTTCTAACGTTCACACATGATCGTATTGAAGCTCTCTCTTAACGCACTCTTGTTGCGTTGATGTTTCATATTATTATTATTATTATTATTATTATACATTATTATTATTAATGATTATTATTATTATTATTATTAATTATATTATTATATTATTATTATTATTATTATCCTTTTTATATAATTGATAGTCACGAATTTGCCGCAAATCGCACAAAAAAGTGGCAGTGGAATTATAGTTGGAATGTGTTAGATAAAGCTTCGTGGGTATTTGTGCCCAAATTGTGTCCAAATGTTGTTTTCCGATTATGGAAGAAAAAAACCTGTTTCGCAACACACCACTGAACCTGTTTCTTGTCAAGTCTATGACAAACTACCGAACTGCAAACGCAAACAGTCTGACCCATTCTGGAAGAATTTCGTTGACATTCCAGTGGTAGGCGGGAAATCACACCCAAACCACAAACCGGATCTACTCTACTGTTACCCAACGGTAATTCCATCGGTAACAGTCCCGTTACCCCCGCTACAAACATTTTTTTGTCAGAGACCAGTCGTTTTGCTAGGGGGATTTGGACCCTGCAATTTTTTTATTCCCCGTAATTTTAGGTCCGCCCTGACTGGAGTTAGATCGCCCTTGTGATTAAAATTACGCACTTCCCCCTGGGTTTTTTTATGGTAATGGCCTCGACTTGGCCCGCGCGGGCCCTAGTTTGTTCGTTGTACTTCCTGTTGAAACAATCGGTGTATATTTGCGCCCTGGATTTAGAAGAGAAGCGTAATCGGGCATAAACAAGTCTACAATTCCTGGTTCAGAGTAACATAAGGCCTCTTGAGTCTTTTGCGACCCACAAAAAAAAAAAAAAAAAAAAAAAAAAAAAAAAAATATCTCCTGAGTCGGTTGACAAAAAAACACAAAGTACAGAGAAGGGAGGGGTGTATTGGTGAAAAAAATGTGTGGTCGTGTGTCCTTTTGTTCTCTTACTCGCGTAAAAATTAGGCAACAGTAAATTACGATTTGTTTTAACTGTGCTATGAGATTATTTGGGCTATTGGACCCTGGTCGGGGATCGCTGCCGCCAGAGGTGTATTTTCACAAGTATGATATGGAATCCCAACCAAATTCCACCGCACCTATGAAGCATAGCTTCAATACACGAATACGAGGGGTAATCTCCTCTGAGTTCATGGAACCCAGTAAAATCCTTTGTTTTTTTTTTTTTCGTTATGTAATGGGGCAATTTTCTTCGTGATGTCATCAAGACGCCTCTTTCCTTGTGCTCGCCAGTTTGTTTGCAGCCGTTCATGTTTATTAGATCTTCAATTGAGAAACTCATTTCTCTATAAGGTAATAGTGTGTGGTAGTAAGTATCGTTCCAGTGTATAATTGTCACGATTGTCTCAGGGTTGGCTTTCACATTCCAGATACCTGAGACGTATAATACACATCGGTATTCGACTACTGTTATAAAAGACGACAACCGCCACCCACTCAAATAAACCTATAACGCTCTGGTTTCCTCTCCCAATCTTGCCGATGGCCGTCTGACAAGATTCGCTGCTGTCCCAACTGGCCGTCAGAATCGCCAAATAAAAATGAAGAATAAGAACTACGTAACCTCCTCAAATAACATCAGCATGTAAAACGAGTAAAAAACCAAACACAGTCCACAGGCATATAGAGAAGCGGCCATTTTGTGACTCTTGCGATGTTTGAAAGTGTTGCTCAGTGACGATAAAAAAAAAAAAAACCCTTTTCAGGCGATCGAAACCTGACATTGAAAGCAGCATAACGGCAACAGAGGTATCGACATCGGTGCAATGCTTTTATGCGCAGTAGGAATGCACGACGGTACTTTCCGCATACATGAAAGTTTGAACGACCACGATTTTTTAAAGAGCCATCTTATCCAATATTTCTTTTTCAATATGACCTTTATACCTAGGTCCCTATTTTGCTTAGGTCCACATTCGGATGGTATATTCCCGAAGAAGGAAAAATGCTATCATACACATGGGTGTTCTGTATAGAATTCGTCGCCATCTTTCTCGCCTATTCGTCGTCCGGAAAATCACATGTTTATGACTTGAAACTACTGAGGAATAGGTTCCCGGTATCATTGATAACTAAAATCGGTTGTTCTATCCCAACGGTGACTGGTTTTCGAAGCTTTTCAAGCAAAATTTTCAGGCCTTTTTGAAGTATATTAAGAAATAATGCTCCCATTCTCCTTTTCTCATTTGATATCATGAACCAATGTGATAACTGTTCAAAATCACATTTTGACATCGCTCGAATCACTCGACGCCATGCCTTAACCAGTTCCGGGTGTGGCTAGAAAGAATCGTGTGCCCCCCCCCCCCTCCCCCCCTTATCCATTGCTTATGAACCGACTACTCAGCTAATCTGAAAATTGGTAAGTCACTCATTTATTTGAATATATACAGCTCCCCTCTTTTCCATATTCCTTGTATTACTCGAAGATATTACTCAATGGGTCCATAGTCGCTAACTCAGCAAGGGTCATCCTGTACAGATAAAAAACCCGGGCGACACCAATAAATACGGTGGCCCGTCAGGCAACTGACCGCAATTATAGGCCAAGCTCACCCCATGTAAGTTGAACGCCTCAAAATCTTTTTCTCCAATCATGACATATAAATTTTCTGTACTTGGGTGTCAAAGATGAACCTTTGATCGATCAACTGCGCATTTGTCCTGGTCTTTGTAAGTTATTTGCGCATACGTGTTTCCTTTCTCTCGTGACTGAGACTGTGGATAAAACAGCGACCATCACAGCATCTGCTGTGCAGCTCGCTTCAAGTGACCTGATTGATTCTCTCGAGGAGTTAAAAATTGCGCGCGTTTGGAAAGCTCGGGATTGGAAGACAAAGGTTTTAAGAAGCGGCCTTGGGCTCCCATGCCTGTAATTAAGACGTCTTGTGGATAGAGATAACGTTCCAACGTCATCTTGGTTTCCAAGCTTCAGATTGTGCCCGGTGAAGTGGATGAGATGAAGAGAGGGATAACCCCTCGATACCATGATAGATGCGGAATGATACCCGCTGTCACTATCGTCGCTGAAATCAGGAGCACGCCCATTACACTCTACTAACATTAGGGTCCTAGTGACCCAGAATTGGATTCGGGGGGACTAAATACGAAATAAAAGTTCCACTCATGTTGGTGCCAAATATTGATAACCTGACATGCTCGATGTCTTCTGAATGCAAATGACAGTTCTATGGTAACCTTCGTTAATTGTTTGCAGTTGCACCGTTGTAAGCATCCTGATGTTATGTTTAGGTTAGGCGAACAAGTTATGTTACTTGCAATCACAGTGAGCCTACCCATCTGAAAAAAATGCTGGGAAGGTTGTGGCATTGTCTTGCACGTTAAAGATATCACTGATAAAACTTCCAATGATGAGTAATATCCTAAAACGATAGCCTTTAACTAAATCTCTAACCTGATCGACCGTCGGAAGCGTTGCCACAATGATGTCAAAGAACACTTGGCCTATTTGTTTACACTTCTTGTGTGTCCCCAAGACATGGTCGGCCCGATAAGAGGTCACTTGAACAGCATCACAAAACCTTCCAATATTCCGAAGCCTCGTCCGATAGTTCCCAACTTGAATGGTATTCGCGAATTTTATTGACATGATGTACATCGGACCCCGGAAAACGGCAAATATCATAACCACTGAACAAACATCGGACACAGTCTCTATTATTTTTTCGTTGAGCTATCAAACAAGAGACTGAGGTCGAGTCCACATCAGAAAGACAGTAGCTCTCTCATTCAAAGGCAAGAGACATAAATAACGTGAACGCTCACTTAACTGCTATGCAACAACCGCCGATCCCCAAATGTCTAGTACACTTCTAGTCCACAATCGGGTTATTCCTAATGCGTTCAAATTCTAGCAACTAATCGCTAGTTTCGATATGATTCATACCTAGAGAACCAATGGTTCAGAAGCTCATGCCACATTCTGGGGATATTTACCCTAATGAATCATGAGTGAAAAAATCTAAGCGTGAGGCTTTTTGCAAATCATTCGTTTAGTTGAAGGTATCACTAGTCCCTATTCTACTGCAACTGACGAAAAAATTCAACCTAATTGGTGGATGAGAAGCATTTTGCTCTATTCCCCGAATGGCTCAAACTGACCCTATATTACCCGACTCCCAAATCTGAACACCCTGATTTACGAATCAACTGTAGGAAGAGAACATTTTGAACCGTTTGACCCCAACAACTACCCTTTGGGATGAGGAGCATTCTGCTCATTTTCACAAAATTGCGAAACTGAACACCTAGATGGGGCACTCTTGAACCCCAAATTCCTGAATACCATGTTTATACCAAGGGTCAGTGATGCCACTGACACCCATCATGATTATCCGAATCAAACTTTGGTGGCGGAGAAGCCAAATACCCTTTGGATAAAAATGACCCCTTAATGACGCGCTGCTTCAATCCTTGAGGCACCCTACAGGTACCCCCCCCCCCCCCCCCCCCCCCCCCCCAAAAACCTCACTAGTCAATCATACTACTGACCAACGGAGGAGAACATCCACTTAATCTGTGGGACATAAACATTTTGCTATTCTCACAATTGGCCGGAACTGATCCTCTTATCTCCAAATTACCATTTCCCTCAACATAATATCAATATGACTCAAATAGAACATCCGCCAATCCTCGGGATGGCCGAAACGATTCCCCTACATTTCGGCAATTGACAAATCCTTCTCACAATTAATATGCCCAGATAGGACAAGGCGCATACCACAAACTACCACTCCCTGCCTACAACCCATCCACCCCAACAAGCTAACTAAATATAATTGGGCGAGACACATGTACATTCGTGCGCCAACAAGAATTATGACAGTGCTTCACTACTATCGCCTGTCCGTACGAACAGGGAGAGAATTAAAAAAAACACATCTAACCACCATACATGCACACGATAAATTTAAACATAACAGTTTGCAACAAGATGTCGTATAGGAAAACCGGGCCGAAACCCACATTCACATATTCCGTCTAAGACTATTTAGCAAAGGGCAACCCCTAATCAGCGGCCGGAACGCCACTTACACGGACCAATAATTTCAAAGGGAATACACCTGCCAATAACACGGGAGAGGGAATGGAAGTGGAAAATACCTAAAAACCCCGGAACACTGCCCACCAGAAAAACGGCACTGCCACGGACCAATAATTTCAAGAAACACCTGCCAAAATTAACCCGGGACCGAGCGACATGAAAGTGGAAAATCACCTCAAAACCAAGAACACTGTTCCACCAGGAAAGCAGGCGCTGACGCCCCCAGCTCATGCAACCAGATAATACGCCAATTACAAGAATAAATGGCAGTACTTGCAACACGAAGTCTCCATTGAGAACGTAGATGTCGCAGGATGCAGCGAGCGGATCCAAAGACCACACCTGGAGCCTCACTCGAGGCCCAAAATCACAGCAATGATAACCAGGATAGCCAGAAGATTAGTGATTCCTCTGTAGCGACACGATGAGACCAGACCCTTAGGACAACTGTGTGAAATTGTACCAGCCTGATCATGGGGCAAATTTATGACACGTCTGCCACATTTTTCACGAAAAATTATGGCTATTTGACCAGGGCGGCCCGATCACGGGGGGACGGGGGGTCCCCCCAAATTTTTGGTGGGGGACTAAATCGAATGCCCCCCCCCCCCAATATTTTTCGGACTGGTGAAAAATCCTATAATCATATGTACAGTATGCCATAACCAAGGGTCTAACTCATATTTCTTATCAGATTGCCTAAATTTTTTGTTGAGAAGGCCGAAATGCAAGAATTTTGCGCTGCGCGCGCTGTATTCTATCTTTCCGTTACATGTTTAATACAGTAGGCCCATTATTCAATAACTTGGTCAGTCTAATTCAATTATGACTTTTATCCATACGTGCCTTTTTCAAGTGGGGGTGAACATATGGGTAGGCCACAAGGAGAATTTGGCTTGGGACGTGGTTTATGTTGCACCCCCTCCCCACTACATCAATGCTGGAAACCAACTGCTATGTTCTTAACACTGCACACAACCAATAGCCAGAGTTTAGTCTACCTCTGATCCTCTTTGTTCAGACTGCATGCATGGCTTTGCCAGCCTGACTTGCTTTAGAAGTTAACAGCCATATGCAACGAAAAACAACAGGCAAGTGTTCGTGCACATCACTATGGAAGTTTACGCGATTGACGTATGGCACTATAAAGCCGCGATGCGGGGCGAACGATTCTGGGACATGAACATTTTTGACGAAAATTTTGAACGGGAACAAATCTGAAAAAAGGGCCCCGACGGAATTACTGCTGATGGCTCAATTCCTTTATCGCATGCCCGAAATATGCTTATTTCAATGACAGTGATGTTCAAGCAATTTTTGAGATGCGGGCAACTTTCAATCCAATTGGAAGGGTCTCGAGGAAGACCCTCTAAATAGGCTATGGTAGGAAGAAGGCCATGATGAAGAATTGTAAGAATTAACATCGATCAGTTTTCTTAAAATTTATTGTCCATTCAGTGACGCTGCTTTTTATAGCCATACGGCAAAGGGAAAGTGCCGCCCTTGCAATCTGGGTTCGGGGGAAGGGGGGGGGGTCTGCAAGAATGTGGTGCGCGCGAGTGTAAGGACGGAACATAGATCAGTTCCTTCAAGAGCGTTTCTTGAGATATAAATTTTGGGAATTTATTTATTTTATGTTCCTAACTGTCATAAGACCCGGGAAAGTCCCCGTTCGCAAACTGATGTGCGCGATGTAGTGAGATGAACATAGACAGTTCCTTCAAGAGCGTTTCTTGAGATATAAATTTGAAAAATTTATTGTTCAATTCAGGGATGTTGCTTACTGTCATAAGACCCGGGAAGTCTCATTTCTGGCAATCGTGGGGGGATCATAAGGCTCAAAATTTCCTCGTACCCTACGCGTCCACCGATGGTGGCCCGAATTGTAAGGAATAAACATCGATCAGTTCCTTCGAGAACGTTTCTTGAAGTATAATTCTTTGCGATTCATTGCCAATTTTTGGGACGTTGCTAATTGCCATACGGCCCAGGAAGTGCCGTTTCCTGCAATCTGGGGGGTATTAGGTATTAAACAAGAATCTTCCGTGCTATCCCACGCGTCATCCGATGGTGGCCCGAATTTTAAGGAATATAAAATCGAACAGGTCCTTCAAGAAGGTTTCTTGATATATAAATTTCTGAAGATTATTGCCAGTTTTGGGGACGTTGCTAACTGCCATACGGATCGGGAAGTGCCGTTTTTCTGGCAATCTGGGTTTAGTCTGGAAAACGAAAATTTCCTCGTACCCTACGCGTCCACCGATGGTGGCCCGAATTGTAAGGAATAAACATCGATCAGTTCCTTCGAGAACGTTTCTTGAAGTATAATTCTTTGCGATTCATTGCCAATTTTTGGGACGTTGCTAATTGTAATACGGCCCAGGAAGTGCCGTTTCCTGCAATCTGGGGCTCTGTAAAACGAAAAATTCGCTTGTGCGCTCCGCGCCAACCAAATGGGTGACCGCTCTGCGTCAGATGGTTCCAGCCTCATATGCCCCCCCCCCCCAATATTCGATCACAGACCGCCGTCCCTGATCTTGACCAACTAATGAGGTTCCTGTTCTCTTGATGGGAAAGCTACACGATCAATTTCAACTTGATCGGACCAAACAGTCTGAACTTTTCAAGCAAATGTAGTCATCATAATGAACACACATACCGAGTATCGGCTCATCCCCAAGGTGGGCAAGTTAACACGTTTACAAGCTAAATTTTGCCAGAATGTAACTCTTTCTCAGCTTTTTTATACAAGTTACTTTTGCTCATGATACGAATGCCCAACACTTGTTGTTGATTCCATCATCCTTCGTTGGTGTTACAGCGCCATCACTTGAAGTTGCGCGTAGCGATCGTAAACGATTTCCGTCGATCTATATATATCATATCGCATCGCAACCTGTTAGGACCGTACTCGCTTATTCTCGATATTATTTCGTTTCGTTTCGTGTGACATCACATTCTGTGAGTATTAATTTCGTTATCATTCATTTATATTGTTGTCCTACCGCAGCTTCCGTTGATGTTTAGTTACGATACTGGTAGTACATTGGTATTTTAGGCGATTATTTCGTGAGTTGGATTTCCGCTTACCCCACTATTATTTGCTTGGAATAGCGCAGTTAATATACCCTGTACACACTACACGCAGTGTGCACAGGACTCGGGCGTCCGGGTACTTTCGCCCACTGTACCACGGGCCGTAAATCGCGGGGGGATGCGGGGGATGTATCCCCCCCACTTCTGAGGTAGGGGGATGGCCTGTACAAACATCCCCCCCCCCCCAGTTTTTGTCAGTCCCAATAATTATTTTTGACAATGATATTCATTCATAATTAGACCAATTCTCCACTTTTATTACAACGAAATATTTGTATAAGTTGAGGCGACCAACTGTAGAGGCTGAGCTCAGTAACTGATCAGTAACCCAACAGCCAATAAACTGTCTTTTACCTGACAGTCCTAAACTACCCTATCTGATTCGATTTTCCCTGAGCGCGAGCCGGCTGGCCGGTTGCCATGGTTCCGCTGCACTTGCCCACCTGATAGCTTTGAAACAAACGAGTCACCGTTAAGTTCGCAGGCCGTCCGGCCACGCGTGCATGTGTTTATGTGCGCGGCTTGGTCGTGGTTATAACAGTTCGTAATTGCTTCTTTCGCTCCGTTATAATTATGGACGTTATTATTAGCGTCTTATACGGGCAGTGTACGGGCAGTGTAACGGAAACTCTCATTCTAACTGGCCGAAACATTTATGTCGGGCTCGAAGACGAGACGAAATGTGTTTGGACGATTTTAAAACCGGAGCTCCATCACACGCCATTTGAGCATTTGTAACTGACTCGTCCCTATCAATTATTGGATGATTTGCCTGTAAATATGTGGGTGAGGTCTGCCCTCATTAAAACAAAAGGTTATGTTGTCTGTACCACATTACTGGTTCTTGCGTCCTTTTAACTGATCAAATGTTATCTAGCTTTCAAAGATGCAACAATTCTCTTTAACAATCCACAAATCGTAGATAATATATATTCTTGAAGGCTGAGTAAACACAGCTGAAAAAACCCCAAGTGTCGTTTCCGGGCGGCTGGGAGGTTGTGAAGAGCAAGAATTTTCTTGTACGCTCCGCGCCAACCTATGGTGGCGCTCCGCTTAGATGGTTATCTAGCAAATCATCCCCCCCCCCACTCCAAAACAAAAAATCTACCGCCCCTGCACTGTAGAGAGGGGGCCGTAGGCTCGTCGTTCCTCCTGACTACTCGTATTAGCAGAGGTCAAGCTTGTGACCCCTTGTATCGATGCCGGCCTATGTTATTCTTATACGCATTGGGTATAGAGTTGAATATGCCTCGTAGTTTACCGCTGTCGTGTGGGGTGTTCGCTATATCTGCTCTTTTGATTATGTGTACTGTAGTTTGGTATGTCTGATCTGCTATTCATTGTTTCGCGCTGCATTTTCGTTTTGCTTGGGTACGGCGTCGGTTTGGGATCGCCCTGTTGCGATCGTTTGGGTAGCGCTTGTTATCGTACTGCTTGTATGTCGGCGTGATGTTTTTGGATGATTTGTGTGGGTATTTTTTGTTAATTTGGTGATGCGTGTTTGTTTGCTGTGCGGGTTTTGCAAGTTCTTATTATTCTCTATTATTTCTTTTATTTACAGTCTTACCGTTTCAAGGGGGCAATAAACTATGCGGGAAAAGACATCATCTTCTTGTATATTCAGTTTGTTCCAGACGGTTATCTTAGCGGTTATTATAGCGCCCCACCATAGTACGGGGTGTGAGGAAAGCATACACCTAGTTCCAACCAGGATTCAGGGCTAACTAAGCCATGTTCTTATAGGGCTACAAAGATTTTCTGCCTTGGCCTGTCATGACCTCAAGGGGCCTCGGACCTGACCCCAAACCAATAGGGTACATGTAGGGTACCGAAAATTTTCACTAGGTTCACATTTTCTTTTTGAAATACCCCGGTCCACACCATGAATGACAGGGTTCCTGTAGTACCCATAAGAGTGCTACACTCAAAATTTCAAACCTGATCAGACCAAATCATTCTGGACTTATCATGTATGACCTTTGTTGAACCCCAAATGAACTCTGAACATGACCCATGAACAATTGGGGTTTCATGTACTTATCATAGGTTCACTCACATATCAAGTATGAGATTCAACCATGCCAGGGGGGTCAAGGGTATTGTGTTAACATAGTCAAAATGGGTCAATGTATCGCTTCTCACAGTTTTTTGACCAAAATTCACTCAGACCTAATTGAAAAACAATAGGGTTATGTAGTCTCGATAAGGAAATCTATACACCAAAATCGTGTGTGTTTCAAGACAAAATTGGCCACAAAATTTCGATTTTCTACAAACTAAAATTTAACCTACGACTTTAAACGATTGTGAAAAACCATATAAGGCTCCTGTACACTCCCTAACGAAAGCTAGCTACACCCAAATTTCAAAAACAACAAACAACGATCGACCAACCAGTCTGGATTCATCGTGGTTTACAAGCAGTGCAGACTTTGAAACCTCTGGTACCTCAGATAATAATAATGAATAATGAATAATGTAACGTTTGTATATAGCGCGATACACCGAACATAGCACAGGTCTACCGAGCTGCTGGTGCGGGGCCATTACCCCCTGGTCAGTGGGAATTGTTCTGCTGCACCATAGTGCACACTTGGACAGCGTCTAGTTATACACTCCTGGCAACCAAGGCCCATGCGGGGGGTGGGGCCTGCTTGATCTGGGGGTTGCCTGCAGCACCCCCAGATTTTTCTGACCGATTTCACGGTCATTGTGTTTTACAGCACCCCAGTCGAATTTTTTGAGCTTAAAGGCTCTGTCATGGATAAATTGCACGGAAATTTGGTATCCCGGTTTGCTGATCAGCTGGCTCTGTCGTAATGTTGTTTTCAGTGGTACTTGAGCAATTGAATGGGAGATATCCAATATGACCACCCAATTCACTTGATTATTTGTATGATTGATCTGGATAGTATTGGAAAAAAGATCTCTGCCATGAAGTTTCCTTAATTGTTTTTATAAAATCGCAAGGCACCCTATTCAACTTGATAAAATATCGAGAAGTTGAATTTTTCAAGAATTTTTCAAATGTATATAAAAATTGTACGTATGTGTTATGTTGGCTACGCAGGCCACCCTACGTCAAACATTCAACATTGGGGAGCGGCCCTCCACCGACCGGGAGTGGAAGGTTGCAGTGGTTTGTGTAAGCCTTCCTTGACGAATAATCTCGGATTTGTTTCTATCGCCGTATGGTGCTTTGTTAATCGGTGAATGGAACCTCCGTGAACGGGGTTAGAGTCAATAGCAACTGCCTTTCCTGGGGTCTGTGGAGATCCTGATTTGTTTTAAATCCTTTGCCTCGCTCTGCGCCAACTGATGACATTCTGCTTGGACGGGCAATCACATAAACCCACATACCTACCCCGAAATAGGCCGAGGGCCTATACCGTTCACAACCGCGTCTTAACCGGCTGTAGGCACACACTGTCTAGGCATTAGGGCCTACCGTATGCCATTAGGGGCCTACACATGACGAAATTGTTCAATCATATTTTGATTCCTTAGAAAAAAGAATCATTACTATGGGCGGTGATCAAAGGTGGGGACGGGGAGGACATGGCCCCCCAAATATGTTTGGTGGGGGACATAAAATCAAATACCCCCCCCCCCCCTATTTTGCGGGCGGACCTGACGAAAAAAGCCCATTATTCATATGGTACAGTACGGCAAAAAACAAAATGTCCAACTCATTATTTCTCATTCGATTGTTTAAATTTTGTTCAAAGCCGAACATGAAGAAATAAATCGCGCTGCGCGCGATGTATCCTGGATTTCTGTTACATGTGTAAACAGTGGGCCCACGTGTAGGCCTACAATAACTTTGTCGATTTATGGCCCAAATATGATTTTAGTCGGTACGTGTCATCTTAAAGTGTGGTGAAAATATAGGTAGGCCAAGAGGAGAATTTGAGTATGTTGCACCCATACACCCCCCATCCCCCCACTGACAACAATGTAGGATTCCAACGCCATTTTCTAACAATGCATGACACGTTCAGGGTACTTCTGATTTTATTGTTTCAGATTGGACTGACGTGCTGATTGTAATAGAAAATGAAAGCTTTAGGTAACGAAAAACAACAGGGCAGGGGATCATTCACATCACTATGGAAGTTCACGTGATTAACGTATGGAACTATACAGGGCGGAGGCGGAGAGAAACAATTCTGAGGACACAGAGAAAATTGGACCGAAAAATCGAGGGAAAACTAATCTGAAAAAGGGGCAAATGTCTGCGAACTTTCTCAATCCTTCAATCAAAATGCCCGAAAAATGCACACATTTCATGACAAATTTTCATCTGCGGCAGCCTCCAACCCAATTGGAAGGGTCCTCGAGGGAATATCTCTAAGACTATATGGCTATGGTAGGAAATGGAGGCCACGATGAAAAAAAGTAAGGATTATCATCGATCAGTTTTTAGGAAATCACTGTCAATTTCAGTGATTGCAAACTGCCATAAGTCGACGGGAAGTTGCCGATCCCTGCAATCGGGGGAGGGGGGGTGGTGGTCTGTAAGGGACGATTCTTGTACGGTACGCGTCAACAGATGGGTGGCGCGTAATTGTAATGAATAAACATAGCTCAGTTCCTTCAAGAGTGTTCTTGGAGATAGACATTTCAGAAATTATGTCGATTTGGGGATGCTGCTACTGCCATTCCATAAGACATTGGAAGTAACGTTTCCGGCAATCTGGGAGTTCGTAGGCTCAAAATTTCCTTGTACCTATACGAGACTACTAATGCAAATTGTAGGGAATAACATCAATTAGTTCCTTCAGAACGTTCTTGAATACACATTTGGAAAATATCATTGCCAATTTTAGAGAAGTGCTCACTGCCAACAGCGCGGGAATTCCGTTCCTGGCAAATCTGGGGGTCTGTAAAAACAAAACACCTTGTACCCTACGCATCAACAAACGATTGGTGGCCCGAAATGTACGGAATAAAACATTTGATCAGTTTCAAGAATGTTCTCAAAAAAAAAATATTGGACGATTTTAGCGATGTTGCTTACTGCCATTGACCAGAACCCAGAAGTACGCGCCAACCCATGTGGCGCCCGTTAGATGGTGCTACCGTCTATCGTGGAACGCGAAAAACGGCAACGTTATTGGAGACAATACTGGGGGAGTGACTAATTTGAAGTGACGATGTTCGACACAAGGTGTGATGTTATTTTTCATCTGGCTGATGTCAATTATCATGGGCGATTCTGTCAGTCATTCATTGTTGTGACCGGTAAAATTGAATGTGGCGATTTGATACTGTAACAGTGAAGATTGTCGACCACAATGGGGTGTTGATTGTTATTTTTCGTCTGGAGATGTATGTAAATTATCAAGTGACGATTTGTAAATGTTCATGTGACGGTTGCAATTTTTCTGTGGTGATGTGATTTACAGATGGGCGATTGTAAACAGTCTGTTGACGCGATACTTGATTAAGGTTGACGGAATTTAAAAATAGTATTGACGATTTGTTGTATTTTATTCATTTGACGAGTGAGCTTAAAAGTGTGGCGTGGCGCGATTCATTTAACCTGACGTTTTGCCGTTTCGCAAGCTTCACATCATTGGCGATCTGTAATGAATCGTGGGAGATTGTAAAACGAGACGGTGGGCGATGTAAAACGAGGAGGTGACAGCTGAACCCAGGGACGTAAGGGGGTTTTGCTTGGGGGTGTGGGGTTTGATTTGCCGGACAGAGAGGTAAATGCCCAGCGACTGATATGGGGTTGTCCCCCTCCCCATTGGAAAATATTTGGGAATATTTTGCGTTTTAATAATATTTTTTTTTATGGCGGAACATTGGCTCCACCTTAAACATGGTGGTGAATGTAATTAGGCTTTGCCGACATGACTGAAATGAGTGCCTCTCAGGCTTAATCTGTTGCAATCAGTGGTGGTGGCGCAAGCATTAGGTGACAGAGGCATGGTATTGTCGAAATAGGGGTCCTTTGGAAACAACCATTGAGTACTGGAGCATCTTTCACATGCACATAGGGTAACTTCTGAGGGGTGAATTCTACTCATGAATTATATTTTTCAGGATAATAGTCTCCTGAACCGACATTGTCCACACCCGGAGTTTGCTACCTTGATTTTTGGTTAGAGCTCTATTTTGCAAACAAAAACAGGCAAATGATTGCTCAGAACACTACTGTCAGTTACAGTTCTGCGAAATCGAAACTTTATTGATTCCAAATTACAGTAAGTTATCAGTTGCATGCAAGGTGTTTCTGCGATTTTAAAATTGCTGAAAAAATCTGGGTTGAAGTTAAATAAATGGAATTCCAATGTGTAGGGATAAATAGTTGGATTTATTGAAAATGTGGCAAGTGAAAAAAGTTAACGAGAAAATAGGGTCCACGGCTTGTGTATTATAGTATTGATATTTATATTCCTATCACACCGCAGGTTTTGTGTACCCTGGATTTAGCGTCGTGCCTCGGCATTTTACATCACACTCTCATTTTAAATTGTCACCTCTCGTTTTACATCGTCACCCTCCTTTTACAATCGTCAATACCTATTTATAATCGTCACATGATAAAGTATAGCGGCAAATGGAATGGTTTCACATCGCCAGCTGTCAAATCATATCACCACGAATGAATTAGCATCGTCACATAAAACTTTACATCGTCACATGATGAATGGCATCGCCACATGATAATCTACATCGCCAGAGGGAAAAAATAAACATCACCACAGTGTGGTCGAACATCGTCACCTGTTTACTTATCACCCACATTGAATTCACGTCCTACCTATTTGTCGCCAACTACGTTTGCGGTTTCGCGTTCTATAACATAATCACCACCCCCCCCCCCAATATGCAACACAGCTTCGCCGGCCCCTGATCATTACCACTAAAGGACAGTCGCTGTCACTTATTATCACGTGATATATGAAAATCAGGATATTTTCAGCTCATTGATCTAGAATAAAAAATTTTGTATCTTCCAAGCAGCCAGAATTTTCGAGGGGGTGATGGACACTCCCTTCCCTTGATCCCCTCACTGCGCGGCATATTGGGACCCTATTTAACTTTTCCCTTACACCATAGACCTGGCTACTACGCCCGTTGTTCCTGTTATTTTGCTTTTGCTCATGGTCCCCTTGCCGGCGTGCTGCTTAATTAACATTTAGGTACCGTGTTACCACCGCGGGTACATCAGGGGGTGCTGTTAATATCGGAATCACGCGTTCGCTATGAAATTCAAAAAAGTATAAAAGAATGCAAGAAATTTGAAAAAATGACAATACGAAATGTAGTGTTTGTGTAGGGGTAGGGGGAGTGTCTTTGCAGGAGAGCTCAGCCCCCCAGTATAAAAAATCGTTCGCAGGGGCCTGGCCTGGCAACCGCCAATGTTTGCCCCCCATAACATGTCCCCGGAGACATTCATCCCATGGCTGCCGTAATCAGCGCACTTGTGATTACACTAACCTCTCAAGTTCCCACTACGCCTGGTACGACGGAGCAACGGATACCAAGCGCCTTGCCCCAAGAACGCACCAAAAAGGCCAACCGGCCGGGATTCGAACTCTGTAACCATTCGATCACAAGTCCTAAGCTCTACTGACTGAGCTATCCGATCTCCTTGACCTTTGACCCGACCAAAAAACAATAGGGTTATTACTCTACTTCATCATGGGGAACTTCTTCTTGACCAAAATTCACCCAGACCTAAATAAAAAAAACACCAATAGCGTGTCTGTAGTCCCGAATGATACGGACCGTATACGCCAAATATCAACTCGATTGGCCAACCATTCTGGAGGTTCTAGGACCATTGGTTCTGATGACCTCAGCTGACCTCAGACTGACCCACAACAATAGGGTTCATGTAATCATGATGAGGAACACACACCCAAGTATGAGCTGATCCTACTCAGGACTTGATCAAGCTATTCATGTTTACAAACAAGCGTCTACAAACACATACACACCACACCACAGATAATACACCACACACACACGACGACCTGACTGTATCGATTATTCTGACTCCGTCAAGGAATTAAGCCAATTGCGGAACCAGAAGCTCTCTGGACACGTATGATTCGAAAAAATACAGCACCCCACAGGCAGAAGGGTGACCCTTTGGGCCTGAAACCACACTACCGTCACAGGAATACTGATGAGCTTAATTCGGAACATAGCGACTGGAATCGCAAGCCAATACAACGTAACGGACAGGGAGGGAATGACACACGAGAAACACACTGCCGTTCGACTGCTGTGTTTGGACACCAAGACCAACTGACTCACTCAATCGCTCCTATTATCTAGGGACGCTACCCAGTACATCTATATTATACTCTAAAAAACACCTAACCCGTCTATCTACCACAGAAATGCAAATTCAAAAATATGTAGCAAGGAAACATAAAAATGACTATGCGTAGTGATTTCTGTGCCATGCTCTGAGTAATATCCAGTTTTGTAACAAAAGGAGACTTTCATGATCATTCGTAAAATCTGAATATTATCTAAGCAGTGGCATAATAATTAACTCCACTCACACTAAGACGTCGGATTGTACGGTCAAGTGAGTTCAAGTGACACGTCCCGTTCTTGGTCGTTAACCACACGCAAATAATACCTTGGGCGAAACCGAAATCGTAGCAGGGGTATATGTATTCTTCAAAAGGCTTGGCTTACTCAAAGAATGAAAACGATAGTGACAAAATTAATTGTACTTTCAATGTCCAAAACCAGCCACATTATTGAGTGGGCGCCAGCCAATAGAAGTTCACATGTTTATGGTCGTCCGAAAATCGACAAAACAACTCATGGGTGGCAGTTTATACCTTTTGTACAAGCAGTGCCATATTGATGAATACCACCAGTTGCACTTATTCTGCTATTCTGC
>JAODTK010005768.1:227500-371698 GCA_026419785.1 Sclerodactyla briareus | reverse complement strand
GGAGAGTACAAAATTTTTTGATCTGGGGGGGGGTTCAAAGGAGTCATAGGTTTGTAATATTGTCTTATATAGCACTTTTTCAGTCGGAAGACATTTGCTCAAGCACTTCCAGATATTCCCCCTGATCATCAGTGAATTGTCACACCCGTTCTATACAGCACGCACTTCTAGCTTGTTCTCTCCAGACGCACTAGTTCAGTACGCCCCTTTTTCATGTCCCCCAGAGGACTTCCCAATAGGGCTGCCACATACGGCGCTCGTACTCTTCACAAGTGTCACCTCACATGGTACCCATTTAACACTTGGGTGGCGTTTGGGACATTCAGGAGACAGGACTTGTCCAAACAGCACGGCGGAAGGAAAAATCATCGCTACCAATGGGCTCCGAGCTCGCAATCAATGGTTCTGCAGTCTGGTGCTCTACCCGACTGAGCTAATCCGCCTCCCTACAACTTGATTCATTATGGAGGGTGTAACTTGAATGAGGGTAGGTAACCTTGTATGGGATTCAAGTTTATATGGACTGAGGCTTTCTAAGGTCGTACAAGACCCCATTGTTATTTATAGAGACTGGGAGTCAGTTGAAACTCAGAACGGGGGGGGAATTTGTGGAAATTTGTTATTTTGAGCATTTTTCATAACACATGACAACATGCAAATTGGCGTGCATGAGGGGGAGACTCAGAGGTGTTTCCTATAGACCCTATGGGTCTGGAACAGCTATGTGAAGGTCATCTGAGCTGGGAAAGATCAACGCTTCCTCTGTACACTATGTAGTGGCCTTTAGTAGTGGAGACGGGGAAGGAGGGGAGGGGGACATCCATTTTTTATTGCATGACGAAGTCGGAGGAAATCTATGCAGCCATGCCAGTGTGTGTTTGTGTATGTGTATGTGTGTGTGTATGGGACACCTGCTTATGGAGGAATAAACTTGAGCCCACCTGGATGAAATGAAGATTGTACTGGTCATATGGGTTCCCATAATGGATACGATGATCCCTATTGTTTTGGGGGGCCCACAGTCGAAGGTCATCTGAGGACATTAGAGGTCAAAGTCTGGACATCTGTGTGAGGAGGATGAGTCCAGTGCTTGGTCCAGTCAAGCTGAATTTTGGTGTGTCGCTTTCTTATGGGGAGAAAAGCACCCGATAGTTTTGGGTGGTTAGAACAGGTGGTCATTGTTGGGGAGAAAATTGAAAATTGGAAAAATTGATATTTTGGCATTTTGAGCTTGGGAAGAAGCATAACTCGACTCTAGCTGGAGGATGAAGCTCATACTTAGTATGTGGGGTCCCCATATTGAGAACATGATCCCTATTGTTTTGGGGGGTCAGGTCAAATTTAGGCAGGCATAGGTCACATTCATGCAAACCTTGTGGACACAGAAAGTCCACGAACATCTTGTCCTATTCGAGCTGGAGTTGGTGATTATCATTCCCATTATCCCCCCCCACTTGTAACATGTATCTGCGTCATAGGTTTATTACAAAGGAGTCAAGGATCAATAAGCCTTTTTGGGGCTTTCTGGTTTTTAAGTTTTCTTTGTTTATTTTGGCTCCTGTACACAAATTCCATGTAATGTATATTCCCAGACACTATGCCTCTATCCTATGAGGACCTATTCCTTTAAAAAATAAGACTCAATTCACAGTTTACAAACTGTAGTTTCTTGTCATTTCTTTCATTTCACAGTATGTGGAGGATCTGGAGTGCGGAGTAAGTAAGGTAGGACCGTTCAGCAGATAAGACTGATGTGACTTATGCTCGGATTAGCTGGGCGTTCATGAATATGGTGAAACTGGTAATGTAGCATTAGCTATGTCATTGACCAATGTTACATGCCCTAGCCTAGAAGAAACGGACCTTTTGCCCACCTGGTCTTGGTCACTTCCACCTCCCCCCCCACAATCACAATTAGGTCCCCTTCTACCTCTTGCAATCTTTGGTTGTGTATAAATAAAGTAATTTCTCAACAGCAATACTAGTGATATGTAGTATGTTAGGGATGACACTCTTGTCTAACATCTGGCTATTCATGCTGATAGTGAAACTATATCCTCCTCTCTGTATGTGAGCTGTGTCAAAGCGAACAACCAGGCCAGTTGTGTGATTTCACTTGTGAACTTGAAATTCCTCGGTCAACTCAAGTCAGGTTGGGCCAGTTTGGCAGTGTCCACCGCTTACATTTAAAAAAGAGGAAAATGGCGGTTTTCAATAGATTTAGCGGGACAAAAATTGGAGTCAACATCAAACCACGATTTAGCAGATTTTGGCACGTATGTTAATTTCAAACCAGCAATGACATTTTTCTGTTTTCAACTTCAATCTGCATTACCACACGGTACCACGATAGCAAGTAATATCTATTATAAAGCGCTTTGAGCACGTCGGTCCCGAAAGAGCGAATAGCCCATAAACATCAGATATTTACTGCAAATTAAGGTCTTTTGTGGTTGTGTGTCCAACGAAAACGAAAAACCCTGGCACCCTGACTCAAGTTGCCCGCTGGTCCCAATATACTCTGGGCACTTTGCCTGAGAGATTAAGTCGTACTTCTTGATGTCCTCTCCTTCCTGGAAACGCAGTAAAAATATGAGTAAATTGGTTGTAGAGTAGCAGGTTATATGATTAATATTTATCATCATTAATCCTTAACTGACCCTGATAAATACCTTCTTGAACCAGTCAATTTAGAAATCAAATTCAAGTCACTCTTTGCAGAAATGTTGATTTCTCTTCCGTAGAAAAAAAAAAAAAAAAATCTAATACTTTTCATCTCTTCATACCTTTCTCCTTGCAGTGCAGAAATACAATGCCATGCAGGCACAATCGAAGGGTGATGCGGCGGAAAGACCCTTTTGAACCTTTAGAGGGGTTAATGTGCAGTTTATTTTTCCATGAACACTACATGGGGGCACTATAACTGACTTGTAATATACGGGACTTCACTCAAGTTGAGAGCGAAGTCCATGGAGGTGTGGGATGGCCAGGTTACAAGCATACTTATATCTATTGAGATCATAAATAGATGTGATTCATGTAAGGTGTGGAAGTGAAACATACACGTTATAATCACTATCGAACAAGTTTTTTGGGGGCCCACAAAAGTCATAATTAAGTGAGGGTAATTACCTATTTCATGTTTAATTATAGTTTTCAGGCTCATATTAGCACGATTACGGATTGGATATGAAACCGTAGGTTGACTTGGTTTTTTGGCCACAATACGTGCAGGATATAGGTAGTGAATGAATAGATTTTCCGCCTGAAATATGTTATTTCAGGTCGGCAATCTGCATTTAATTTATGTGAAAAATTTGTGGAAATTTTTTCCGAAACTGAGTTGAATAGGGTCACCCTTCAGGTCAGATTTTGGGTCAATGGCGGGGTCATTCAAGTTGGTTGGATTCTCATTAAACCTGGGTGGGTATATGGTTCTACTTTAGTTCCAAAAATTTCTTATCATAGATTCAGGGTCAACTGGAGGGTCATTCAAAACGGTCTTATTTGCATTATTCATTCGAATATTAAGGTTTTTGCGGATTTCAGGAAGCGCTTGTGTTTATGGCTTGACGTATACTCTCAACAGTTTTTTACTAGACTGGAGGTCATCAGAATGTCTATTTTGCATGGTTCATTCCAAAATTTCAAAGTTTGCTCGATTTTTATGGTCTACATACTAAGTCCGAAATTTTTTTTTTAAAAATGACCTCAAGTCACTGGGGTTATTCAGTGTGATAATTTGTTTAATTCATTGCAAATGTTGAGGTTGTTGGATTCCTATGAAATGTAACGACTAAGTGTGGTCTCCATTTAGGTCTCTTGAGATATTTGAAAGAGAAAATGGGTCAGAATGAACGTGAATTATGTGCCTAATTGCAATAGTAGGCAATTCCAGTCATATTTCCACAAAACTTGGACTCTTAGGTGGACCTGGCCAAGAATCAGTCCCTATAAATAGTTAATTGGTTCACTTAATTAATAAGATGTTTTTTGTTGAATGCTTGATATGAAAATCTAGAAGCCACAACATGGAATGCCTGTAATTGTTTGCATGGTGATAAATAGAAGCAAACCCCTGATTGTCAGAGCACATAAACAATGGGGTTGCGCTGGATTCGTTTTGTTTCAAGTGCTCTGACTGCGCTCTAGTTTGATTATTCTTTGACCGAAGTCAGAGGAATCAGTTGCATCCCGACAGTGTGTGTGTGAGGCCTTGCTTAACACAAAACCTCAACTCATATATGATTAAACTAGTATATGAAGGTCATCTGAGGTTCAAAAGTCCAGGAAATACTTGGTTCGATCTTCAGTCGAATTTAGTATGCAGATCTTTTTTTTGGTTAATACAAGAGGAAACCATAGTTGTTGAGTGGACCTGGGGTCATTTCATTGTGAAATTGGAATTTTGGAAAAACTTGAGATTCTGCCGATTTAACTTGTGTAACACAATATAACTCCACCAACAGATGGATCAATCTCAAAATTTGGTCAGCTGTTCCCCTAATGCATAAAATTATCTCCAGTGTTTATGGGTCAGGTAAAGGTCAAATAGGTAAAGTATGAGAATCTTATCAACATGATAAGTCAAAAACGTGGTTTAATTAAGTTAAATTGGAAGATCATTTTTGTGGGGGAGTGAATGAACCCTATTGTTCACCCCTCCCCCCCCCCCCCCCCCCCCCCTAGGTGTGAACAAGTGGGGATCGTTTTTAGGGCGATACTGGGAATTGTGAAAAATTGATATTTGGGTAATTTTAGCATGTTAACAATGTGACAATGCAGGCCCCTAAATGGATGGAGCTCAAATGGTATGTGGGGTTCTCTATTCGTTAGTAAATAACAAGGATTTGACAGAGATGGTATTGGTCCAAGGAATCTCTTAAGCTTGTTGTCTTCATGCGTGTGTTATGTTGTTTCATTTTCAAATAATTGTCAGCCCTCTTCTTTTTTCCAGGGAATCACCTGACTCAAAAGCGGGCATATTGTCCTGTGTCATCTCCTGAAGATCCCGCAGCCCTTATGACCCGTACCAACCCTCCAGGCTATAGAGCATTTTTGGTCAAGGAGAGGCATCGAAGAGGCTCAAGAGGGGGTCATGGAAGAGGTACAGTACAGTGTAATTATAGGTTGGGGTTAAACAGGGGGGTGATTGAGCTAGCCAGGTATGGCCTGTAATTGCTGGTTTAATTAACACCTGAATCATCTAAGGAAACATCAGTACTATGACCCAGTAACCATTCTCCAAGCCATCAGCGTCTGGTCAAGGAGAGTAATGAGAAGAGGTGCATGAGGTTCAATGAGGTAATTTCAGTGGCGGGGGGAAGGTAGGGGTAATCCGTGGTGGTTAGAGCATAGCCATGGTCGGGGTAGTCCTGTGTTACGATGGTATACCTAGACGTGGCTCAGTACTGTGTTCCTGTGTAACTTCCTCAGGCCATCAGTATTCTGGTCAGGAGAGGCTATCAGAAGAGGTCCAAGAGGGGGTCATGGAAGAGGTAGGCTAATTATAGGTTGGGGTAAACAGGGGTGGTTGAGCATAGTCAGTTAGGTCAGGTAGGTCTGTGAAGCAGGATAACTAGTACTAGTTATGTTCCCTAACCTTCTCAGCATTTGGTCAAGTAGCGGCCATCAAAGGAGGCTCAAGATGGGTCATGGGCAAGGTACAGTAGTGTAGAGGGGAACAGTGGTGGTAGGGGTAGCCTGCTCTTTTATGGCCTATGTCGCCGGGGGGATAAAATGACACCGAATGATCTAAGGATCTCTCCGTACTATGATCGAACCATCCCCTCCATCCATGTGCATTCTCATGGAGAGAAAAACTTCAAAAGGCTGAACCAAAAGGTGCATGGGGGTGTTGGGTGTGTTGGGAGCTTCAAGATTTATTAGACTAATGAAAAACCCCTCACTCCATGATCCAAGGGAGCCCTCCTAGTGATCGGCCATCCTATACCAAGCTTTAGAAAATGGTGCGCAGTAGGAAGTTGTCCGGCGCTTAATCTCAATCTTGGGTTCAGGTGGGTTAGAGTTGTGCATCTCCTGCATAGGGGGAGAGACGAGGTATTATCGTTCATGTAATCATTTGGCAAAGAAGATGCAGCAGCAGTAATCAGAGGTAAACAGAATTCGTTCAGAACACTCTATTAGGGTTCTTTGCATGGCACTAGGAAAGGCATCCTATCTTAATAAACTCCTGCAGAGACATAGTTGGGTGGAATTGTCACTTTCACATGGATATTTTAAAATTCATAGAAATAATGAAGACCCCAGCTCCGTTTCTTATGATGCCCTCTGGTGATCAGCATTCTACGTGGAGGGTATCAAAAATGGTGTGCGGAGTTGTCTGGTTTGCCAAACTCAGTAATAAATTAGTCTTCAGGTGGGTTAGAGTTGGGCATTCTTGTGTAGAGAGCGAGATGAGGTCTTTTATAGTTCATTCGTTCATCAATGATCAGGTAATCACTGTATGGCAATTTCTCACAGATATATACCAGAATTGTATGGGTTCAAATTGTTTCACATCTCAGAACGGGGGTCAGGAGGGAGGCGTGTGGTGCGTGGAGTTAAACCTGGGTAAAGGTGATTTCCCCACTTTCCGTCTGTTTAGGGGAGATGCAAGGCAGGTGATTTGCTGAGCGTGTGAGGTATTCAGTGAGTGACCCTGACAAAGCATGAACTTTAAGTTCCCCTACAGCGGGGTGCCATAGAAGATTCAGGCATACGGAGGCTATCTAGGCCTTATTGGGTGAAGTTTAGGAAAAGACTTTTGCCATTATTTGTTTGTTTGTTTGTTGGTTCGTTATTCTTCATTCGGTCATCATTTTCTCTTTCTACAAGTGAGTCAAAGTGCTACTGCAACATGGAAAAGTTGGTCAGTTTTATTAAGTGAATAATAGTATGTAGGTAGGGTTCAAGAATTGTTAGGTCCAAAGGTCATTTATACAGGTCGATTTTAGACATTTGTTTTGAATGGTCCAAGTGGCTTCGAATACTACAGAATGGAATGTGTTGTAAGCATGAGTGAATGTGTTGTAAGCATGAGTGAACATGTTGTAAGCATGAGTGAATATGTTGTAAGCATGAGTGAACATGTTGAAAGCATGAGTGAATGTGTTGTAAGCATGAGTGAATGTGTTGTAAGCATGAGTGAACATGTTATAAGCATGAGTGAATATGTTGTAAGCATGAGTGAACATGTTATAAGCATGAGTGAACATGTTGAAAGCATGAGTGAATGTGTTGCAAGCATGAGTGAATATGTTGTAAGCATGAGTGAATGTGTTGTAAGCATGAGTGAATATGTTGCAAGCATGAGTGAATGTGTTGTAAGCATGAGTGAACATGTTATAAGCATGAGTGAATATGTTGCAAGCATGAGTGAATGTGTTGCAAGCATGAGTGAATGTGTTGCAAGCATGAGTGAATATGTTGCAAGCATGAGTGAATATGTTGTAAGCATGAGTGAATGTGTTGTAAGCATGAGTGAATGTGTTGTAAGCATGAGTGAATATGTTGTAAGCATGAGTGAACATGTTGTAAGCATGAGTGAACATGTTATAAGCATGAGTGAATATGTTGTAAGCATGAGTGAATATGTTGCAAGCATGAGTGAATATGTTGTAAGCATGAGTGAACATGTTATAAGCATGAGTGAACATGTTGAAAGCATGAGTGAATATGTTGCAAGCATGAGTGAATATGTTGTAAGCATGAGTGAACATGTTGAAAGCATGAGTGAATGTGTTGCAAGCATGAGTGAATATGTTGTAAGCATGAGTGAACATGTTGTAAGCATGAGTGAACATGTTGTAAGCATGAGTGAATGTGTTGTAAGCATGAGTGAATATGTTGTAAGCATGAGTGAATGTGTTGTAAGCATGAGTGAATATGTTGTAAGCATGAGTGAATGTGTTGTAAGCATGAGTGAACATGTTGAAAGCATGAGTGAATGTGTTGCAAGCATGAGTGAATGTGTTGCAAGCATGAGTGAATGTGTTGCAAGCATGAGTGAATGTGTTGCAAGCATGAGTGAATGTGTTGTAAGCATGAGTGAATGTGTTGCAAGCATGAGTGAATATGTTGTAGCATGAGTGAATATGTTGTAAGCATGAGTGAATGTGTTGCAAGCATGAGTGAATATGTTGCAAGCATGAGTGAATATGTTGCAAGCATGAGTGAATGTGTTGTAAGCATGAGTGAATATGTTGTAAGCATGAGTGAACATGTTGAAAGCATGAGTGAATGTGTTGTAAGCATGAGTGAACATGTTATAAGCATGAGTGAATATGTTGTAAGCATGAGTGAACATGTTGTAAGCATGAGTGAATGTGTTGCAAGCATGAGTGAATGTGTTGTGAGTGGCACATACGGGACAGTAACAGTAGTTCTTGGGAGAGAGCTCAAGGGTTTGATGCCGCCTGATGAGTCAGTGCTGGCATTTTATTTTATTTTAACTTTTCTCCAGGGTGAGGAGTTTGATCTGAAGAACTATGATGCTGGTTTTCAGACTAGAGGTTCGTTTTCTAGATCATTCCATTTGTGTATAACAATGTAGCACTGGATGCTGCAAAGGTAGTACAGTAGTGGAACAAAAAAAATGGACACAAAAACATCGAGCATATTATGCACTTCTGACTGAGTTTTTCCTGATTGTCTGCTTGTATTGTATGCCTTTGTTGTTGTTGAAGATAAGTTAGGGTTATCATATCATATCCATCAAGAAGTTGTTTTGTTCACAGTGTTGACCAATTCGACCCCCTCTCATGGCTCTACTCTTTCAGCCTCCATGCTTGAGTCAGCTTGAGTTTTTAAAATCATTGTTACTTACAGGTTTTATGTGACCTCCATTGGAATATGTGTGTATTTTGATATTGTTGTAATATTTTGTCTTATCTCACCAGTAGACCTTTTTGCAAATAGCCTCTCCCAATGCATTTGGTCTAGCTCAGGGGGCAAAGTAGGCAATCTATGAAAGGCGAAATAGGAATTTCAGCGATGAATTATTTTTTCTTTCTTCGGCAAAAATATCACATGATAGTCAGATTTGTCATGGTAAAAATGTAAAAAAATTATCGGGGACAACATAATAAATTTTGAGAGAAAAATATGCACGGAGAATGAGAAAAATGAATGAAATTTACAAGTTTGTTCAATACATACTAACACAAGACTGCCCCCTAAAGTACTGCAGCATGCATCAAAACTATCCCACAGGCACCGCAACTTGCTATTTGCGAAAAAGGCTATAGAAGGAGGGAAATATCCACTTCTTTTTGCAGTACATCTGTGAGGGAATGTAGTTGGAATCTCTCAAAGTTTGCTTGTATGGTTGTATATAGGTGAACTGATAATGAATACATTGCCTTTCATTTGATTTAGAACAAATTCCAAACAATGTTTTCTGTAAAGAGAAATGAAACAGATATTGAGCGACTTTCATCCCGTTTTGCAGGAGAGCTTCAGGCCTGCCTCACTTTATGCATAACTCGTTGACCCCTTTTCCATACACGGCAATCAACCTGTCTGTAATATAATTCATAACGGATGCATCACATTTAATTTCAGACGAGGTCCTCAACAATGCTTCACGGATCCTGAGGCTGCTACATCTCCAGGAGCTCCGAGACCTCCAGACGAAGATCAACGAGGCCATCGTCGCCGTCCAGCGTATCACGGCAAACCCGAAGACAGACCAGCGTCTGGGCAAAGTTGGCAGGTGATACACGTTGATGGGAGACAACATCCTTCCAGAAATGAATCCGAAACTACATCTTGGGTCAGCTCTCCTGTTTTCTGTTAGCAAGACTTCTAGCTCGCTGAGGGATGACCAGTGTATCGTAGGATGTGGCAGTGCTGTGTTATGGATGTTCCTAGTTATGCTATGTGGTCCATCTTCCTGCAGTGAAGGGCAGGGGCCTGCCCTGGTTAGGATTACTATGAAGTATTTTCTAGTCAGTGGAACAAAACTGCTAGACTTTCTATTATTATTTAATGAATATATTCATATCTCTTAACCATACTGTCGCTTAGATTCCCTTGGGTTATGACAATTTATACCCAGTGAGCAAAACCATCTTGGAAGGGTTTCCTGCCGCTTTATGTTATGAAGCACCCAATCACATGTTAGGACAAAACATCAGTGCAGGTAATGCATATAGTAATTCAGACCAGACAGAGATTATTTACTATACTACACACAGGCAGTCGGTATCATTTGGATCTGCAGTGCATTGACTCTGAGACGCTGAGTGTGGTCACACTCAGCGTGCATTTGATCAGCGCTCATACAATATAAGAAGTATAAGGCTTAATCACAACCTGCTTGCAGTGCTAGTTTTTATGCATAATCAACTAATGTCGCCTACATGCCATTGTAAGGGTAAAAATTGAGATACATCTGAAAGTAAAGTTACTTGTGTTGGTTGAAGAGAAATATGAAATAGTATGTTTGGTTTCTTGATTGTAGGTCTTATCCGTCAATGTCTATTGTTTTGTAATTCAAAGTTTTCCATTGTCACAACTTAAATGGGTCATGTCTACAGGAACTTTACCCATTCAAGGAGAAATTTGAACATGATACGTTGGTTCCTGATGACAGGTTTTATTTGTTGATGTTTGTACTGGAAATTATTCTATTGTTACTATTTTAATTGAGGCACATCTGAAAGCTAATTTGGATCCCAGTCAAAGACAATTATGAACCAAGTATGTTTGGTTCCTGATAGCAGGCCTTTTTGGAGGGTATTTATATTGCCAAATTTGGGTATGTTTTATTTTGGAATTAGGCTAGGAGTTACCTTACCTACAAGTTCTTGTGCCAATTTGCCAATTATTTTGATTTTAGGACAGAAATACTCGTTTTCATTTTTCTTCATACTTCTTATACAATATTAAGTGCCACTGAAATTGATACCAGGACAGATAGTTCAATGAAATGTCAGTATGTTTTTTTATCTGCCATGTGCTTAAGTCTTAGAGCTGGCTCCATGCCCGTAGCCAAGCAAGGGTCCCCCCCCCCCCCCACCTCCCCATTCAGCAAAGTTAGTTATTCTGAATATCTGTGTGATATTATATGAACATTTTCGAAATGAGAATAATTGTAATCTGTTTGAATCAAGGCAATGGGGAGTTGGTGTTCCATATTCGTTCAATCATATGGCGAACAAAGCATCAGATGAGTGAGGAGCTGACAAGTTCTGGGTCAATACATGAAAGTAGGACGCACAAGGTACGCACTCACAACATAAACACACAGGGGGAAAAACATAAGCTGACCAAGTACACACTGAGTTACATGAGCCAGGAAGGTATAGGCCTAGCTAGGCAGCAATGTAGCAATGGGACCTCATAGCAAAACTACTCCTAAGGTCAAAACAACTCACGATGCAGACTCGAAACAGCACATAAACAAAGCAGGAAACACAAAACATACTATTTTACAAGAGAGAGAGAAAACTAGTCACATAAATAAAATAGAAAAATTTGTATGAATTGGAGAGCAAAAATTTATGATTCATTCCCCTGACCCCAACCTGCAGTAAAACTCCCCCCCTCCCCCCTCATGAAAAGAAAATATCTGAGACTATGAAAATGCTAGAGTATTTCTGAAAGTATGTGTTCTGGGGCTCCATTGCCCACCAAATTGCATAAACAATATCAGGAAATCAAGGAAATTATCCCATGTGTACCCACCTGCGGAAGCACAAAGAAAAAGCTGAAACAAAGTGAGCTCTCAGGCATGCTTTTTGCACCAAATTGCATCAATAGCTACCTAAATGTTGGAAATTTCTCAAGATGACTCCGACAAGGTGGAAACGCGAAATACATGTAATTTCCAAAAGGAAGTGGGCCTTCAGGTGTACTATATTGCACCAAATTGCATCAACAGCTACCTGGAAATTCCTCGGACATGAATCTAAGACAGGTGGAAACACAAAATAATTCCCAAAACATCGCGGGTGCTTAGGCACCAAGTTACATCAATGGTCACCTGAAAATGCCACAAATTTCCTAAATACCAGGACTCAGACAAGTTGGAAACACAAAATAATTCCCAAAACGGAGTTGGCGTTTTAGTGTGCATATTAACCAATAGCATCAACGGCCCAGTTGAAACATGACAATAAAGTTCTTCAACATACTAAGAAAACCCCCTTGTTTTTCCCTAAAACTGGACAGCGGTTAGGCACCAAATTGCATCAACAGCCACTGCTTGGGAATGAAAAAAAAAAAAAATCCCAAGAGAACTTTTACCAAGGATAAAACGCACAATTCTTCAAAAACAGGGAAACAGCTTCGCAGTGCGGACATAAATAAAATAAAAAAAAGACATAGCTGCAGATCGCCTACACTTAAACCCAGACCTCACCAGGGCGACGATAGTTACTTCACTTTTGCAGTTGTGCCCACACCTCCCCGGTGTCTTTCCCCCTCTACTGCCAGTCCATGGCTGCGGTTGGATCAGTAGCTCCAGGTATTCCTATGTTCAAATGATGTTTTGTCAGATAATTGATACTTTAATAAATTTTGAAAAGAAAATGTTTGGCATATGGTTGCCCTGAAGTTGTAGTGAGGGGAAAAATAGTTATAAGTTCCAGGTGAGGGGATGTATTCGGTAATGAACTTGTTTGTGTTAGCCTTTTTGTTCATTAACCTGTGCCCACAAAGGTTTCTGAAAGTCGATATTGAAAGGATATCTGACCATAATGATTTATGTTTGAGAAACTCTCCGTAGAGTCTGTAGTGTATTTCTTTAGAGTGGCACTATTTCATGCTTGCCAGAAGTGCGTGCAACTAAGTGGAAAGTCGACGTAACACAGCATTTTGCGAGAAATATACATACAAAGAAGTACAGCTCATTCTCTTAATTCTTCATTCAGTATTATTCATTTAAATCTGGCACAACTTCATCCCCATGTTCTCCTTACAAATTTTAGGGATTGGAGTTGGCAATCAGGGGAGCATAAATGTTAGAAACAGCGCCTAGCTACGGATGCTCATCTTCCGACATATCGGTTTAAGACTGCTGTTGACCGGGGGTAACTTTTCACAGGATTGCCATTCGTGATCACTCTGGTGTGCGCATATACGTGTGTATGTATGTATGTATATTGGTATATTTTTCAAACTTTCTTCTACGTAAATGGGTTTTCAAGACGGTTATAACCATATGAACCTTATGTATCTCCTGATATGCAAAGTTGCATGGTGGGTAGATTCAGAATCCCGGAGGTCAATTTCCCAAAAAGGAGATATGGTATTATCCCGAAACGGAGAATCTCCCGGATGTCAAATTACATGTAATGTTTCTGGGTAGAGGGCCATTGGGGGTGTTCAGGAATTTTGGCCCATTATATGGAAATACAGCAAAATTTTGTATCTCCTACGAAATTTGGTTTGCACCCTGCTGATGTTAGGTAATAATGATGGTCTAATAGCCATCCTTAAGGGTGCTCAGGAATTTAGGACCAAAGGCCCGTGTGGGCATTGAGGGCCCATCATGTGGAATTTTGGAAATGTCCTCCTCCTCGTACAAGTTTTGGTGCACCAGTGATGACATTCAGTAAATGATTACGTTCTAACAGTCGTACCTCCGGGTGTTCAGGAATTTTTGATCAAAGGTCCCACTTTGGCCCGATGGCCCATTTTAGAAATTCCATGGAAATGCACACAGTGGTACTCGAAATGAATCTCTTCACACAAGTTCCAATTGATTTACAAGTTACATGTAATACTCTTTGGTTAGTGGTCCATCAGGGGTGTTTGCGAACCTCTGGCTCAAGGCCCAATGTGGGCCCTACGGCCATCATGTTAAATCATGCAAAATGCTTCTACAAATTTTGATGCACAAGTCAGTGTTGATGTTCGGTCATAATGACGGTCCAGTAGCCGTACCTTCAAGGTTCTAAGGAATTTTGGACTTGAGACTTTTGGACCAGTGTGGACCGAGGGCCGATCATGTGCAATCACGTAATATCTTCCCCTACATATTTTGGTGCACAGTGCTGATGTTCGATCGTAATGAAATAGCCATACCTGCAGGCTTTTCAAGAATTTCTGGTCTGAGGATCCACTCGGACCCTGCAGCCTATCTACTATGCCAGTGTGTCAACAATTGCCTTTTTGGCCCCTAAACAGTCATTCTGTGACGGATGTCGACCAAACTTGGAATACAATGTTAATTGACCTATGGGAATGTTGATTGGTGGAAGGCAGGTCAAAGGTCATTAAAGGGGCAATATAAGTCATTATGTGTATATTTCCAGATGTATCTCCTCCTACAAAGATTTTCTTGAAAGCTGTTGTCATAAAGTTCCCTTTTCAGCTGGTTTGCAGATTTTGGATCATGCAACATCATATAGTGTCATTAAAATTGAAAAAGTAACACTGATGAAAAGGATGCAAAAACATCATTCTTCGATGGATTGTGGTTCAAAACTTGGACCCAATATTTATCGACCTTTGGGACTCTTTGACAGTGAAGGTCAAGGTCATGGGTCACTAAAGGGACACAATAGGCACTGTGTGAAATGCCTTTTTCTCTCTCTCAATTGGTCATTCTTTGATGGACATTGACCAAATGAGTAACAATGTTTATTGACTGCTATTGACATCCGCGACATATGAAGATCAATGTCTCAAGTTGTTACAGGGTGCGCTAGTTTCCTAAAACCATGGTGAGAAACCCCTAATAGGGGGGGAACAAAATATACTCATCGAAAAAAAAAGTCAACAGTGATCCCGAAACACCACTAGTAAGACTCATGGCCTGTAATTACAAGGAAGGGACTAATTGCCCTTCTTGAAAATAGGAGAAACATTTGCTCTTCTCCAATATCCGGGACAAACAGCTCTTGCAGGTTGGATGAAAATAATAGCTTATGGAACAGACAACTTGTCGCCAAAAGATTTCAATTAGAAGGGGTAAACTCCGTCCGGACCAGGAGCTACTACTTTTGAGATTCTGCATTTTCTCCTTTATCACATCAGGCGACCCTACTATATGACCAATAGTATTATGGAGCACACCAGCCACAAGGTCGCTATCAAAGTTTTCTTGAGTGAATCCCGACGAAGACTGTTATTAGAACTAGCCATCTCCTGACTATCGGGGGTTGTATTACCTGAATGGACACTAACAGTGGACCAATGCTGTCCTTAACTTTTGCTTCCCCTAACATAAGAGGAAAAATGCACGAGGATTATATTTTATAATAGACTGTTAGAGGCAATCTGGCTCGCGAAATCGAGCTTAGCACCAGAAGCTAAACGTTGGACTAGCCTCCACTGAACTTTGAACCGATCTAAATCATACGAGGAACCAGTAGAACGATAGAGTCGCCAAAAATGTCTCCTACGTTTAACGCCAGAAAAGCCTCTCTTTTCTTTCAACAGGTCTTTTTACTCTTAGTGCGACGCTTTTTCCAAGGAACGGTAAATCTAATATCTCGTTAACCTTTTAAATAAAACCCTTCCATTAGTCTACCGCGTTCAAACTTCTTAACAAATTAAGCCAATCTAACATTACTCAGAATGCCAGAAATGCCATCCAAATCGGCCCTCGAGAAACAAGGAACGAGCTCAACGCTCTGTGGAATATTGACAGAACAAAAGACACATCGAAAGCTGTTAATATCGTGGATCACTTCTACCAAGATTACCTGAACTCTCTACATTATCACGAAACCTGTATTCCTACTCAGACCTAAATATAAACAGAATCTGCGTCCTGGTAGGAAAAAGAACATGCTGCGAAAGGAAATCGTGGGTGACATTTAAAAAAGTCAGATCCTTGCCCACCATTACTACCATCAGACCAAGAAATATCTGGATTATTGAAAACACCCATAATAATTGTACGCTTACCGGAAACTTTGATAACACGTTTCCCCCGGAGAGAAGCGATTATTGCTTTCAGAGCTATTGGTGAACGATTGTACAGCAACAACTATAGGATCTGGATACCCTGGAGCGTTGGGACGAAATTTCCCACCAAGAGATTGACGTAACTAACACCAATATCTGTCTTCTCAATGCTATTCAAGTCAGAACCTCACAACAAAACTGCACTCAATGCCACAGAGTATCTGTCTACTGGTCTATATCAACATAACTGGAACGGAACTGTGCACATTTCATTGATTAGCCAAGACACGCAGTCTTGCGTTGCTGGACCAAAATCTGGAACTCATCAATTTTTTTCCTGATACTTTTTGAACTGCGCAAAAAAGACAGCGCTCTAACTTGTCATCGCTACAGTATCCTTGCCCGTAATAGGACCACTGCGTGGACTCTATTTCCCACCCCTGTCAATTAGTGGACCTGATTTACCCACCCGTGTTCCCTTTAATTCCCCCCCCCCCACCCGATCTACGTTTAACAGGCCCTTCGACACAGAATCTAACTGGCCTCACACGAGCCCTGTGCCATTAAGAAATTTCCCTCCGTCCCCGCAACACGTCCACTTCCACCAAACTGCTGCCTGCCCAGCGCACTCAACTACCAACCACCTGTTGAGCCGCTATCTTGCTATCATCAACTCGACCATTTAAACCTAATGATATACCACATTCGCGACCTAGTAGGCTTAAGCTTGCACAACAACAAGTCCTATTCTCTCGACAACCACCACGTCTTCTTCCCCCACAATCCTGTTACCCTCGTACTAATTCAACCACCCTTGCCCCGGAATGCGACACGCGTACGCTTCGGCTTTCCTTACGGCGACTAAACTCACGATTAATATACCGTACAATCGAGTCCCCAACCAGCAAACACTTGCATTTTGCCTTATCCTCCCCCACTTCCTACCACCCCCTCTGCCTGAATCTCTGGCTCCAAGCTGCCTTTCATCCCCTACACTCCCAACTGCCGGCACACCACCGACTAACCCAATGCAAAAAAACTGACCTCCTCTACCGCCAGCACACTAAAACTATTCGAGTAGCAAGGCCGGGTCAACAACCAGCTCCGATTTCCCCCTATCCCGACTCGCCACTCCGCCTCATTCACTTTTCAGTACCCGTCTGCAATCCACTAACCTGACACACTTCCCGCCTAACACTAAAATCATCCCTTTATCTCCTTCTGTCTCCTGAAATCTCACCACTCTGTAGCTTAGTCCCGACGATGTGATCTCCCCACATTTCCAACCAACACAGAAACCCCTTGCTCCAAGTGGTGCAACAGAACACCTAACAAGCAAACAGCCGAGAGAAAAAACCCACATGTTCACAAAGTATCACTTTTAACTTTTTATTTCGACCTCGATCGCATCAACTTGATAAAATTAGAAACTAACACTAAGCAGATAGAAAGTACCTTGACACCGCAAGCACACTAACTCACTAATGAAAAAATAGGAAAAAAAATCAAGTTGACAATGCTCCCGAAAGAATTCCAAAGGCTACCACGCGTCCACGAGCGGAACAAAGAAATAGCCAACGGGACATAGGCCTACCCAATACAATAGGACTCTCAACGCTGCACCCATGACAGACCTACACACCGAGAAAACAAAGGCTAAACAGATTATACACTCATGCACTCATGCTGAAAAAAAAAAAACAGTGTAAACACTCAATGCGAACACACCACGCCCAGAGAAAATAGCAACTAATACGAAATATGGAAGAGCAAATTGCTAGTAAACTAAGAACGGATTCGGATCGCCATACGTTGGTTTGCAATATAACCTACATTGTACATTTTAACCTACAGTAAGCACCATCGATATAGAACGTAATAAATTTTATGGACTAACAGCTCCCGTCTCGTTGTAATATTTCAAAACGTTTATTAGCCGTGCTGTGCTGCCCTCTATGGTGGTATACCGTCTTTATTTGACCCCTACTTCCAACCACTCAGACTTCCTACTCCGCCATAAGTGATTCACAAGAGTGGCTGACTGAAGGACACTCCTTGTTGTGATTGCTGGTGCAACGATCGACTGGGCCGTCTAGAATTCAGGAAATGATTAGGAGTAATCAGTCAGTCATCTCCCAACCTGTCACCTGAAACTGCGATGTGGATTGAGGTTCTATGCCGCAAAAGGGAAAATTGACCAGATAGTTGTTTCATCCTATTTTTTCGTTCCTTCTCCCTCCGGAAAATCCCGCGAATCATTCGAGCGCTGGGGTTAAACGATTGATATGATTTTGTACTAGAGTAGAACCTCTCATATCGTACGAGTATACTCAGTTCACTAGCCAACATTTAGACTCTGGGGACGGATCACCCTCTATTCTCTGGAGGACCCCTATATTAGCACACCATACAAAACTCGCCTGGTATGGCTTTCAAGAAATCACCAAGGGGGTTTCTCCTAGTGTGGATGCTCAGCTCGATTGCTTTTCAAGCTGGTAGGGTGCTACTGTCCGGTGTTATAACCACAGTAGAAGAAATATACCACTTGTCGTCATTTCAGAGTGGGTTTCTGAGTTCGTTGCAACCCATCATAACACTGTTCGTCTCTCTTCCATTAGTGTATTTCGGACAGGATGTTCACGCCCGCGCTTTTTATTCGTGATCGTCTTTCTGACATCTATTGGTACATTTGCACACTTAATGCCACACATACTAAGCAGGTAAGACATCCCCTAGGCTGTTAGGCTGCGTGGTGATATTCTTTATATGCTATGTTGTTCTGTGAATTTTACCTCCTAGTTTGGTTGGAATCTGATTTCTCTATTTGAATGAGGCCGTTCCGGTTTCCGAACAACAGCCTACCTATGATAAACAATTAGCTACGGGCCCCGTATTTGGAAGAACCCAAAGGGAATGCTTGATTTGAGTTTTAAAAAAAATGATCTCAATTGAATTTTCTGTGATATTATGTAAGATGAAAAAATGTTAGGAAGAAAATGGTGTATTTCCGATAAATCAGCGAATTTATCCAACGTGCTTTTATATATGCCACCTGTAGTTCTTTTTTTTCTGAGGATAGATACATTTTCTGCTACATCCCACGGACATGTTTTGTTCTGAATCACATCCTCCCAATTATATCTGTCAATCATACGCATTAACCACCGCACATCTGTGAGCTGATTGCTAAACGATATTTCAAACTCTCTCGAGCTTACTTCTCCGATTCTGACAACGTAGCTTTCCATGACATCTTTAGTCGTCTTACCGAGAAATCATTTTCCTCCTTTCGTGCTGATGATAGCAAATTATTCTGCGAACGTTTCCTCTCTAATCTGACTTTGAATCTGACTGAATGTAGTTAACAGTCAAAATCCCAACTGACAACAGTTCTATATGACAATATGCTTGGAAAAAACATGCTTACACAGTAATACTATTAATATTCTTTCCAATTTACGTTCTCTATTCAATCAGAAGATTATCTAATCCCATAGACTCTGAAGCTCTCTAGAATTTCCATATTCCTTCGAAAAGTACATTCCCTCACTCAAACCTATTCCTTTTCCACTGTCCCACAGCACCGTGTGTCCCAGAATTCCAAATATCTATTGTCCAGACGATTTATTACTTTTAAACCCCCTTCCATCGCGGTTTGGTAACTCTTTTATTTTGCGACTTTTCAGCTCATCTCAGCCATGTTGCTATCTATCTATCTATCTATCTATCTATCTATCTATCTATCTATCTATCTATCTATCTATCTATCTATCTATCTATCTATCTATCTATCTATGGATTTGCAAAAATGGTACTTGTGCAAATGCATCGTCTCCCCATGCTTCACTTGATTTTCTTGTTAGTTTTACATGTAATGATGGCCGTGGGTAGAGGGCTATTGGAGGTGTTCAGGATTTGGGGCACAGGTCCCGGTATGAGCCCTACGGCTGATCATGTGAAATCGTTCCAAATGCATCGCCTCCCAAGATACTGGTGCACAGTGCTGTTGTTTGACCATGATGATGCTCCAGTAGCCGTACCATCGGGGTGTTCATAAATTTTTGGTTCATGGCATCAGGGCTCACATGTCAAATCATGCCAACGCTAACGCTTTCTCCTTCAATAACTGTTGTGCACAGAGCTGATGTTCGTATTCGCTCATACCGATGCTCCAATTGCCGTACTTTCGGGGTGTTTCAGGAATTTTCGGTTCAAAGTCCCACTTGGGCCCCAGGGCCCAATTTTTTGAAATTCACACAATGGCACTCGAAATGCATCTCTTCTCTGGAGCATCATCATGATCAAAACAACAGCAATGTGCACCAATGTTTTGAAAGGAGAAGCATTTGGCATGATTTCACAACATGATGCCATAAAAAATAAAAATAAAAAACATGGGACTTTGTGGTATAAGTATGTCGCCCTGGTGCCTAGCACCAGTTACATGCTGCAATGGACAATTTGAGTTCAGATGATTATCCATAAACGGTCGAAATTCGTCCAGTAAAACCAGAAAAAGAACAACCCGTAGACTTATTCTAGTGCGATAAACCATGAGCAGGGTAACTGGGGTATTTGTAGTGATAATTTCAAAATGCACGGATTAAAACGATATAGGCCGTAGTCCAGTGTCGAGGATTTTCACGGTGAGTCCAGATTGATGCAATGTTTACACTCCGGACGTGGTACATTTATGAAACGATATCCAGCGGAGATGTTGCTGCAAATAACAGAGTAAAAATGAAACAAACAAACTTGACGAACGAATGCATTTCAGTTGAATTTCCAGGTCAGAGTACGGCTGTGATTCTCCTGGTAGTCAGACCAATTAATCCACCTGAATAGAACATGGCGACGTCCAACTACTCACCTCACTCACGCTCCCCCACGACTTGAGGTTATCGAAAGATTACACAAGTTCGAAACAAGTTCGAAGCGGACGGTGGGTAGAGTGAATTGATGATTGCACAGGGTTTTTTTTTTTTTTTCATCAATGACCCCCATAGCCAGGTCCGGTACCTGCACGCGTTTTGGGGACCGGGAGCGTAGCCATGTTTCTGGACAAGTGATACCATCAAACTGGCTGTTAATTAACATTGCGTAATTTTCTGCAGATTCTACAATGCAGGGTATGGAGAGGAATTTCCTCTTTTGTATAAAATTATCCGCCCTCTAAGCTATAAAGAAAAAAAAGACAATGCGAAGGACCAGTCAAATGCAGGATGGTGCCCTCTGTGTAACAGGCAGTGTGACTTTAGTCGTAATTTTTCACGTGACTCATCTACATTCATTAGCACTGTCACTGGCCGCTCCAAAAAATTACATTGTCGTGTACGATATATCAGTCCTACTTTCACTGAAATTCAACGTCCGTTTCCGTCAGTGGCGGCTGGCCATAGGGGCAAGGGGGGGGGGCAATTGCACCCCCAAACATTTCCCAAATATACATTTCAAATGAAGGATTTGTATGGATGAAGGCCCATCACTCCATTCCATTTCCCGGGCTATTCAGTGTCTGTTATATTCTGAAACAACCATCCTAACTTCCCATCGATCGAATCTTGACGTTCCCAGTCACTAAACACGTCAATTAGGCGGGATTTAATGCCCTTAACCATTAACCAAAGTTTTTTGAGGGGAAACACTTACAAGTGCCCCGAAAAAGCACATTTGTGGAAAGCGTCCCGAGGCTAAAAGTAATTAGTAACTTCATTTTTTACGTGTACAACAACTAATTAAAATTCGAACTGGTCTAACATCGCTCTCTTCCTCTCAATCGCTATGCGTTTGCCGCGTAGAAGACGTTTACCAAGCAAATTTGGTGGAGGTACACAAATGGTATTCTCTAACGCAGAGAACTACTATAGAGTTGAACCATTGTACCTCCTGTCGGACACGCTCAAAACAACGTACAGAAAAACGGTTTTCCGAGAACGTCAATGACTTTGAATGTGTGTTCCAGACAGCGATGGGTATCCAATCACCCGCGGAGACCATTGGGGATACAGAAGAGGCCTTGAGGAACGCGTGTGATCGTCTGACTGACCATTACCCGCATATCAAGGAAACACTCTTTCCCAGAGGCAAATCCACTGACCAACATGACTAGAACAAAAGCACTACAAACGCCCGCAGGAATCCCCTAACAATGAGGCAGATAACTGAACAATTCCGAACTAAATGAATGCGAGATATGTTCCCTATACTTGCACATCCTCTTACGGATTTATTGGACACTTCCTATATCTTCCGCTACCACAGAGAGATCGTTTTCTGTGTTAAGAAGACTGAAACCTACCTGAGAAATGCCATGGGTCAGACTCGACTGTCGTCACGGTCCTTAGCTTTGATGGCATGGAGAAAGATTTTCAGGTGGACATTCTAGATATCATTGCTAAATTCAGCAGCAAGTGCGATCGCCGCCTCAAGCTAAACTGACTATGTTCTGGGGCTAGATGTCACAGGGGTAGGTATAGTTGGTTTTCAGTTGATTCTGATATTGAAACACGGCTTACAAATGGCTTTGCAATTTGAAAGTGATGAATCCACTGCTCGGGTTTTTTTTATTCAAGTTTTAATTATGGACTATTTTGGACATTAGGTTCCGACCCCCATGTATTCGTTAAGCATTATACGGATTACAGACCGTCAACTGATATTATGGAATTATTTGTGAAACGTTCTAAAAAAACATACTGAAATTCAAGACAGTAGCACTTTTTGGCGTGCAATGAGGAGTTGAAATACAATGAAAGATAACACAATTTTGCATCTAATCAAAGTTATTCTTGAAAAAAATCTCAGGGGGGAGGAGGACACCCCCGCCCCTTATAGACTAGACCCCTCCCCTATATCAGTCACATGACATTTCCCCCCCCCCCCCAAACAAAAATCCCTACCAGCGCCGGCTTCCGTAGTCCAAATCCGCTATGTCAACTAATAAAAACTGTGTGAAGTGGCCACACACTTCAATCTGTCCTGCCGCTCGCGCTCTGATTCCACATACTTAGCTATTGATCACATCACCAATTCTGAAAGACTTCAAAAACGGGAGATCTATTCTGAACAGCACATTTCGCACGATGAAAAAAATCGAAATGTGTATACCTTCTAATGAGTGACGTTCATTTTATTCATAGTCTATTATTAGTTTTTAAAATAATGTGGAAATCAGTCGTGAGTTTTTCTTTTGCGTTCCCTCATCAAAGACCGTCGGTGAACAGCTTCTGAATAGCATCGCGATAACGGAGAAAAGATTTACGAAACCTGCAACAGCAACAAGACCAATGACAGCTCGGGTGGATGTGGTGATAACGTCAGGAAGTCCGATGGACCGAGTGTCGTCATCATGTGGTTTCTTATTGGCAAGTTATCGAGGGGGGTACTGCGCGGTCTATCCTATCTCCGTGGTCTATATCGATGAAGGGCTGGAAAAGCGGTCGACAGTCGTATACGTTGGTAATTAGTCTTTTATTAGCCTGGACTATAGTTGCACACATACCCCGAGTCAGTTTGTGTCAAGACTTACACAACATTATGTAAACGGGCGGTGTAAGGACAATACCAGCAAGTTGTGCATATTATACACAATGATGTGTAATTGGTTACACGACAACATAAAAGGTGTGCTAGAAACACACCATTTTTAAGAGTGTAACAATGAGATGTATCGCTCACGCACAGACCGATATTCCGATCTTACATGAACGAAAACGAGGAAATGCGAATCGATCTGTAAACAATTAACTATCCGATAATCTTGAATGATAAGATCGTTGACCAATCAGGAAATGTTCCACATTCAACACTACAGCTCATTCAGCTCGCGAACGCTGTAACGGGGGGTTCATCGCTTAAGTGCGACTGCTCTAATTTGATCGTTATCGTTTTTCCATTATAGTTATAGTAATCATTACAGTGTGCAGGGCTCACCCTATGAGTAAGCACCAAAATGATGCAAGCACATAGCTATTTTTTCTTACAACGAAATGAGAAGTGGTCAATTTCGCATCTCATCTCTTGTTAACCTAATCTTGTTAGCCACAGATGGCCCTCGACTTCAAAACAATAGTTGGGATCCTCATCACCGATCAGGGTCAGCCCACCGTTCCAAAGTATGTTACCTCTATTATAGCTGGACCACGGGCCTGATTTCAAAAGCTACACCAAAAAAGTGAACACGAAACTGCTAATATTCAGATAGTGGGACAATTTGTTGGGCAGAATGTGCGGCTGTCGATTGGCCAAACACTGGTCACGATCGGGAACCTGCTGCACTTGTATCCGTTCTAGGTTAATAGTTAATATCACGTTTTTCTATTCCACCCTACGTAGGTTTGATTATCATCCGTATACGCAGCGGTTTGCCATCCGGGTATATTAACGCCGCCCATTTGTGGGTATTCGGTTCATCCGTTCGCTTACGGAGGGAGTGAACGCCACCCAAACTGCCCGGTGCCTGGTGGCTAGGCTATCTTCTGTTATCGATGATGCTCATGGCGACATCCTTTCTATATTTGCTCTTCCCGGCTGCCCTCCCCTCACCCGACAGAGAAAAGCAGGCCGCTTGATTATCTCCGGCGCCGAAACAGCTGCAGGTGGAGAAGACGAAGAATCGGAAAATGGATTAATCATCGAACAAATAAGAAGTGAACGGTAGACTTTACTATGTCGAGTAAAATCGAGGTATAACTATTCAAAATAAATTAAGAGTTCCTCGTCATCTGCAGGCAGAGTCTAGTAGGCGTGGAGTTTCGCCACGTGTACACACTTTCAACACTGAGCGCTGCAAAATGTCGTTGGAGGGTGACGTCAGCGGGCTGTGCCTGGCTTGTTTCAGACACAGTTTGTTCTCGGCATGATCTTGGAGGTGAAAGATTCACCTCCATGGAAGGATGAAGCTTTTTCGGTAGGAGTGGGTGCAACTCGTAGGTAATGAAAAAGGTTACAAGGGCAATTATTGGCATGGAAGGTAAGTATAGGAAAAGAAGATAGTATCGCGGAAGGTGACATCTCCGGGCTGGGTCAGCTTTTTCAAGCCACATTATGTTCTTGGCATGATCTTGGAGGTGAAAAATGTTACCCCATGGTAGGATGGGACTTTCTCGGCAGAGGTGGTTGCATCCCGGAAGAGTAAGTAAAGATCAAGAGAAGAGATAACAAAGGGACAATAGGTATTGGCCTGGAGAGTATAGTACAGATATAAAAAGAATGTCGTGGAAGGGTGATGCGTCACCGAGCTGGGTCCGGCTTGTTTCAGCCACATTTTGTTCTTGGTATGATCTTGGAGGTAGAACATTTTACCTCCACAGAAGGATGGAAACTTTTTGGCAGAAGTGGTCGCATCCCGGAAGGTAACGAAAAGGTCACAAGGGCAATACATGGCCTAGAAGGTACGTATAGGTATGTAGTCGGGTACTTAGGTAATGTTGAGGAATATATGCAAACGTATTTGCATCAGATATTTTAGTAGTGACGAGAACTCGGGAGCAGCGAGAATCTAATGAAATGTCGGCAAGTGAAATGAAAGTGCAGATGGGATGAATGACAATGCATAATATGTATCCTAGCGAAATTAGGCTAGTCAAGAGGAGGCGCTGACATTGCAGGAGAAGTAGAGAAGAAACCGTGAATAAATGACGCCCTGTTATATAACCGTGCACCCGAAGTAGCCAACAAGACGCATTAGGGCACAAAAAACCACACTCGGAGTGGTCAAAAGTAAGGGAATCATACTGTCTCAGAGCCACCAGCAATAGCCCGGAGTGGGAAGCCGTGTAAAAATTTTCGGAGTTTCAGAGTAACAGCAAGTTACAGAAACGGTAAAAGGATAGGAAATTAGTATGTACATTGAGTAAACTACCATACCTACGTTAACAGCCTCACATCTTCTTCACGTAGCCTCATACGCATAGCCTGTTATGATAACGGAAGTCAATGAGCAAAGTTTACGAGTCAGTGAAGTTACTCAGTGTGGTTAGCAGCAGCTAGGCTTAGGTTACAGGAATAGTCCAGCCAATTATTACTGTTTTAATATTATAATGTTATAGAGTATTGAAAACCATGTGCGTATCACTTTGTTCCAAATCCTAGCATGGCCGATGGAGTAGATATGGTTGTCTATAAAATAAAATAAATAAAAGGGGCGATTTTGGCAAATTGGAAATCTTTTGATGACGTCATTTCTACCAAATTTCAAGTGAAACTTAAGAATATTTTTCCTACTTGACTATTATAATTGGAAGGAAAGGCCATCAGCTAATGTTGCCAATTTGCGACATAATGCTAATTGAGTTGGGATAGATTACCAATCTTTAAAAAATCATATTTTCATAATCCAACATGCTACAACATGAAACAAAGTCATGGTATCGCTTTTCAACGACTGGGTTTGACATCGTAAAACAGTTTGGGCGGAATTTACTTTGTTAATTAGTCCATGAGCAGTATGGACAAACTGGTCCATATACCTGCTGAAATAGTCCTCGGACGGTTGATATGATACCGTAAAAAACAGTGTCCGATGACTACACTAGAATTGTGGATTGGGGGTGTGGGTGTCAAAATTTGTGGTTGCTTGGCAGAATGTAAACTACTGTTACATATGACTAGGCCTAGTAGAAGGCTTCGTACCCTAGGCCTAAGATGCCTTACTATCAGTGGGACATAATGGGAGAGGTGGAAATTGACTTATTTTAAGAACGACATACATCCAGTAAGGCCGGGATTCAGAGATGCGTATGCGCATCCGGGCGGGATGTCAGAATTACATATTTATGAAAACAAACGTTTATTTCATAAGAGAAAACACTATAAGTGTATACGAAAAGACCATAAAAAGGCAGCAGCCCATGCATATTGTCGTGCTTGGCTTTTTCAAGGAAGATATTCCATAGAATTCATTCGCGGTGATACGCATCTGCAAGACGAATTGGTACATGTGCTTTTTTCGCATTTTCGGCGTTGGGTTGCCTTAATTTATGAATGTTTAGCTTCTGTGGAACCAATATTTATCTTTGTGAACTAAATAGAACACATTCAAACACTAGCCCCCTCTCAGTTCAAGTAAAATTGCCGATTTTCTACATACGCCTAGCATATATGGAATCAAGCCGTAGTTGGATATGGAATTGGCGTCTCTGGGACCTGGACATCGTTCTTTTGACTGCCTGAATTGAGTTATAGACATGAAGATACATTTTAAATTATACACTCAAGCGATCTACATCTCATCCCATGTACTCCAACTGTCAAAAGCAGTTGTTGGTCATTCCTCAAGATCTCACACCTGCATTATTGTGAATGTCGGCATATTGTGAGGTTTCACAAACCTATCTGTCCATTGAAGCTCATATGTCATGACGAGGGGTCATTCGGCATTCATGATGACCCAAATGATGAATTAGTGTTACAGCAACAGGACCTAGGCTATTGTTTTCCCTGATTCATTCCTAGTGCACTCGTCGAAAACTCGTTGGAAATTAGGTGCGATAGACTTCCAGCGCAATTAAATTCCTTGGAGGCATATTAACAAACTTTTACCAGCTGGTCCGCTGGCTAGGGTGAAGGGGATCAGAAATAACAATTTACTCAGAAACTTCCCGCATACCTAAAACATCCGTTGTGAGTTATTTGTTACAGCTCAAGTCGGCATTTTGATTTTAGGATATTGCATGGCGTCAAACAGGTGGGGGCGGGGGGGACAGGTCCCCCACTTTCCAAAAGTGGGGGATATCATATCGTTTGTCCCCCCCCCCCACTTGCCGGACCGTAATAAAAAACAATAGGCCACATGCCCGTTTTGTATAACATCTAAACGATCATTTTTTGTCAACGAGCAATATCGCATTGGAAATTGTCTTAAGTCCACTAATTCAGGTGCGGACCCCAGTAAGATTGGCCCCGAACTAGCGAAGTGGAAGGAGTACCAGTTTCATTAACGAGTTTCCGATTTTTTAAATCGAATAGCCAAAAGGCATAATTTCAATGGCGTTTTTCTTCCAGGCGTTGTGGGCTAAATATGCGATGTATGCTTCGAATAATTTTGTTCATAAGTATCATTAATTTCAAAACCTTTGGGGCGGACTGTCCTCTCCCCACCCCCCAATTTTCCTGAGATGAAAAATTCGGGCGAAAATTCGTGGAAAATTCAAAGTGAAAAAAAAAATGCCTGAATTTTTGCAGGACTCTCGATAAAAGGCCCGGAAACATGCAATTTTTTTCGGCGCTTCGCGCGCGACTAGTAGTCAATGAAGACTGGTCAAAAATTCGGGTACAGATTTTCGGCTCCCAAATGAGTGGTCCCGTACGCGTATGGCTTTCCCCTTCGATCCACCAGAATACCGTTCGGTGACCCTGGATCCCACGCAACAACGCGAGTAGAAAGGTAATAAAAAATACCATTGTGATATTCGTTTAAATCCTCTTAGTATTCACCATGACAACTCTTTTTGTCTGTCTTTTTCACTAAAATCACACATGTAGATGGTGGCTATTGAGCCTGGCAATTGCGGTTTCCGTCGATCTGGAGGTATAAAATCATTAATTTTCTTTGTACGCTTCGCGCCAAACGCTGTGGGCGCTCCGCCTCCGAGTGTCCCCCCCCCCCACTTTTCAAAACGTCCGACGCCCCTGGGACATTGCTGTTAACTATGCATTTGACGAGATAGTGGTGCTATTGCGGTGTTTGCTTTTTTCCGTGATTGTGAGCAATCCTTTGATATAGAAATCCGTGGGTTTGCTCTTTTGAAAATATCGTAAAAACCACTGGTAACTTTCGTTAATGATGCAAATCGATAAATTTTTAACCGTCGTATGTAGTGTTGGGATTCTTTGATATTTGTAATCGATAATACTACTTACATAGGAGTTTCATTACTTTTTAGATGAACTCATGGATAAATTTACCTTAGTACTGGTCATTAGGTCTTATCTTGAGTATGTCATCATTCATCATCGGATATTCATTACGAAATCGAAAGTTTTCGAGAGCATATTTCTCAATTTTACAACTGAAATTGTCACAACTGAATATCCAGCCTATTACTCAGGTCTTTTTTTGATGGCATCTTATACCAACAAATTGGGGTGCCGCAACTTGAATAATAAAAAATGACACATGGGTCAGTTCCATTCCCCTTCAAAAAATGGCTGAATGTAACTCCATACATAAGCTAACACCATCCCATGTTGGGAAGGACGGCCCTCTACTTCTTTCGCTGCTTGCCTCCAGTAGGTAACATTGTCACGTTCACAATCTTTGTTCTTTGTTTCGTTTTGTCTCTTGACAACCCTACCTACTCATATCGTCATCATCTTGGTTGACTCCGGCATTTACGCTTCCTGAGTATGCACTTAAATAAATCTACGAACAATTATTTTTTCAACTTGAGTTCAAAGATGGAATCGGGGATCATGATATTGTAGTCTTCAGTGCTGTTCACTCCACACGAACAGAACCTGTCCTATCTATATGTTCTGGGAAGAGTGAATAAGTTTCTTGTCTACTGCTTTGCCCATTTTTATGATGACCTCCTCTCTAAAATTTGTAATACTCTCGATTATGTGCGTATGTTTTTCTTTTTAACAATAGTAGCTCCTGGTCCATAATTATTCGTACGACAAGGTCTGACTGATGTGGTTGATCACAGATTTCACAAGCTCTCAGTTACCCATGAGCGTCCAACGTACAAATACTGGATATATCTGGCAGAATTCGTACATTGATATTTCTTCGTTTCGTACCTATAGTGTGTTGTTATTTATTATGTCCCATCGTAACTTGAGTGCTGTCTCGTCAGGATTACCTCCGAATCCGGTTCGTTCTGTATTCTCCTCATGTAATAGCCAACAGCGTCATAACAGGATACTGACCCGTTGCCGAAGGCATAATGACAGATTAGAACTGTTTATTAAAAATATCGGCCTTAGCCAGATTTATAGAGATGTAACCCACTATTGGATTTGGGAGAAGACAGGCCAATGTGTCACTTTCATACTCTTCCGTGTATGGCCAAACATTCCTCTTGACTCAAACATTGTAAGATTAAGAGTTTCGTATGCCTATTGGATGTGTATCCGCGCTAAAGGTATCCAGCTTGACTTGATTATAATAATGAAATAATTTCGGACATTCTTCGTATGTGAATATAGTTGCTCTTTATTATGTTTGTCCATTAAAGTAAAACACAAAATTAATATTTCGTTTCCCTCAAACCCATGTACAAAGCGCTGTAAAATAGGGTCATCAATATTCGGCACAATGACAGTCACATAGTGAGTATAGAGTCGTTTAATATCAGAGACAATTTAATCGTCGGCACCATTATCTTTAATGGTGGTATGGTATGTCGATTGCGAACCAGAATATGCGGCAGGAACCCTCCGGGGCCCTGCCATTTCGACGACAACATCCACGACAGCACTTCGACTCAGCGGACTTCTCTTTAAGCAAGGCTGCGGCGACGCAGAGCTTCTCTTTCCGTATTCTCTCAACTGGTCTCTGGATAGTTCCGCATTCGTCTTTGCTCCTCTTCCACTTTCTTCGAAGATAACGACTATTTGTTCTGCCATCATCCTTTTCTATTCTTCGACACACTCTGTTATATACCTAATAGCCTTCCCGAGATAAGGTTTCTAATTCAGGATGCTTTTTCAAAGGTTCTTGGCGGAAAGCCTCCTCGAACCCATGAAGCCTCTCTCCATGCTACTTACGCCTTTCTCATGAACACGAGTGTTACGTGAACGTGTCCTATAGCTAGGCGGTTGCGATTGTATGTTAGGCTGCTTACCGGCTGTTGCTTCGAAATATGGGGTCTGTTGCTTCAAACTTAGTTTTTTCAATGAAAAGTGGTTGGGCGAACTTCTGCACAACTCTCGTCCTCTTACAAGGCCCTCCTCCACCCTGTGATATAAAAGAATAACAATGAGGAAATGGCGAAACCAAGACTAGTGTTCAGACATTTACTCAATTTGAGCCCTGTTTCAAGCTTAAGATCGCAGTGATGGAGCATCTGCCATACCCGTTGGGCATTTGAATACTCCAGGGGGTCCGGACCCCCCACCCCCCGCACTGTTTTGGCCTCTATGCAGGGCAGGCATTTGCTCCCTATAGAATTCTATCCCCAAAATGAAAATTTGTGGGAGAAGTGGTACACTACCATGGCCCGAATGAAGTGTATTGTAATACATTCTCTGTCGCATATAGCACACATTCCGTGTTAACCTCCGAAAATTTGGCGCGCTACGCGCAGTTGCCGAATCTCGTTACTTATTGTACGCCTCCTCCCCCCATAATAGCAGCTCGTGCGTGCACCCCACAGGAGGCCGCCCCCTTCCCAGCATGGAGACTGAGTGGGTATGCCAAAAATGTGCAGACCTCGCGAAAGCCTCGTGTCACTGCGGCTATACTGATATCCAACCCTAATAGCTACATTTTCTATACCGAAACTGAAAGATTTCTGCTGCGCACTGGGCGCCTGTTAGGTCCACACACGCACACAAAAAATGAGGGGAAAATTGATCCAATGAAGTTATGTATAGAAAAAAGGCAGTTCTGACAGAGGGGTGGGTGAGGTCCGGATATTTTCGATCGTTACCCACGCGCGAACCAGGATTTTTGGGGAAAATAAAATAACACATGACATGCGAGAGAAAATGTGAAGATAAAGTGACTGGAAAATTGTATAGCCTTCGTGGTCGGTAGGGTAGGTTTAACAAGAGTTGGACTTCCATTTTTCCCTGGATGCCAAGTTGGACCCCTCCCTTTTGCAGATCCTGATCCGCCCCTGCTACTGTCGTTCTGCTTTGACCGGTTTTCTAGTTGCAGGGCATAGTTATGGACTTTTCATTTGTATCGGGTTTAGATTAATTTCATTCTATTTATTTTATACTGACTTTCCTGAGGATAAGTTGTGACAGTAAGTTGGTGGAATTAACAAATTGGGAGCATTTTCAGGTATTTACGTATTAGTCCATTTTATAACCGATTTTTTTTTTTGTCCTCACTTTTATCAGGAGATACAAGGTGTGAGCAGTTTCATGATACTTGAGAAAATAATTTCGGAACGCCGTCATTCGTAGGTCTTGCCATTGGTGGAGGTGTCATGTTCTTTGGAACAGAGGCGAATGCGTGTTCTCTCACCTCCTCTTCTGACAATATTTCAACCTGGATCCTGACATTGTGTCTATAGTAGCAGGTAGGCACTCGAGTATTTGTTGATTAATTTCTCGATAGAATCTTGTCGAGACAAGGGTCAGGACAATATGGGTACTAATGCAGCTGGATAATGTCTTCAGATCATTTAGTACATGCTGCAACTAGCTAAATATTTTGTCGTTTTGGACGTAGGTCTATATATCTCCCACTTGGTTAGCCTTACATTTGGAGCTTACATTTTTCTCATTCTCTCACGGAACCTTTTGAGAGTTGCCTTCCCATAACCATAAATGACAATGTCCTTATGACTAAAAGGGTTGTCATCCACCTCATACGTGGAACCCATATACCTAATAAGGATTGCATGCATGGTTTTCGGTAATAAACTGGTTGAGGCTGAATCTTCCATTCTAACCCGGAAGCTCCTTCATCAAACGGTCGTCAATGTCAGAGCTCTTCCCCAAATATAGTATGCGACTATAAACTCCGCGAAAATAACGCACATTCACCTCTCCCTTTCTATATATATATATACATCACCGTCGTTTCAATCACTCTTTTATTACAGGTTTGAGCGCCTTGTTCTGCTACGCCGGGGGACAACTACCCGTCGCACTTCTGATTCGTCGCCTGATCTTAATCTGCTAACAGTGCGCCTATGCAACATGTGTGGGTTCGTCGTCTTCTGTATCAGCATCACCTGTTTAATATCGTCACGATGCCCCGACGAGAGGAACAACGTTCTTCACGGGTACTTATAGCGAAACTACTCCTACGTACAACAATATGTCGGTTTCGCAAATTTATCAGTCAACTAAGTTGTGCAAAAGGGCTCTGTTTGTGTCTGCGTAAGTTCACTGCTGGAGGCATAGTGATAGAGGTATGGGATAGCATGTACAAGGATCGATCATATTTCGAGCGTAAACTGTGCTGAATAAGTAGGCGAAATTGCTACCTATGCGATTGATAATGTCCGTCGAAATGACTGCAGGGTCACTCATTACATTATAAATCAAAATTGCAATATTTGTGGCAATTTTTGCAAGTTTTGTCTTTTTCGATATCGATACCATTCATATATTCCATACGCAATTTTGGAGACCCGTGACGGAGTCGCTGTAGTGGCTAATTTTCCTAGTAAAAAAAAAACAAAAAAAAAAACAAAAAAAAACAAAAAAACACGAAACGAACTATTCCGACAATTGTCAGGCACAACCGATAGTTGATATCAGACAGCGGGTAGTATCAAACAGAATTCCCATTTCCTTTGAGCATTGATTCACCACAACGAGTAAGAATTCCAAATAACCCCATCTGACTTGTTTAGAGGACTTCTACTACTACTGTCCATGGGACCCCTCAAATATCTAACGGAACATCTACGAAGAAATATGGTGATCCCACAGAATGTGATGTCGACTTCTAATCTTCCCCTATACCTTGTATCCTGGCCCATGCCTGGACCCCATTCCCTTCGCCAAGCATCCTACCCTTGGGAATTCTCCCTAGTTAGGCTATATTAACGGATTAATGTAATTTTTCTCGACAGCATGGATTCTAGTCAAACCCACCTCTCAGATTGTAACAGGAATTGTAGTTGCCTGGATACATTCGAACCAGTCTGCGCGTTTGGTGAGGCCTACAAGTCTCCCGTCTTGCCGGATGTCGAAGTATCGTCTATTCCAATGACGTTGCTGTTAGTAATTTGAGGCATCCACATATGCATGAAAAATTATGATTTAGACATTAGTGCATGATGGGAAAACTTCCCTGTTGATTAGGGAGCTGGATATGCAAGATGCTCTCGTGAGCTATTGAAGCATCATTCGGCTCATAGGTTCGTTTCGCGAAGAATTATATGAAGATGCGACCATTGCCTATATTTAATTCCTAATTTTCTGAACCTTACGATGTGGCTGATCACGATGGCGATTGGGCTAAGTCTAGCTAGTTGGTGGTGCATTTTGAGAGTCATATGAAGAAATATATTGAGTTGGATGGTATGATCATGAGTATTATTATTAATGAATGGTATATAGCCTATGCCATGTCCAGGACTTTGAGGTCAATCTAGGGGTTAATTTCTGTTCATTTTGCTTGCACAGTGGTCAAGGAACGTCCATATCTATAAAGTACATCGGATGATCATGAAAGTTTTTCGACATCATCATTGACCAATGGTACTATAGCGTTTTCATGAATTTGAGATACTGTTCCGCAACAGTCCTTCTTAGGTCCCTCAAACCACGCGTCCTACCCGGACTCTGGAGGTCGAGTGCCCGTCTGGGCACGCTGATACAGTGGACGCGGGGTCACTCTACAATCCTAGTGTATGGGGTATGAGGGTATGAGGGTGTACGGGTTCACCCAATGACGAATCGGTGTAGACTGGGGTCATTTTCCAGGGATTGGCATGGGAAATTGTTCAAAATTAAGAACTCGACCAAACCTAGTGGGTGGAACTCACACTGGTATGTGGGATCCTCATGATGAGTAAACGGCCCTCTTCCTTGTGGTCAAAGGTTATCTGATGTCAAAAGAAGTCATGGTCTGATAATCTTTGTACCCTAAGTGTCCGATATACTTGTCGTATCAAGTTGAAATTTGCCCTGCAGCTCTCTAGGGGAATACATGAACTCTTTTGTTTTCAGTGTAGACTGGGGCCATTTTCCAGAAGGGAAATGTGTAAATTGTGTAAAAATGATATTTTGGCATTTTTAGCTTGTAACACTATAACTCTGCCGGCCTAGATAAAGCTCATACTCGGTTTGCGGGTTCCCATAAGAGTAAACTGTCGCTACTGGTTTGTGCTCATGTCAAAGCCTCTCAGGACAATTCCACACCATTATCAAGCTTTTCGATATATATCCCAGGACTATTTCAACTGGAATGATCTTCCTCTTACGTTAAGGAGAGCCCTAATCTTGAGGTGTTTTAAGACAAGACTTATCCTTCATTGTTGATTGCGCGCAACCGCGGCGCTGCGTCCAACACCCTCGTTGTGATACTCGAAAAGGGTTTTTTTAACGATGTATGAAAGCAGACAGAAGCAAAAAAGAATTCGAAGTCTGGAGATGTTGTTAACACGGTTGAGGCCCCATCAATTTCTAATATCGTATACAGCTTTCTTATAAGGGAGTACATGAACCCTCTCGCTTTTCTAATTTAAACGGCGTTCATTTGGGGAAAAATGTTGAATTGAAGAACTTGATACTTGAGCTAATTTTTAGCTTGTAACACGATAACTCACCTCAAATTGATTGATGGAACTCATGGATACTCATAATATGTGGGGCTCACATAATGAGTTCAGTCTAGTAGGAAAGGTTCAGGAAGGAACCGAGTCCTCGTGAACGAACCTGAAACTACAACAACCCAAGAAGAAGAAGGAGAAGAAGAAGAAGAAGAAAAAACAGAACTTGGAGAATTCTTCCACAGTTCCTGAAAAATAAGTCGAGACTGTTCTCGAAGGCATTAACACTCTTAGACAGAACACCATCAGCAGGGAGCAGCTTCAAGCTGATATTCAATTACCCTTTTTGTTTGTTTTGTTCTTGCCTAGCAGCTTCCACACACCTGCTTAGGAGGTTTTCAGATGAATCATAATACACCCCAATCTTTCTTGATCTACTACATTTTTTAATTTCTAAATTTTTATATTTTTTAATTTTATGTTTTTTTGTAATTATCTTATTTTATTTATTAGTATTATTATTATTATTATTATTATTAGTATTATTTTTATTATTAATTGCAGACTTTCAACACTGTCTTGTGTGCCCGATTCATCAGGGTCCCTGACGGGGCTGTGACGCGGTGCCATGCTATTCGGGAGAGTGTATATCGTGGGTCTACTATCAATTGTTCATGTCTATCGCGGTTTTCACCTTATTCTGCTACGGGTAACACTACCATAATTATCGTTCTCAGGTGAGAATGCCCTCCTACTCTTGTTTTCCCCCTCTTTTTCCTCTCTTGTGATGTATTCAACCTATTTGGACCTAGAAAAATGATGTTGCAATCGTCATGGTGAATGACATACTGGTGATCAATTACACCGACTTTGTTTCAGGAAGGGGGGGGGGGGTAGTGGATGGTAGGTAATGAAAGCGGAGATGTTTCAGTCGCACACTCACAATAGTACCTTCGTCGGATAGATCATTTTTAAATGCAACTGAATTTGCCTAGCTCACTTCGAATCGTTAGATTCCAAGGATTTGACGGGGGTGACGGGTTTTTTTCGATCTTCTTCACGGAAGATAGATCGACAGATCTATACGCCACAGAGAATATTTGGGGTGGCTCGCTATCTATTTTGATAGGATCCCGTCTCACATCCGATGTTAAACTCATTCGTTCACCTCTGGCATTATTTTCTCATTTCTGTGGAAAGATACCGTGGGGAAGAACCGAGAAGGAACTGACGTTGTCGTTAATAAACGTTACGTTTCAAATCTAGGTGAGTGATGACCTATAGGGCTCAGAACCACAAATCTAGCCTTAAGCTGCCACTTCAATAACACCCCTCCTTAGATGATTCGCAGCTTGCTAAAGTGCAGCAGGGAGAGTTTGGGTGAGATGAAAAAGTTCGAATCAGATGGTAGGGGAGTATTGAGCCACAGTTTATCGAGAGTTGTGTCACTTGACGAATATGAATATTAGTAAAATGTTATTAGGGTATCAAAATGCTGTCTGAATCATAGGATCTCATGTTTACAGTTTAGAGGGGGGGAGGGGGGGGGGGACTAGCATCACAGTGATTCCACAGGCAGACAGGGGGCACTTTGAGAAATCGTCGTCTTGGGGGATGTATTTAGGGCGTCAAACAGAAGAGAGTACCCCCCCTCCTCCTCTCTCTCTCCCTTTTGCACCTTTTTATTATTCAGGAGTCCCAGATGAAATCTTGCGCTACTTTGCCAGCTTCTGCAGAAAAGATTATTGCTAGAATATACAGTTTATATGACAAATCCCCCCCCCCCCCGTACATTGGCTCATTTTGTAAGCCCGCACAGCACATAAAAGTGACTTCACCAAACATGTTGACAATTGCTGGGAGAGACATATCAAATATGATATGGCTGTCTGTTAATACAACGTTTATGGTTTATCATCAATAATAGCAGTATAAGAAAAAATGATATCTGGGTTTATATATAAGTTTATAATCACTTTTGTCGGTAAAAATTTGTTTCTTGAACTTGACTCCAAGAAATGGTGGATTACAGACTGATAACATCTGTGTGATTACTTATAGATACTTACCAGCAAGGAATCGCATAGCATCAGACTTTGACCTCTCCTGTGGCCAGATGATCGCCGACCTGACCCCAAAACAATAGGGACCATGTACTCTTCCAGATGAACCCACATACCAAGTATGAGTTATTATGTTACCAAGCCTAAATTGCTATAGTTTATAAAAATCAACATTTTCCTAATCCCTCCCACCAAAATGACTCCCAGTCTATCACCAATATTAATGGGGTTATTGTACTCCCCATGAGAAAGCTACATACCAAATTGCAACCTGATCAGACCAGGCATTCGGGATAAAAAGATTTTCAGACATGACCTTTAATGACCTTAAATGACCTTTGTCCTGACTCTAAAACTATAAGGATCATGTATTCATTATGGGGAACCCCACATACCAAGTATGAGCTTCATCCATCCAGGTGGGGTCGAGTTATGCTCTTCACCGCTAAAATTGTCCAAAATATCAAGTTTTCACATTTTTTTCTATTTCCCCAAAATGACCGCCGGTCTACACCAAGAACAATAGCTACAAACCAAATTTCATCTTGATTGGTCCAATCATTCTGGGACTATCCTTCTCACAATTTTCACAGACTTTTGACCTCTCCTGTGGCCAGATGATCGCCGACCTGACCCCAAAACAATAGGGACCATGTACTCTTCCAGATGAACCCACATACCAAGTATGAGCTTCATCCATCCAGGTGGGGTCGAGTTATGCTCTTCACACCCCAGGCGTCACTCACATACACACACACAAACACACACACACACACACACACACACACACACACACACACACACAACACACACACTGACCATGATTACATAGATTCCCTGGCTTCATTCAAGGAATCAAAAAGGCTGAATTTGTCCTGGCGGATAGCCTATAAATAACTGGTTCAAATCAACGTTTCTCCTTTCCTGGCAGGGATGATACCTGGACCAATTGTGTTCGGTTGGATCATAGACCAAGCCTGTCTTATGACGTCAGAACAGTCATGTTTCGAAGAAGGGGGAAATTGTCTTTTCTACGATCGAATGAAACTACGGTATTTTTTCAACGGTTCACACTCAGCTGTCTTCTGGTTGGCTGCAAGCATCTTATCGCTCATGACTTGGATAATATGGCGGCAAGATGGACGGAAACGGGAATCATAGGCTGTTGTAGTTCGTCAGCAAGCCTCTGGTAGGTAAAAAAAAAAATAGATACGGACACACTTCACGATGCTGATGCAATTTTCTAATTGTTCCGGTCGAATACAGGCAAGGTAAAAAGTTATTTCCCACTACGTCAAGTATTCCAAATTTAACTTAAAAGAATCATTTATAAAATCGGGACAGATATTTGAGAAAAATGAATCCATTTTCTTGTTCACGACAATGGAAATGTGAATTTCTATAATGAAAAAGGTATTTCGGTGGGGGTGGGGGGATTTCCATTATCGTTGGGATTCTGATTATTGAAACGGCGCTAATTATCCATTTCAACCAATAGTTCACGTTCTTTGACGCCCTAACGCTTTATTTCTTCAGAGCTTACGCTCACATAAGCGCAACACACGCAATCACTGCTTGATGTCTGATAGCTTCCGTACCAAAATATTGGATTTATTGTCACATTAGCACTTGATTATATCAATGAATATTATTCTGACAAAAGTTCCGGTACATCTGATATATTCAAATCAATTGGTATCCACAACACCCAACTAGATTTTTTTAATCCCCTTTACGCATTTCATAATCGCTGGGCATATCTGTAAAATGTCGTTTAAGTGGAACCATGTCCCCTTGTACGAACTGTGGCTATAATTTCCGACTTCCAGAGATAACAGCATTGCGAATCGGGAGCTTTTAATGGCCTGATCTGTGCCTCTACCTGGGTCAGTAGCCATTATCAACCTTTACTGCACAGTGGCGTGAGCAATTCCCCACCCCCCCCCCCGACAAAAATATCAACAGGAAAAATCGTGAAATCGAACGCTTCAAAACAGGAAATTGAAGGGTACAAAGAACAAGAACTTGAGGAGGGAAATGAGGGGGGGGGGGATGAGAAGACATTGTGCGTGCGAGAACAAAAATCTAGTACAATTGGGGATAAATTGAATTATCGCGAAACTAAGTGGGCCCAAATGGCCCCTTCTCATACTTCCGTGAGCTGAGGGAAACGCCGAGGAGAAATGCCCAAATCGGGAAAAATCGTCTCATCCCCTCTGACTTGAAAGGCTGGCAATGCGCCTGCTTTTACATCTAAGAAATGTTTTATGGTATAAACAGCCTCATTCTTTTCGGAATTGTTCACTATACTCAAGTTGAGTCAAATAGTCGAATGCTTCTTCTCCTAGAGTTGAATACATATTCTCACTGGGCGTATCGTTGATAATAGTGATCATTTCTATCCAATCTGTAAAGTTGATTTTTCGCTCCCACCTATTGTTCTTGTTTTTCAATCTTGTTGATCAATCGTGGAAGTCATGTTTATTGACTAGGGCAACATATTTGACTTGATAATAAGATAAAATATTTGGGAATTTATATAGCCTAACTTACAATGGCTTCTATTATTCTAATATTACTCTGGTATTTGGACCAACTTGTTGGTCCCAAAAAAACGTATATACTGCACCAAATTGCGCTCTGACAATTGCGCCCTACGCCCCTAATGCCCCTGGCCACGGCGGTATGCCACAGGTGGTCAGGAGTCTGTCAATTAAATTTATTCCGGTAAAAATGATTCCACTCCCCCGATAATTCGCAATGAGTTACGCCCCTGCTTGTACATCAAGGTCAATGTTATTGGAGGAAAATATTAATCCATATGAAAACTGCTCGTAGTCTTAACTTAAGTAAAGGCCAATGGTCATGTAGCAGATTTGCTTCAAATTAGCAACTTGTTGGCATTCCCACAAAAACGTATATACTGCACCAAATTGCGCCCTGACAATTGCGCCTTGGGCCCCCAATGCCCCCTGGCTACAGCGGTAACCTACAGGTGGCCATGAGTCTGTCACTAAAATGTTCTCAGGTAAAAGTGATTCCACTCCCCCGATAATTCGCAATGAGTTACGCCCCTGCTTGTACATCAAAGTCAAAGGTTATCGGAGGGAAATATTAATCCATATGAAAAACTGCTCGTAGGTCTTAACTTGAAGGCCAATAGTCATGTAACAGATTTGCTTTAAATTAGCACAGGTGAACAGAGGACATATCAAAACCCCGCACCCGATTCAAGGAATATATGACATCAAGTGGGGAACGATGCAAAGGCATCCCTTAGAGCCTACACAGTAAATGCAGCAATTGCGCCATGATAACAGGAGAACAAAGAGAGGTATCCACTTAGAAATGAATGAGATGATTCTTTATTATCTCGTGAATGATTTTGCAGGTTTTTATCGAGATTCCATCTATAGTTTGTTTGGTACAAGAGTTTCATGTTTTACATTGACTTGGTATTACTGGGGATCCTGCGCCCCCCCCCCCCCCCCCCCCGCCGCCGCCGTGATTTTATAGCTGATTACAGTAGCTGATTGTGCTTTATCCGTACACTCAAATCGGCTGTTTTTCGGTTTGTAGTTTCGGCTGTCATAATGTAAAAAATGGGGAGTACCAAAAGTCCAGTCACATTTACATGACTATTGGTCTTTAACTCGACTAATTAAAGTGCGTTTATAGAATAGGCTTACAGCTTCCGGTTTCCTCGGTTACTTGCGGGAATCTTTGAAAGCATCGAGTGGTATTACCGTATTCCTGTAAGACAATTGTACTAATAATTGGTAGTCTGGGATGTGTCCATGATCGGGTTGTCCCAGGACTGAAAAAATGGGCCTGAGTAATATGAGAAGTAAGGGTTTGGCTAAATACCTCAGTATCAGTGCTGCTATTGGCTCCCACATCGGGTGGAAAAGGGGGGGGGAAAACTGCCCTTTTTTTGGCAACGATCACTGACTGATTGAGGTCTCCCTATTTCAAGGAGGTCTGTCAAGTGCTTTTATGGTAATATCTACCTAATCTATAAGTCTTCATTTAAGTATATTTATTGCATTCCATTATGTATCGCTTGTAATTATGGATTCATGTTACTGTGGTAGAAATATGCAATAAACAGTCAAATATGTATGTATGTATGTATGTATGTATGTATGTAGTATGTATGTATGTATGTATGTATGTATGTATGTATGTATGTATGTATGTATGTATGTATGTATGTGTATGTACGTATGTATGTGCCGCCTGTATTGTCAACACGATAACTCAATCACACCTGGGTGGATCATGCTCATGATGGGTGTGTGGTTTGCCAATATTGAGCACATCATCCCCATTGTTCTATTTTGGTGAGCGGTTTTCTTGTAAGTATTAACTGAACCCATAGGTCAAATCCTGAAATCCACGATGTGCCCAGGAATGAATTGGTCCGATCAGCTGAAATGTAGTATTATATAGTTTTTTTTATGAGAGTACAATATCCTGCTGGTTTTATTCTGTTTTGTGTGTGTGTGTGTGTGAGCGTGTGTCAGACCAAGTGGTTGTTTTGGGAAGAAATGGGGAAAATCATGAAATATTGATAATGTGCAAATATCAGCTTGTTCAACACGATAACTTGGCCTAATTTGGATGGATCTTGCTCATAATTGGTTTGTAGGTTCTCTAGAATTACATTAACCCATGGTTCGGGTCGGGTTGAAGTATCACAGGTCAACGGGCGAAGTCTAAGAACCTCGTAAACATGATGAGTCAACAATTTATACTTCGCTTGGTCAGGATCAAATTTGCTCTGGACTGTTTTGTTTTATTTGTGAGGTCAAAGGTCATCTGTGGCGTCAAGCAAATCACTAAGCTCGTGTTATCCTGCCAATGCAATAGCTGAAATTGATCAAGCAATCGCATCGTCGAGGCCAGTCTGGTCTTGTCGTCTACTATGCACACACCAACCAGTGGTCCTCACTGCATCATGGGGAAACATGCAACATGCACAAGACCTGTCGATGAACACAACTCTACGCATGCCAGAAAGGACTGTGGGTTTGTGTTCTTTGTCTGGCTTGAAAGCACATTAGTCCCATCTTGTAATTGTTCTTGGCCAAAAGTACCATTGAAAACATCTGTGTTAACGCGAACATGTCCTATACTAGAAGCAATTGACTAATGATGATCTTGAGTAATGATTAGTCAACTCGACAAAGTCTGGTACTAGGTGAGCCACCACCGTGTTGACTGACTTGTGGGCTTGATTCGCGAATCCCGCCTTCTCTCCTGCAGTGTAGGCAAGCCAAGCTGTTGAAGAAGGGCTGTCACACTGTTAATCGACGATAGGCATTGCAAACAAAGCGAGCTGCTTTTACGCTGAACCAATTGAGTTTGTTGATGTTACATGCTTTGTATGGATCCCAAACTGAGGAGGCATATACTTTAGTTTTGACTCCCAGTCGTGAAGATACTACAATCAATCCGGAGAACTGTGGAAGCTTGTATGTTCTTCACCCAGTTCGAGAGGAGTATTATCAATGACATGTTCGGTTTTGTAATAACTCTCTTTCCATTGGTAACAACCATAGACTTACATAGACACTCAGAAGCGTTTAGATCGATCTGCTAACATTTGCTCCATGATAAAATTCATCCAGGCCTGTTGGAGTCTAGCCCTGTCACTGCTGCACCCGATAGTTCGGTACAAAATGCAGTCATCAGCAAACATCGTATGGTAGAGTTTTTACGTGTAGGAAGATCATTGATAATAGAGATACAGCATGTCCAAGAACTGGTTCCCTGAGGTACACCCGACGAGACAGCACCAAGTGACGATTTAACACCATCGATCACAACACCCTGTGTACGATTTAAAAAAACCTTTATCCATGGAAGTTTTGCCAGAAATGCATATTATATGTTTGGGGCTTGTAGGCCAGACGCTTATGTTGGCCACCTTTGTCCGAAAGCTTTGCTGAAATCTGTGATCACTACATCAGTTGAGCTTTACAGTCCAAGCTTCTAGCCAGATCATTGATGAATATGGCCAATTGAGTTTCACAGGAGTGAAATTTTCCGAAAACCATGTTGAACGTTCGTCATAAGCTGATGACGATCCAAATAATTCCATAAGATGGTGGTGGATAATGTGTTCCAATAACTTGCATGGAATGGGAGTGAGTGAAACTGGCCTGTAACTTCCAGGGTCTGTTGGACATTCCCTTTTTGAAAAGAGGTGTCACGACGGCTGTGTTCCAATCCTGGGGGAGCTGTCCAGAGTTAATTGACTTTTGATAGGTGATTGTTAGAAACGGAGCGATGGTGATTGAACACATTTTCAGAACATATGGTGAAATGCCATCTGGCCCACAGGACTTACATTGAGTTTATTCACAAGTTTCTGCACACCCTGTTCCGAGATATTCGAATCAGATATGGACTGACACACAGCGGGGGTGGGTAAAAAGGGCATTGAACTCAGTTTCCTCTTAGTGAATACGGAACAAAGATATTCACTGCGCAGTTCGGCTTTCCAATACGGAGGTGACTGCTGAGTTGTCCTTGATGAAAGTGTTGATGCTGGACTGGTAATTACGCTTAGATTTAATAAACTTTCAAAAAGGCTTGGTATTGTTACTGTCAAGACTGCTGCAAATAATGAATCTAAGGTACAATTGTGTAAGCAATCCTGGTGCGTCTTGATCGCGTTGCTTTTTCCTACGTGACGACGTAAACTAGCATCAATCCATGGGTATGAATTTTGATGCAAGACATTTTGCTTGGAATAATATTATCCAAGAAACACTCTTGTTTGAAAGGTAATCATGCATCATTGGCAGTAACAGACTAGTAGGTAGTTCATAGAAGGCTTGATTATAAAACTGTTGCGGGTTGTAAAGACCAACCCCCCCCCACCCCCCCCCACAGGCTGCCTTTGAAACCGATGATTTGCCGACGAACAGGTCTGGTACGTGTGGGGTGGACCACGGTACCGAAGACTGCGATATCATGATCACTGATTCCATCTTTGGCTTGAAAGCATTCTGTATAGCATCTGGCCTATTTGTAAAACAGAGGTACAGAATGGAATTTCCTCTAGTTGGGGATCGAACCATTGAGATAAGTTGAAGTCATGCATAGCATCAAAAGTGAAATTTCGCTTGGAGAGGGGTCACAACCACAGCTGCTAAAAGAGTTCTTGCACCAGTCAATGTCAGGAAGGTTAAAATCCCCACAAAAAATTATACTGCAATTGGTCGGTAGATTGCCAAGAGACTGCTTGAGCACTTCAACATAACTATCACTGTTGTCTGGTGGCCTGCAAAAGGCGCCACATACACCGGGGAGCTATCGGTATTGTCCACTTTGATCCAGACAAGCTCATTGTCACTGTTAGAGGATTGACTTCCATCGATGAAATCGAGCTCTTCACTGCAATACCAGGTCCCCAGTATGTTGTTTCCTTGTTCTGGGTCCCTTTCTATAAATGGTGTATGATGCTGTTAAGTACTCACTCGAGTTTATGTCAGAATTAAGCCATGATTCTGTGCCTATCAGTACGTCGGGTTCTTCGGAATAAAAAAAGGGTTCAGTAAAAGCTCCCCCTTTGCTCTCCCACTTTGGCAGTTCACATTGATAAATTTGATTTGAGCTTTGCTTCTTAACCATGTTACAATCTTCGTACCATATTACAATCCTTTCCAATGCATCGACGTTCCATACAGTCATAACTGTCTTTCCATCGTGTGTCCTACTCATGGAAAACAGCAAAATCATAGCTAAGGGAAATGAGGCTAACTTAGGTTAATACGAATTATCTTAACTGCCTGAGGCAATGCACAAGAACTTTAAAAAGTGGACTGAGACCGGCCTTGTCACCATCCCAAAACTATTCCCTGACGCAATGGATTGCTTCTAGGCAGTGGTGGCGCAAGGCTCCATCTCTTAGGTTATTGGAGAGAAATGTGGGAAGAGTTAAACAAAATATTACAATTTATTGAGATCAAAATGCAGTCAGCCAAAGATTCGAGGCAAGTCAGGTACATTTAGTTTTCCTTATATTTTTTTCCAATCCATAGGAAAACCCTTTGGATGAATCTACAAGTAATCAATTGGCAGCACACCTAAATTACTGAATAATGGTTAGCTTGAATTGCTGGGTTCTATCTCTGCTTTCATGCTTGGAAATTCAGAGAAAACTTCATCCTCTTTTAACGAATTCAAAATTATACTTTCCATAACTATATACGACAGGTTTAATCCATTTAAGGCTACTCAGAATGTTGAAGAACCCTTCCATTTGGAGTTCTGGAGCACGTACCCCTAGCTATCACTCCGCCCCCGATGCGCTGATGCACTTCTCTCAACACGCCAGTCTTCTCTGAAGTAACGGGCATTAGCGAGATTCACAGAGCCGGATTTGGATTATCCATGCAACTAAAGGCGCAATTACCACTTAGGGGAAGGGGGGGGGGGCGTTGCCCTCCCACCTGACATCCGCACATAATGCTGTGTACCCTCACAAACAAGCAGGCAAGACTTCTTACGGTTGAATTGGCTAAACTCAACTAATCAGGAATTGTAATAGAAACTTCTTGGACACTGCTCATTATCCTGGCGAGCATGATCTAACGTTCTTGCTTGGGTCCTTGCTAGAACAATCGCGGATGGGGGATCGTCTTGAACCCCTCCCGAAAAATCGACGCTTCCGTTTGCGTGACATCACGGCAAAAGTCATTTCAATGTGCACCAGAACTGATTTTACTTTGGTGAATAATTGCGGACCGGTCCGTTTCCAAAAACAATCGTTCCACCGTTCACCGGAACGAATTTGGCAGTGATCTATCATAGCGACGATATACCGTATTCGGTACCGAACAAAATCGACCTCTGGGTTGGAGATCACGTGAACAGAATGTCGACTCCATTTGCTGACGTCATTCATGAATAATGTGAGACGAACTCCAAGGAGACAAGCCCTGCGAATCAATTACACACATTATGCTAATCGATCTGGCATTTAAAGATGAATGCATTGATAAAAGTAAGACTAACATAGTAACTCATGATTAAAAAAATATTTATTGAACCAGAAAGCCAAAAGGCTTAGTGATTTCCTTGACTCTTCCTGACAACCTATTGCCAGACTCAAGGACAAATGGGAGATTTTTCCAGTCATTGTGAGAACGTAACGTCTGACAACTACTCTGATAAAATAGTTACACACTAATTTCAAGGATTTTTAAGGGACTGACTCTGTGACCTCAGATGACCTCTGACCTGACCCCAAAACATAGGGTCATGTACTCAGCATGGGGAAAACACATACCAAGTATGAGCTTCATCCATCCGGTGGAGTGAGGATCGTGTCACAGCCATAATTGGCCGAATTATTGAGTTTTCACAAATTCCTACTTGACCAAAATTCACCCCCGACCTGAACCAAAAACAATAGGGTTCCTGTACTCCCCTAAGAAAGCTACACACCAAATTAGAACCTGATCAGACCAACCATTCTGGACTTATCGTGTTCACAAGGTTTTCATATTTGACCGCTGGTGACCTCAGATGACCTCTGACCTGACCCCAAAACAATAGAATCCATGTACTAATCATGGGGAACACACATACCAAGTATGAGCTTCATCCACCAGGTGGGGTCAAGCTATCGTGTTCACAAGCCGAAATGGGCCAAAATATTGACTCTTCACAACTATTTTCTATTTTTCACAAAAATTCACCCCCGACCTGAACCAAAAACAATAGGGTTCCTGTACTCCCCTAAGAAAGCTACACACCAAATTTGAACCTGATCAGACCAACCATTCTGGACTTATCGTGTTCACAAGGTTTTCAGACTTTGACCTCTGGTGACCTCAGATGACCTCTGACCTGACCCCAAAACAATAGGGTTCATGTACTCATCATGGAGAACACACATACTAAGTATGAGCTTCATCCATCCAGGTGGAGTTGAGTTATCGTGTTCACAAGCCAAATTGGCCAAATTATTAACTTTTCAATTTCCTATTTTTGACCAAAATTCACCCCCGACCTGAACCAAAAACAATAGGGTTCCTGTACTCCCCTAAGAAAGCTACACACCAAATTTGAACCTGATCAGACCAACCATTCTGGACTTATCGTGTTCACAAGGTTTTCAGACCTTGACCTCTGGTGACCTCAGATGACCTCTGACCTGACCCCAAAACAATAGAATCCATGTACTAATCATGGGGAACACACATACCAAGTATGAGCTTCATCCATCCAGGTGGAGTTGAGTTATCGTGTTCACAAGCCAAATTGGCCAAATTATTAACTTTTCAATTTCCTATTTTTGACCAAAATTCACCCCCGACCTGAACCAAAAACAATAGGGTTCCTGTACTCCCCTAAGAAAGCTACACACCAAATTTGAACCTGATCAGACCAACCATTCTGGACTTATCGTGTTCACAAGGTTTTCAGACCTTGACCTCTGGTGACCTCAGATGACCTCTGACCTGACCCCAAAACAATAGGGTTCATGTACTCAGCATGGGGAAAACACATACCAAGTATGAGCTTCATCCATCCAGGTGGAGTTGAGTTATCGTGTTCACAAGCCAAATTGGCCAAATTATTAACTTTTCAATTTCCTATTTTTGACCAAAATTCACCCCCGACCTATACCAAAAACAATAGGGTTCGGTACCCCATAAGAAGCTACACACCAAATTTGAACCTGATCAGACCAACCATTCTGGACATTCTTGATAGTAAGTCAGATTATTATTGCGTGAATTGTATTGTGATGGCTCTCAGACTGATGAGAAACTTGTGGGATAAAGCATTTTGACACACTTGTACTTTGAAAGTCAAGTCCTATTATTAGGTATCTACACGGTAAAATACATTGTAATGGCTCTGATTCATATGAGACTGACATAATAGCGCATATCGAAATACATCTCATTGAGGAAAACAATAAAGTCAATCGAGCCTATCATAAGGTACCTAGAAGGTAAAAGGCGCTGTGAGTGCGAACATATTAATGAGGAGACCTACATAATAACACATAGATATAAAGTACAATAGAAAATAAAGAGCATATTGTTATATGCTTCCAAAATAAAAGACAATTGTTTACAGAATGGATGTGAGGTGAGACTTCCATAATCACCCATATTACCCAACGTGGTACATTAAAAGTGGGTGATTAGGCTACAGTCACTGATAGTAAGGTGCCTTCAATGAACAATGTTAGGTGGCTATAAAATAAACGCGGAGATTTCATTCTATTAAGTATTAGGTAAAATGTTATATGGCTTTCGAGTGAATTTGAGACTCAACATAACGCATAATAATAAACGCATAAATCGTTGTACAGTCATACGGAACCTAATATTAGTAAAATGTATTGTGGTGGCAATTCGGATAATTTATGAGAACTTACGGTATTGCAAATAACGAATATTACTCAAATTGCATTGAGGAAGTAAAATTACGATCATCATTAGACGTAAAAAAGCATTGTTGATGGGTTTCAGGAAAATGTGACACATGTATAATAACGTATTTTAAAACACATGTACATTCAAGTCTGTTATAGGTATCCACAAGGTAAAATGCATTGTAATGGCTGTTAGATACATAAAAAAAAGGTCAATCAAGCGTACTATTAGGTGCCTACAAAATGAAAATGCATTGTGAGGGCTATCATATTTATATTCGAACGTTAACATCAGAAAATTTAAATGAACATATAGTATAGTACATAGCATGTGCCACTCAAGATAAAATGCATTGTGATGGTAATCAGAATATTGTGAGTGAGATATACATAATTTACGCAAGGGCCTCTCAACAAATGTCCACATATATATTTAAAAGACAGATTAAGCCTATAGTTAGGTGCCTTCAATTAAAATGGATTGAATGGCTATAGACATAAATGTGATACCATTATAATAACGCATATTAACACACGTGTACAATGAAAATTCAAATGTTTTTCATTATGTACTTACAATGTAAAATGCAGTAATGTGAGACTTATATAATATAGCTAACCTCAAAGAAGTCTATTATTGAGGTAGAATGCATTATATAATTCTCGAGTGAATGTGGGACATACAACAATAATGCCTTAAAATACGCGCATATATATATTAAAAAGTAATAATAATAATGAGTCTTTTATTAGGTACCGTACTAATATAGGTAAAATGCATTGTGATGGCTATCAGATGGATATAAGCGTATCATATTAATGCAAAATGAAACATACATCGCAATTGAAGTTTGTTATTTTCATTGTCACATCAAACATAATGAGATGAAAATCATAATGAATTTCATTGATATTCCACGCAATAGTCTTGGGTTAAGACGAAGCTAGCACTCTTAAACTCCGTTGCAACAAACCAACCAGTTGTGCCTTCCAGCTATCGTATATATATCAGTGGTGATTGTGAATGGCAATCGCTTCGTCTTGGAGAACTATTCAATTTGACGTCACTATCTTTACAATCTAAAGAAGCCAATCACACCACGTTTCCAGTAGTTGTTTACATCCCGTGGGTTGGTAATTCGACTTCTACGAGGAACCTTATTAAACTAACATACTGAAGTTTTATATTTCCCTCCAAATATTTGTGTTTTATCTGGAATGAAAATTAGTAATATTGACAGATGGGAACGAAACATTCAATTCTGTCGGAGAAGTCTGCAATTTATTATTGCTATTTTGAATGACTCATTCGTCAAGAATAGGCAACATGAATAGTACGATATAGGAAATAGACCTAGTGAGTTGAAAGAAACGATCGAGAATGTGAAGTTTTCCAAGCTGTTTAATGCTTTGCAGCGAAAATTCCAGCCGAGTGTGAACGGTAATCATTTTCGCCGCTAATTACTATTGAACAAGTTTTCTTGTTGTTGATTAAGTTTTTGGAGCAAGTAGGCCTAAAACGATTGATAATTTCCGACTAACTTACTTATCCTTTTCTAACGTTAGGCGGTACTTGATGCATGATTGATTGCTCGTTCATACAGCTAATGCCATATGCATCAGACACCCTCACGAACAGTCCTACAAGACGTCCGTGGCGAGAATATATATCTAGGACCGTACTGTTCAAGAGCTGTATAGGGGACCTAGATTAAGTGAGAATGCGCAAAATTGAGTCCGCAGTCATGGCGTCTTGAACAAGACTACGCAATCAACAACGCAACGAGCGACGTCTGAGGAATGTAACGACTACATAAAACACGTGTTCACTCCAAGAATTACATTGAAATCATCAACAACTTCACTGAAAAATTGTTAACCGCTGTGAATAAACAGAGCTGATTTTTGGATAATTCAAAGAAATATTAACAATGTTCTTAAAGCTAATATTTCGAACTTTGAGACAGATAACACTTCCCATATCTCACTCGGCAATTCTAAACCAATGTAGGATATGTTTTCATATTGTCTAATTCCATCGTTGCTGAATACTACATGCAATTCACAATTCACATTGATATTCCAGGGGTTGAATCTTGCGAATAGAATACATCATTCATCAGTGAGGTTCCGATATTCATCGCCTAGCTTGCTGTCTTCGGAGTATCATCATGGGCGTACAAAGAACGGTTTGAATGTCCCTGGGACAGGTTCGTTGATCTGAGAAAAATGATGAGATCATGATTGTTATCAATTTCATTCTAATAAACGCAAGTTTTTTACCACATGTTGAGTGGTAGATTCGTGGGTATAGCTAACCATCACAACCACGCACTTTCTATAGGAACTGAACAGCTGGCATTACCTTTAGGAACTAAGGCAATCTTGATATGCCGGATACTGGCTAATTGAACAGTTAACGAAACGCAAAACTGCATCGAGATTCCTTGTTGTACTTCTCACATTAGAATTTTTTATTCAAGTAGTCATTTAGAGCAGCATGAAACTTCCAGTATGAGCCCGGCTCGAGCCCGGGAGGTGAAAAGGTCTGGCTTGGTAAGGTGATGAACGGATCCCATAGCACCAATGATTGTGGCTAAAGTATACACAGATTCACCGCCCCGCTAGCGCAGGATTGTACGTTTCATCTAGTTGTTGTCTCACGACCGATTATGCTATGTTTCCTTACACAAAACTCAGTTATCAACACAGTGAACTGTTGAGCCCCCAAAAATCTCAAAATCAGTAGAACATGCCTTTTTCGTATTCTTGTTTTCGTATTCTTATTTTACATCCTTGCGATTTGCTTCTAGAGGGTAATTCTCTCCGAGTAGAAAAAACAGGTGATAGAGGGCGATGCAATGAAAAATGTCCCGCTCAACGATGTGCTACCTGTCTCAAAATCGTTATGTATAACACTGTCAAAAAATGCTGTCAATTGCCGCAGAGTTGCCATTAATTACTGTAAATTGACTTGCCAGTAATTTACTGTAATTTCTACATTGGACTGCAGTAGAAGTTGCTGTGAAAATGTTATCGTGAATTTTACAGTAGTTTACTGTGATTCAATGTGAATTTCATTTCGTTGCTACACTACCGGGACCAAATGAGATAGCACTTCGCTCAATCAGTGCGCTTCTCGGACTGGACGGACGTGGTCGACTTATCCTCAGCTTCAGTTATCAGCACAGTGTAGTAGGCTGCGTACAACAGCACTGTGGTTTCAGTGCGCCGTTTGCACACGTGGGTGTGCATCCACATACATCGTCGCTTGCAGTTCGCGCATCTCTCTATTGACTTTGGAACTTGAAAACTTTAATACGCCCGACAAGCAAGGTTTTTTTTTTTTTATTCTACCGTAATGTGGATTTTACGGTAGACTACACTTTACTGTAGAATCTTCAGTGTATTACTGGCCACTCAATTAAATTACAGTAATTTTAATGACCTCCTCTGTCAAGTCTACCGTAAATTGTTTGCAGTGTATTCAACTGCATGCACCAGACGCAATTTTCGGAAAAAAGTAACATATACCTTAACCCACATGTAACGTGATTACCGAAATGTCAAACTGAGAGAAGTTGGCGTCCGCATTTGGCATACAGTACAGTGCAAATGTTGACAGCTTTTTTTTTTTCTTTTTTTTTCCCAGTATCACATAAGATAACACTTCATATGTAAGTAACGCTAAATATGTTAATTACGTTATCTATTCACAAGGCTGTTCACAGAACCTTCCTTGACAAACAGCCACCCCGCAACCCGAGTTTACTAACCTTATCGATCAGCTCATCTCGACATGCCAGTCTAATTCGTTCAGCGCAGGCAGGGCTATCTAGGGTGAAGGTTCCTAGTAACCAGCATCTGCCCTGGCCGAGGAGATCGCATATTGAATGGCAAAGAAATTGATGCTGCAGACACAGAGCGCTTCACCGACACCCTGATCAATTGGAGAGGTAGAGGTGAAAAGAGAAGTGCTAAAATCAGGAGTAGAAACAGTTCGCTGAAACGCTTTTCTTACAATTATCAAAAGTAGAACAGAGCAAGTTTACTTCGCACATGAAATATTGACCTACTCAAAATATTTATAATTAGAGAATATACAGACAAAAAAATATAAGAAAGAATATTACCATGAGTTAAAAATTTATCCGTACGTCACCCCAAATTGCGCGTGACAGTTTGTTAATGCAATAAAAACTTTGTTCAACTAGAAACCTATACCAAATGGTATGAGTTGCAGTACTTCAAAGTGGTGAAAGAGGTGGCAATTTTGCATTCATTCGTGAGTTCATTCCTCTCCGTTATATAGTTACAGTTTATGCAAATTCCCCTCTGTAATAGTTACAATTACATCGTTCGCGGGAGTCATTTTGAGGGTGCATATCTGTGGAATATTGCTATGAATCTGGGGATTGACTGTTTAAAGCTCTGTATCTAATACACAGTCGTTAATGTCGGATGTCGGTCGTCATTCTGATCCATGGAATTAATTCCAACAAGAGAGGCATTCAGTATCAGACTTGAAGCTAGCGGTATTTTGGCAGCAACCTAATTCCGCGAGCATACTTCCATTATATATTACAGCAATCAGACAGAATGAAGAGAATGTAACGATTATTTTGAATGTCATCAACTAGAGGAAAGGCTGTACGAGAAAGCTAGGTATTATCCAAGGTGTGTATAAATCTGCTCTATCCAAGTTCCCTACTACCCTGTTGGGAATATCTGAGGCGGTGATCGTCTTGACTAATAATCAAAACGAAGACCTAACTTTATTTAAATGGAATGAAAGTTCCATTCAGCCTTAATTCCATGTCCTCTTTCCAGCCACGAAGCTACCCATACTGTGGTAATCTATTGTATTGACTGATATAAAGACTACATTATTGAAAAAATATGATTGTTGAAACGATAGTATTAAGTCAAAATTCGTAATTTCGTGTAATTGGTCCCTGTGGCGAAACGAACACATTCGTTACAGCCAGCCGGCTTTTTTAAAAATTCGCCGACTGATAACCATTTTCTCTAAAATAGAAATGATTTGAGTGTTGTAATTCTAACTGCAGTTCTTCTTGTAGATGAGGTATCGAACGATGGCATTCATTTTCAATATCCGGGATGCCTTTTTTCTCGAATATTTCAAAGGCCGAATGAAGCTGTAATTTACCTTCGAGGAACATACAGCGGCGTGATTGGGCGATCTGTCCAGCAAGGAAACATTAAATTCGCCGGGAATGTCAGAGAATCCCGGAATCTTGTAGAAACCAGGTCCCTTGGTGAGTAGGTGACCACTGGGGGCATAGCGATAGTCTTCCAGCACGAAGAGACCATAACCTTGAACGAAAGCGCCCTCGATCTACACAAGAAAATTAAAGTAAGAATTGTGCATTGCATATTGTGCCGACAATCACACCTAGGGGAAATTCTTCTCTACCGTTACTACCAGACATGCGGTGTTCAATGTCCGAGAGAGCAGCAACTGACAATAAGCCAGTTCGTAGTTATAAGTGCGAATGCTCACCACAGAACAGTTCGGGGGAATAGACGAGATTCGGACGGATTTCCCCCGTAGCAATATCGTTACGGCCTATTTTTAAACTATCACCACTTTTTGGAAACGCAACCAATTCATCCATGTTTTCGGATGTCAATGTCGATAAAGTTGGGAGGAAATCATATGTTGTAGTTCGTTTGTTTGTTTTTTATCACCTCATGAACCTGTAACTCCGAACTGGCTTATTCAATGAGGAACATGTTAGGTACGGCAAATTTTAGCGGAAAATTGTCCTGACAAAAATCTGGGGGAGGGGCCATATCATCTTCCCACCAGAGAGTCTAGTCACGGTCACCGGGTCGCTGTAGAGATCTTAGCCAGGAGGCGAACGATGTATCTAAGAGTGGTTTCCTAAGACGTGGTTAGGAAACAAGATAACGCATCCGGCCTGAGAAAGTAACACATGAACTAGTAGCTCTACCCCAACCTTGATCCAGGACCAGCTACTAGCCTGTGAACAAAGTGAAGCAGACGTCATCCGCAACAATCACAGGCAACAGAAACAACACTGGCGGATTGCTATAAATCGAGTGAATTCCAATCACGCTCTACTACAAATAGTTAATAATAACCCCGTTCTCCATTACCACGCCCTTCATTACTGAAAACAATATTCGAATCGGGTTAATATCGATTGCGGACCCGATGCTACGCACCAGTCACCCTGCACGAATCACGGACCAGCATGCAGTTCTCAAGAAGAGCCATACAATCTGCTGAAAGCCTCTGTTACGCCTTGAATCTGTCTACAAATACAGACATACCTGGCCAATATCTATGGCAGGATTGAGACTGTCTCCAACGTCCATCACGATATCACTCCTGATGACCTCGTGATCTCCGGTAAGACAGTCAATCTCGACTTCTGAGACGGCAACGCCGTAGGTGAAGTAGTTGAAGACCTTGATGTCATCCTCCGGCTGGTCCCAGTTGTACCCCTTAACTGGTGACCTGTAATGTCATAAAGGCAGTTGTATAGTTACTTGTACTTGTAGTTACTTGTACTGTAGTTGTATAGTTTTGTTAGACTGTTTGTCTCACAGCTAAGAAACCCGGGGTTCTGTTATGTTTTACCAGAAATTTGAAAGATTGTGTTTGGGCCACTTTTTACGAATAACATTGCATGGAGAAATTGTACTCCCTACTGGAACCAAGACTGGCAAATTGTTTTGTGGTCATTCGTATTCACAGAAATTAGTTGTTCGGAAGATGTAGACGGTTGTATTCACAGGCCAGTTATCAGGGGTATGGGCCTCTGCCCAGACCCTGTTGTTTATTTGCATTCATTAAAATGCATTCATTTTTATTTCACGGCCAATTACCATTTACACCAAAATCCATATTCCGTAACTAGCCATGTATCTAGGAAAGGGGATTGTGAAGCCGATAATTTAGTTACGCATTGTCCCGACTGATGGTGAAGCTCCACTAAGAATTTCTGCAGACTATGACGACCCCAAGAGGTGGTTTATTAGTGGGCAGCATGCACCAATCTGCATGCACAGTGATGCCCACTATAAGCGGCTGTCGCTTCTAACATATTTAAACTCCATAGCATATTGTGCACAGCTTTCGCAAGCAACAAATTGACGTATGTTATATGTCGTGACAAATTTTTCATAAAACTGAAAACATGGTTGCTACTGCAGGAAAAGTTAATAAAAATCAAGTGTGGACTTACTTATAGAAGCCGGTCGCAGAGAGACTCACTCTCTCCATATATGCTGCATTCACCTGTGACAAATTCGGACAAACTGGGGTTTCCAACTATAGGAATAACTGAGACAGTGAGCGTACAATGAAAAACAAAGTTCCCTTCAAAACAAAACATTCACGAAGAACCATAACAGATTACTGCAAACAAACATTTATTTGGGCTGTACGGTCCAAAGTCCAAATTACATAACAATTAACATTTTTAACTGAATTTTATATTAATATATTGGAATTTCTGGTCCTCCTGGGACCTTCCTCAGCAATACAACAAGTGGAAAAGTAACAAGCAGTGACGATGTTTATGACCACGTATGTAAAAGTGCAGTCCACCATTATGAAAAGATTTACACCTTGGTGAACACGTCACCCGATATGCGATTAATGGGTAGATAACATAGTTATAGCGGAGATTACACTCAGCAAAGAACATGTATTACCGATAACCGTGAAAACTATACAAGAGGGCCCAGGTCTTTCTTGAGGCCAGCTAAGTGGTCGTCCTTTTAGAGTCATAACTCGTTACAGAACTGGCATGAGTGGACTAACGAGGGGGTTATAGTCAACGATAAGAGGTACACAGCTAATTTCTCTTCGCATTGTACTCTAGAAGATCTGTCCGAAATTGCCTCTCAGCCTTCTTGATGCCTTGTTTAACAGTAGGAAAAAGTCTATCGTCTATAGAGAGTGTATTAAAATTAGGCGTAACTGTTCTGCCCAAAATGAATACGAACGCCAGGGTTACGCGGTTTGCCCCATTCTTTCTATCCTCAGGCTGCCCCCTTGTTATTATTACACAATGTTGTATTATATATGTGTCATAAGCATATATATATATAATTAGAGAAGCGTTCAAGCATAGATGCAGATCCCACGGTGGAAGGTATTATGTTTCTCGGGTCCAAGATCGACCACCGGTCGGTTTCATAGCTCAATTGGTAGGGCGCTTGAACGTAAAGCAAGATGTCCCCGTTCGAATCCCGGTGAAGCCATGAGCTTTATGCCTCTGCATCTATGCTTCATATATATGGGCAATTCCAGCGTTAGTTTCGTTACATTCACTGCTTGTACCAGTTCAACTTCGTCCTGTAACATTGCCATAGTTGTAAATAACGATTCATGTTAATGTGCTACATAAACCTTAGGTCCATACTAATATCATCAACAAAAAAGTTTGAGGAATCCTTGGTGGATCTCAATGTCAGAGTACTTTTTGACCTCGTTAGTTTCGTTACGGCAAAAAATCTATGGGTTTTTTACCACTCATGTTTAAATTCAGAATTCCCCAACACAAGGTAGGGGGTATATTTTTAGTGTGTGAAAGTGAATGACTCAGCTCCATTACAACTCAAATAAGTGGCCAACATATTCATGTGATGTTAGGAGAAGAGAAATGAGAAACTGAAAAAATCTTGTTAGTTTCGTTACGTTAGTTTCGTTACAGAGTCATTAAACAATTGCTTCAGGTATGGGAAATTCATAGAGCACTCTAATTTCGAATACCATTGTTAATTCATGTATGCTATAAGCTAATTAAAGTTGGTTATAAATGAACTAGCAATTGGTTCTCTTGAAAATGTCTTCGAAACAATTGGAAAAAATTCCCTGATTTGTATTTTTTAGGGGTGAATACTTGAGTTGTTGGCATCGCGATTGTAGTATTCATGGTTTGAGATTCACTGGATAAAGTTGGTTTTTGTGCAACCTTGCTGGTTCAAAAATACACTGAGCTATTTAGAAATGACACTAAACAACAATAAATTATTGTTCGCAAGTCGGGACAGACTCCTGTAAGGTTTCCATATTAGAGTATTGCATAAACTACAGATATTATGCAAAAGGAATAGCAGCCATGTGCTGCTGATTATGGCCACAGTAACCTATAGAAACTGATTTTAAAGAAATCTAGCAACTCCCAAGACCACCCAGTCCCATTGCAGTATACTTTTACAGTACTTGCAACAACTTGAGGCCAGAGGGCACTCAGCCAATGCAGAAGAACTGCTAACTATGGGAGAAGATCGAAGAATTGTGCCTGACTCCGTGTGCAAGCATGGAAGTCTTACTGATGAAAGACCCTACTTTGACGACTACACTTTGGAAACACCCCTCATTACAATACATTCTATGATTCTATCACTACTGCGATTGGGACACGGTAGGGTGTATATAGAAATGTAGGCATTTTCCTGAATTGTGTGGAAGGTAATAAAATTGCTACTTCAACTGTCTTTCCAATTCCTCAGCAAAGTTATCGTCAAGACTGAGATGACCATGTACATCTTGTCAAAATAGGACTACATTTTGAATGACTGCCCCCCCCCCCCCTCTCTCTCTGCCAATCCAAACTGTCCTGGCACATACCCGTAGCCTAATGACTTGACCGAGCACCAAAGAAATTTACATGCTGGTAGGTATTCCATGTTCCCATTGATAAAAACCTTGTGCTGCTCCACATTCATCCAATTTAAGCATTAGCATCAATTGATATTTCATTCAGTTATGCCCCCCTCCCCTCCATTAGCATTGCACATCACTATTTTGAATCAGCCTTTACCACCAAATTAAGCCTACATTAATCTTAAATTGACAATCTCTGATAACTTGTATTCAGCTGGTCATGGTACGGCTGTAAATATATTTTGCCTTATCATTGTAAGAAATGTGAGATTCTATGATTTCCATGGAATAGCCCAAATTACCTCCAGATTACCTTTGACCTACAATTTATGGAATCCCTCTTATAATATCTTACACTAGGGACCATTGTCTATCATGTTTGTATATATGGTTATTTTGTTGTGACATTGGAAATTGGTTTGTGGTGTGGAATGCCCTTTTAAGCTACTACACACAAATATGTTTAGTTTCGTTACATACCCCTAAATTTGTGTTAGTTTCGTTACATTCTTAGTTTCGTTACAGTCTTAGACATTGCTATACTAATAGGGTAGTTGACAATACTCATTTTCTGCCCTAATACACTAGGTAAGACTGGCAAAAATAGTTGTATAAGTTTCATGCCTATATGGTACAACAATATAAGGTAAGGGAAAAAATAATGAAATTTTGTCAGTCTCGTTACATATTCAGGTGGTCGGACTTTGTTCCTTTGGCTCACGTACTATCACATAGAATGAATTTTTTTTTTGTTGATCCTAATAAAACAGTAACTACTTCAACAGGATATAGGGTGTTTGAGTTGCTCAATTGTGTTTTTGAATAACAACATTTACTGCTATGCATGGTCTTCTTGAAGGAATTTCTTACCCCAAAGTAGCGTTTTTCGGTTATTAAATACAGAAATTGCAAACAAATCCTGTTTGGTATGAAACTTTCAGGAATTTCAATTTGAATTGTCTATCACACAATGGCATCCTTTGTAAGCAACACAAATAGTTTTAAATTTTAGTGCCCATGAGGACTGTTTAGCTGGAATTGCCCATATATATAATATATATATATATATATCTATATATATATATAGTATATATATATATATATAGTATATAATATATATATAATAAATATATTATGTGCAATTCCAGCTATAGAAACAGTAAAAACGAGCAATATATATATATATATCTATATATATATATATATCTATATATATATATATCTATATATATATATATATTGCTCGTTTTACTGTTATATTACTATTACTATTATATATATATTGCTATATATATATATATATATATATATATATATATATATATATATATATATATTATATATATATATATATATATATATATTATAATATATATATTATAATATGAAAATAATGTATCACAAATAGCAATTGTCCTCTTACCCATGTTTCCCAACCTCCTTTTGGGTCAGCAGCCATATACTTATCTAACCTCTGCAAAAGAGTCTCACAAGCGTTCTGTGAATGACAAGATTGCACGTTATGACGTTATGCAGGCTACACTTGTGAAAGGAAGCAAAAGGCAACACGGAGGTGTATAATTGCAAATGACGTATGCTGGCACAAAACACAAACGGTACCTGAAGCTATCCCATACCAAAACCATAATATCCCCGAACACGCAAAGTGTGGCGGGATATAATAACCATTCATTCTAGGTCGGAACCATGCTAATAGACTGGGGCTAGCTGGTGCTCATCTGTGCCCGCTTAACTAAGATGTCCCGCCATCTCGATGAGAGCACTGACTGCTAAAACCAATTACCTGAACAGCCATTCTTTCCATGATAGAACTTGATTCTACGGGTTCATGAAGCCGCTTGTGGGCATCAGCAAGGAACACTTGATCGTTGATGAGCACCGGCAATTGTTCGCATTTCGGATAATATCGAGGCAAGGACCGTTATTTCACGTTCCTATCTGAAGGCCGTTCAAATCTTAGGAGTCATTTATGGCATGCAGCAGTTCCATCTGTCGTCGGGCTGAGGTTAGAGACCTTGGTCATGCTCGCCTCAAAGAGTTATCCCGCCATCCGGGAATCGGAGACTGCCTAGATCACTTGTATGGAAACGTCCTATTCATTAGGGGTATAGGGCAAATAATAGCTGAGGTGGTCCCTTGTTTTCTATGTTTGTGATATTACCCACTTCTCGGGATCAGCCGCTGAGCTGACTACCCGGATCACTATTGCGTAAAACCAAATAACTAAAGTAAGAACTAGTACTAGTTGCTGTAACTCTGAAGTTGAACCCTTATCTATGCTCGGAGTTTGTTTAACTCGTCGGTAAAGCTCCAAATTGCTGATTGAATGACTGTGAGTTTGAATCCCACAAGAGACAGCTCAGTTTTCTGATGCGCCTGTAAACAAGGCTCTCTACTTGTGTGCTAAATGAGAACATGTGGAGGTCTGAGGAAGTCTAATACAACTGGCGTTACGTCAAGCTTCCGTCACTACTCGGGGTTTATCGGAATGCGAACCGGTCAGATGATGGGAAGGTAAATATCTGTCAATTCCTGTGGACACGTCAGTGACGTAATGGAGCGATATAAATACCCACTTTGCTATTCACACAATCTTTGCTGTTGCTGGTGTGCCATAGCAATAATTTTGGAGAAAGAAACAACCGAATGTAATCACATTTTCAGTCAGCCATGCCGATGAGTTCCTGCAATTGCCCTCTTGTTATAATCATGTTAGAGATGAAGCTTGGCTGGTGCTGGGATCACTTACCTGAACAGCCATTCCATTGAGGTCAGAGCCAGTACTGGCTGCTGTAGGGCTGGTGTTGGGTACCTTGTCTGTGCTGGTCTCGCTGAGGTGGATCAGCTCCTTGGGGATACGGAGAGCACGACTGGCAACTTGGATCATCTTGGTGTGGAGCCCCTGACCCATCTCGGTTCCACGTGGGTGACCAGGACAGAACCATCGGTGTAAATGTGGACCAGTGCTCCGGCCTATAACCAGACGAAAACAGAAGCGTAAATGAAAGTGTGAGTCTAATGGTGAACCTTTCCATGATATGACAACCACATAGCCTCGTTATCCTTTTCCTACGTTACTTTTGTATTGCCACAGTATCTTATTGTTTCTTATGAGGGCCTTGTGGAAGATTAGCTCGAGCCAAACGAGTCACTCTCCTGAAATCAAGTTGCAATGATAAAAAAATTATATTTCACCTTTGTTATATTCTGCTAATTTCTAATATATTTTACTCTTCTATTCTAGTCTACCCAATCATATTGTAGTCACTTCTACCTAATTCGATTTCACTCTGATATGTCATATTTGCATTCTATGGGTTTCTACTTAATTATATTTCACTTCATTCATTCTGTTAAATTTTCCTATTCTCGTTTGTTTAATTTCGTTATCTTAGTTGATTCTAATTCCAGTGTGATCAATATGTACTACTAGAGAATTATCATTGGAACAACTCACTGGAATGCAACATAAATTTGAGTCACACCTGGTTACAAAATTTTGCTGTGAAGGCGATACCATACTTTGTTGGGTCACGGCAAGACCTCTCTTCTTCCAACGATTTTCCCTGCAAGAATAAAGAGGGCATCTAGTACTCGACGTAATTATTACTTATTTCCAGTACACGTAGACATTGAATTATATATTGACCTAATGTTAAACGAGGAATGCTCAGTATAAAAATCAAATTACTGATCAGTGAATACTAAACGAATACAAAGTCGATCAAATGGGTGCTCTCTCGCTTCGATTCAGAACACATTCGCATAATATCCTAAAATCTTCACTTGTCCTCCAACTGGCAGATATTACAGGCATAACAAACAAATATCACAATATATATTTCTTCCTCACAGATGCTGAACCACTTGATATCGCCTAATTCATAATGGTATGTTATTCAAGTCATATATATACGATCCGACTTTAGAGTGAACATGGTTTCTGTTAGTGAATGCCATGACTACAGCAGACTATTCCAATTCCATAATGTGGAAGGGTTAGTTCTTAGGTTACGCCATATCGGAAAACGACAACATTAGGAAGTGGGCTTGAATATTATTGCTCTTCTGCGAAAATTGGTCACTCGTTTTAGTTAAACCATTTGAAAGAGCGTGCACCCGCATGTAGATAAATCTGCAGGCTTCTCATAGTAAAACTCGCCTAATTTGCACCTGTTATATTTTTCGACTTTCTCTTCCTGTCTTCATAACTGCTTTTCTTTATGCAAGATTCCAGCACCGATCCAGGTTCCAGTCGGTCAAAGGTTGCCTGAAGTGAGTGAGTTCGCTCTCTTGTAAAAGTTCAACTCTCGGACCTAATGTTAATAGTTTATAAAGAAAAGAAGGAGAATTTCATTCTGAGAGCGTATAAGTTCAGTTGAGCGCACGCTTCTACCACAGAGAGGCCCCTCAAGCCCATTCAAAGACGTTGAGCGTTAACACTGAATATATATAAAGCCAGGATTTCAACTCAGTAGGCCTACAGTAGTTCTCGTATGGGCCATGCGCATACAAATGCACATTGTACCGTAGGCGAATTTGCTCGAAATTGAGCCCCGGGGTTACCATCAACAGATTGCTCAGTGCTGTTGGACAGGGTCACTCCTTCACCTTATGGGGGTGACTTGTAGAAAGTATTAAGCGTCGTGTGCAGAAACCCTATAAGGACTCAAGAGAGACACGGTGAAACAAAGGAGCGTCGATAGAACGAGAAATACGTACTACGTGGTCCGGATCTCACATGTCACTATGGTAAAGTAAATATGTGAAGCGCTCTGAGACGAACGGTGTTGGATGATCGCCTCACTACCCGGCAGTGTGTGCCCGGACCAACGGTGGTCATCCGGCAGTAAAATCGATGACCATCGCAATTGCTCTATACATGAGCGAGTCTGTGGAAAGCATAGCCTAGTTTTTGCATGGACCAACGGTAGGTGTCATCCTAAATGTTTCGTAGAACTATGACTGAACATGAGGTTACTGAACCAACAACGTCATCCTGGTTGCAAGCAGCATCACTACAAAAAAAAGAGCAGGAGCGAAATGTTCTAATCGATGTCCTGTAAGCAACGTTGTATCTGGTTGTTTGGAGACCGCGGCCTCATAACAAGAATATTGTATTTGAAAGCGACTCAAACATGTTCCGCTGTGATGCAGCGGACTTCTGGGTTTCTTGCCTTTTTTCAGGTTATTCATCAGTCAGTTGTGAGCAATCACGTGGATCATTGGCAGGTTTTGAAAAATGGTGGGATCCTGGAGTTCACTGATCGTTGTTTCTTTCGAATGGGGACGTAAAATGACGGTCCCGGGAGCAGGTTGGGATTAGTTACACCCCAGCCTCCTTATCATTTGAGCACTAGCCGGGGGACGGAGAGAAGACCTGATTATCGCCGTGCACATACCCATGGTGAGCTAAGTCAGGATTTCTACAAGAGCCTCAAGTGGCTTCCTGAATCCGTCGGAAGCGAACCAAATTAAAACCGCCAACCAACCCAACCTGCTGCTTCGTAAAAATCTCTTCTGTGGCACACTCCCGATCGGATACCTGCGCTGAATCTGAACAACCAAACTTCTGAGTCACCCATGAACCTGTGCCAGCCCGTCAATGTCCTTATGCTGAGGCGGTTTCTCTCCGTCGTAAGACGTAAGACTTTCTAATTCGGAGGATTTGCATTCATCAACTGAAATCCTCCAATAAGGTCCCTTCACTAGTATAGGTAATGCTCAGGGGTCATGATTGGGGTACGACTTCCACAACTTATTACTTCTTCATAGATGAGTGCATGTTGCTCTGTAGATAGACCAGGGAATACAATGTGATGTGGTAATTACAAACGATTTCAAGTCTCTTCTCAGTCAGTTTCAGCTTCAACTGCATTTTGGAGATTCACTGTACTCGTACATGTGCACGAGTAAGCGTACGGGAGCGGACCAGTCACTATGGGTATGAGCACGGGTACAAGCTCATGAGATACGGGTACTGCAAGGTACACGACAGTAAGTATGAGTACGGGTTCCTTGAGAATGAGTATGTATATTGGGACGGGGAAGAGCAGTTGTACGCGACTACGAGTACGCGTACTACAAGACTGCGAAATAGACAAATCGAGTCACCTTCTCTTGTGATATTCCCAGCTCGGTAGTTAGCAACGTCAGTTAGCCAGTACTCTTGGTTATGAAATCCCCTGTGGCGATCCAAATCCACGAAAGGCAGTGCATGATGGGAGGTTGGTCTTGCACATGTGCCCAGTTACAGAAAAGTTGGGTATTCGATAACGCCGTCGCAGTGAACAACAACTTCTCCAGGACCTACATGAAAATATAACAAAATGCGCACTGACTATTCATAACTACTGGGTAGCTATGGCATGAGTTCATATCAACCTTTGTGTTCAACCATGGTGTCACGAATTAACGTGTATCTCGAATACCGCTTCAAGTTTTCCCTTTTGTCTGTTTGGACGCGCGTCTCGCCGGCGGTTGTCAACGGGGCGGTTACATCAGAAGGTTCGCGACAGATACCGTCTGTGCTGGATTTCTCTAGTACCAAGTATGTGTACTATATTGGACTGCATTCTCGCTCAGAGCTAAATGTAGTATATGGTGTGTTCTTTAACGACGTTTCTAGAACCGAATAATCGAGCTGAAGACCGGATGACTTTTCGACGGGGAGTGACGTAAGAAACTCTATGGAAGTTCGGCGATATTTTAGAGGTTTGGACAGTGCTGAGTCATTATTCAGGGAAAAGATCTTTCTGGAGAATTATTTATCGAATAAAAGGGGTCCATCTCGGACTGATCAATCAATCGCGAGACTTGATTCACCAGAAGCCCAGCCATATTGGATTCTGCGGGGTCGTAAATTGAGTACTTTCTCAACATTTTTGAGAAACTTGAAAAGAAGAATCGTGGCGAGATTCCAAATTTAAACGTGACGAAGGTTTTGCTCGTTTCTCCGATAGGGGTATCAATAACTGTGTCGGGCGTGGAATTTCGACAAGTTCGGAAGTCAACCAGCGGCAACTGATGATCTGGGTAATCAACTCCGGTGCGGGGGATCATCGAGGCACTGTATGGACACGGGATAGCAAACAGCTATTGGGAGCTGGTTGTGATAACAGGAGGTGCATAGCCAGAGGGAAGTCAAAGCCGGCAGCGCCGCGTACGTTAAATCTTAATTGTTAAAGGATGTGAGAACGGCTGGTGTATGTTGTAAATCTAGATTGATTCAAATCCCTGTATCAAAATTCTGAAATTTTGCAGAAGGATCAATCATTGTAATTACCGTGGTATCACTTGTGTTAAAAAAATTTCATAAATCTTCGTAGTTCTCTTTGAGGGCCTTGTGTGATTCCCCCTAATTTTCTACTATGCGTTGGGTGGGCTAATTAAGGCCAAGAAAAAAACCCAGGGGTCCACAACTAAAAGGGTGGATTTGTAGCCTCCATTCTGTGTTATTCGGGTGAAGTGGTGCCACATGGTACCTCAGCTATTCCAATTTGCTCCTGGGATATTTCCGCATTTGTCCGAAGTATGTAAACTAACATTAGGTATACAAGAAGCAGTACGCACGTTTTAAACTCCGGAATCGTTTGAAACGGTTGTGAGGGCACGCGAACGCTCCACGAAGGATCCGTACATCGAACTCGAAAAAGTCGCCAAGTATGAGCGCACACTTTTTTGATTTTTTTTTCAAATGTCATTTTGAACATGCCTCGTCACAAAACGGCCTCTTAGAAACAGAATGGTCTGTATCTATGTTCTATCAAGACTTATTTTCCCGAAACATTTTCATTGTTTCCTCAATGTTTATGATATGTTTGTAAATATATAAATGTAAATAAATTTGAGGCTAAAAATCAGAGAGAGTTGACTCGATAGTGCCCTTTTTAGTCGAAGCATATCTGTTATTCACTTTCATTTGGGCTGTCGAATGGATCATCTCCAGCGTCTACAAAACACTGCAGCACGTATGACCTCTTTGACCTTCACAAACGGGTACTCTGATAGCAATCCGTCTCTTGCCCCAACTCCCACTGGCTTCCAATATCCGACAGAATCGGTCTACAAACTCGACACGCTTTGATATAGACACGGAGCGTGCCCCACCAGACTGTCGCTTAACCTCTGACTTTTCATGCCTTTCAACCTACCACGTCTCTAGCTCTCTACGGCTCAGCTACTCACATCTTTCTCCGGCAACTACTACGGCTACTACTAATCTAGAACCGCCTCCCCAATCCAAGCAAGGATTCGGGTTCTGACGGTCCGTTAGAACAGCATGAAAAACCCACCTATTTCGTTCAACGATTCCTGGGTTAAACTCTCTCACAACGGTTGTCTCTATTCGGGGTTGTGTAAGGAAATTACACAATCATTGTGTTTAATCCGCACAATTTGTGTTGTTTGTTACACAACGTTTACACAATGTTGTAGTGTCATTTCTACACAACACGGGGATAGGTGTGCTGGTACACAGTGCGTGAAATTCTAAAACTAACATTTTAAGTTGAATTCATATTAGCCATTCAATTACAAGACCGATAGATCGAGCGAGCTCCCACATTGACGATAGACTGATAAATCCACGGCTACAATTCTGCCATCCTTTGTAAGCCGACATTATAACGAAAACGAAGCAGGGGGCGCGTTCCCGTGCTGATCATATCCTCGTCCCTGTCCAGCATGTAGCGACGGGGCGGCCCGCCCTTGCAAAGATAATAGTTCATGGTGCCTACGGGGTTAGAAAGAAACTTCAGTCGACTCCGAGGACCCTACAATATGAGTCGTGAAGGACATCAGCGGTTATTTCGCCTTTATGGTCTGTCAGGCGAGGCGGGCTGTTTAATTAGATTCCAATTCAAGTCACCGAACTGAATAGTGTTCTATATAAAGAAATTGAAACCTAAACCTGGAAATGTCCCCGCAGCAAGTGTCTTCAGATGTATCAGTTATCCCAATGCGTTGCGGTTGGACAGTGCAAGGTGAGTATTCCATTTTTTCCAAAGGTTCCCCAAAACTTAAAGGATGGTACAAGCATGGACGTTACATCTGAATAAAGCCATCGAATCCTAACCAAAGAACCAATAATCTCGTAGAACTCAAATACGACAGTGAAAAGGGGATCGTCGGACCTGAGATACACATTCCAATCCAATTTGAACACTCTTAGATCTTCAACCAATTAGCGCAGTTCAAAACGTTTATTTTTTTTATCCCTTCTATTTAAACTTTCATGCAGCCAGTAAGAATGTGGTCACATGGACTGGGACATATCCAGATACCACCACCTATAAAGCGACATCCGTTCCTTATATCCTAGGTCAAATGTCATAGAGGAAAACCAAGTGTCCTAAACAATCAATGAACTAAGGGTCTTACTTTCGTGCAGCGACAGCTGCGGCCGCAGATAAAGTACAACACTTGTCTATTCCTCCAAAACCACCTCCAAAGTCTCTTAGCTCGACATACTATTCGATTTCTGGCGACTCCCAATGCTTCAGCTGCTCGTGTCTATGGGAAGATTGCAGCAAACCAGAGGATGAAAATTGAAAATTTGACATAAAAACGAGCAACGCTCGAGGTACAAGTTTTCATTAGAGTATCGTGACAATATGATCGGTCATCCGACAATTATTAGATTTCCTAGGCATGACTTCGAACCCTCATGCCCTATTAGAGGAGTTTACTATTGATGATGTTAAGTATCTCGGTATAGGGTATAAGAACATTTCAACACTGGAGACAAGGTTGGAGAATATATTCGTTGTAGCAACGATGTAAACTGACATTTTATTATAAAATGAAGTGAATATGTTTACTTCTTATAGAGCTACTGTCACAGCCTGAATGAGCCTGACTAAAAAAATGTACCTGTCTTTCCACGTCTGAAATGGTAATGAACTTTATTGGTGAATTCTATATTTGGAAAGGTATGCAGAGGAACACATTCTGTACATGCGATACAAAACGTGGTGAATATATTTTTTACCATAATCAATCATCCCTTCTGAGTCAACAGTAACTAACCAACGACATGCTAGCTAATGGCAGGCAGACGTCGTCATTTAGGCTGGCGGAGAGATACCGGGCCATGTGCTGAAATACGGCCATGTTGGACATAGATAGTAAGGAATCGACCACATGGTTATTTGCTGCGGGCAAGGGCGGCGATTTGTATTGGGGTTGGGGGACGGAAAGAGATGAATACATCTGAGCGGGAGTGCCACACAGGTTGGCGCGTAGCGTGCAAGAAAATTTTCGTTTGACAGACCCTCTTGATGCAGGATACGGCTCTTCCCTCCTTATGGACGTAAGCAGCATCCTAACATTGATAACAAATTTTTATTCAGGGAAAGGTTCCCCAAAACTTATCGCCTCAGGGATCAATTTCAGGTTTTACGTTGGGTGCATGCTGTGACATCCTGGAAGACGATGCACGTGAGGTTTCAGTTCACCCTGAAAAGGATCATCGGAAAGGGCAATCAGCCCACCACCATTACGTGCGCGCGAAGGGCGAGATTTCGCAGGATCCAATTCGACCAATCGATCGACATTGCACTGACTCCCTCTGACCTATCACTTACGATAGGGCAGGCCTGAGTCCCCGTTTCTTATTTCTCAAAGTACGGCCCCGGTTATACTCTTGCGGACCATAGGCGCAGGGAGGGACATTCGACTTGGAGCCAGACTGTGGCCAAATGAGTATAACACAGAGCCAGATACCGCATTGCTGCGCGAGACGCGCGCGAAAATTTTACACTTTTGGCCATTCCATCTAAAAGACAGGCAATTTTTGGATATAAACTTCTTCACCAAAACTTTTATCATGTCTTTGCACGAATTGTTGGCGTTTTCCTCGCCGAATCTTCGAAAGGCCATTTTAATGGGGTTTTCACCCGCACCGTGTTCCTGCCCCTTAGTATGTGCATCGTGCGGGCACCAAACTTTCAAAAAAGGGTCCCACCCATAAATTGATTGCCGAACTTCTCTATTTTAATTTGCAGATCGACCAATTTGCCAAAACAAATCACAGGTCCCGCCAGGTGGTGGACTTAGCCCCGCCGCCCCAACATCTCTTCCCTTCAAAGACAACAAAGCTTACATTTTTGGGCATTCCATCAACAATTCAGCATATTTTGGACTCCACCCCCTTTTGGACAGCCTTTTCTTCACTTGAATTTTGAATCATGTCTTTCTGACAACGCAATTTTTTGGTGTTCCCTGTTGCATTTTCGAGGTCGCACCGTGTGCCTCATAGTGATAGTATGTGCACAGCGTAGTTGCACCAACGTTCAACAAGTGGTCCACCATAAATAAATAAAAAGCACAGATCCCTCAGGTTGTAGACCTACCACCGTCGTCTAACCCCCTTCACCTCAAAGATAGCGATTTTGTGACACGTCCAATGAAGGAGAGACACACCAAGTTGGTGGAGCCAGTCTTATGTAAACGATGTGATTGGAGGAGAACCCACATCTCTTTCATGATACTTTTAATTGATGATTTAAGGAACATCATATGCTGCAGAAGGCACATCATATGTCTGAACACTACCGACAAATGAAAACCCTGCGCAGCGCGCAAAATTTTCGGGAAAATGGAGCAGCAGAATTCCCACGCAACTTGATACATTTCAGGTCATCATGCATTTTTTAAAACATGGTTGCCGATGGATAGTCGGCTACAGCGTCAGCGAAATAGCAGCGGGGTAAAAATTGGGGGGACCAAAATGCCTTGGTCCCCCCCAACCCAATATTGGGGGACGACGTCCGCGTCCCCCTGATCGCCGCCCTTGGCTGCGGTAGCTGCTCGACCAAGCACCCATGTCTCTCTGTCCGTTCGTTCGTTGTTCGTTCCCAACAGACTTCCCATTGTTTAAAATACTCCCTAACTCTGCAGAGCAGGCAGCTGGTAGCAGGAGAATGTTTATTTTATCTGTCAGCAGGTCAAATAAGCTACCCACAGTGACCCTAGCAAATTTGTATTGGAATGAGCGGGACTAAGCCCAATGGTTAATATCAGTGAAATCTAGATGCTACAGGGCTGGAAGTTGGGATATGAGTCAACATCTATCAATGGTTTTTAAGGGGGGGGGGGGGGGTTGTTTCCCAATTGCAGAAAGGTTCATATCATTCAAACCATAGATGCTATTGAGTTTTAAGTTGGGATGTGTGGTCAACATTTCAGTGGGGAAATTGTGGAGGTCATTTAGAGGTCAGCGGTCATGTGAGGTCAAATAACCTGAAGTCATAATATTCACACGTACATGGTACGAGGGTAAAAGTTGAGATACTCAGTCAACATCTACCGATATTTCGAAGATCATTTGGAGGTCATTCAAAGTCGTTTGAGGTCAGATCACTTGAATGTTTGATCTCACTCAAACCAAGATGCTATGGATTGAAAGTTGGGATACATAGTAGACGAATCAATGACAACAGAAAACATAATCTGTGAAGCAAAGGGCTGAGATGTAATTCCTACTTATAAAGCCAATGCAAGACCTAGTAAGGACGCTGACTGGGGTACTTCTAATAATCAGTTGAGAAGCACCAGGACACGGATTCAGTAATGCCTTGTGGCTTGACCGCAAAATTCATAAATCCACGTGACAAGGTTAGTAAGTTTAGTGTGTGAAAGTGAATTTCACCGGTATTATTCCGAGTACTAAACACCGGCTAGAGGCGACAAAAGTATGTCTTGGGAGAACTTCAAGAGGCGATCAACAGAACTTGTGAAAAGTTTTCAATGTGTTCACTGTTCAAGAACTTCAAGTTGCACACGACTACGGAAGGGCCTATATCGCGGTTGTACGCATTCTCGATCGTGCCCGAACCTCGTTAAGTAATCTAACTCATATAGTACTAGGCCCATAGAGATTTTATCACTTTTCATTTGAGCAGAGGTAAGGCTCACATGGATAGAACTATTTACCCTGAATTCTTCTCGTCCTTTTCACGCACATAGATATAATTCTGGTAATTCGTCTAAATGTCAAATGCCAGAGTCGAAAGAAAAACACGGGGGTGGATGATGAAAAGCCTGGTCCTGGATGGGTGCGGAACTGAGACTTGTCTGAATTCATCCGCGATGATTCAGGGAAGCTACTCTAACCCAGAGTAGCATTCCCTGGATGATCACAGGCATGAATTTGAAATATGAAGGAGAGTTTTAATATATCTCCGTCACAAACAGTCCCGCTTGGAAAACAAGCTTCTAGATGTTCCTAACTTCCTCTCTTTGACAGGAATTTGGAAAGCAAGTTTTTTACTTACCAGTCCATGAATGCACTCGTTCGAAAAACGGGAAAATAACCAGCAGTTTTCTATAGCAGTTTTGTTCAGTGCGCAATGTTTTTGGCAACATGCCATGCAGCTGTGTTTACATTTTGGTTTTTTGACCATCGTGGTCGATGAAGAGTTGGAGAATTAAATATGATCATATAAAGGAGGTCTTTTTCTTGTTATTTCTCGCGTTTTTCGCGAGAAATAATCGAATATTTATAAATAGGAATAATAAACAGCTTACTCGCGGCCTTTGTTTTCGAATAAAACCGGTTTGACGTCATAATAGGAGGCAAAATCCTCGGCTGCGCCTCGGGATTTTCTAAAACTCCTATGATGAAGTTCATCCCGTTTTGAATTTTCTGACCAAAAAAAAGGCCCATCGTAGCTGTTCATTATTCCCTAAGTAAAGAAGGGGTAATTGGCCAATCCTTATTGTGAGCAATGGGGATGAAGTACCTTGGGTACAAAAGGATAGGACCTGGGGTTACAAGTTCGTCAACTGCCCATTTACCTGAGATTCACTAAGATTCTGGCTGATGTGATATCTCCATCTCTGAGTCCTCCCCCTTCGGGATGATAATCGAGGCCATCGTCTCCAGGTAGAAGTGTTCCTGGGCTCCCATGCGGCACTCGCCTTCTAGAACATGATCACACTGCTCGAATCCAAGACGTATGTCACCGAACGTAAAGCTCTGGTCGGTCCCATGTAACTATCATGTTCAATAGCTTCCTGACGAGAGATAACTAATAAAAATCATCGAGACGATTACATGCTGAATCTTCACTCCTTTTTCCATTCTAGCCAACATCAAATGAATATGCATTCACGCAATGCTTGTGTGTGTGTGTGTGGTGTGTGTGTGTGTGTGTGTGTTGTGTGTGTGTGTGTGTGGTGTGTGTGTGTGTGTGTTCGTATGTGTGTATGATCGTAACTGTGCGTGGAATTGTGCATGTGGCACGATGTCTGAAGATCACGAGCGTGTAGCAAGTCAATCAGAGGCCAACATGTGAGTATTTAAAGAGGGCGATATCTCCTGTTTGCAAGTTCCTGTATAGTTTACCTTTTGGGACTTGTTGTGTTTAGTAATGGAGCATACTCAAACACAATGATCACTTCATCAAGGTTCATCCATTAAAGGTCAATTAGGATTCCGAATTATTTTTCACCATGACATGGAAATGAAAGCTGCTACTGGTGTAGAAGAAATTAAAAATGCATTAAGAAACCTCTCGCTCCAAGTTGCAAGCGGTCGAAGGCTGGTCTCGATAACCATTTTTGCAATATCATTTGCTGTATGCTATGGAATGCATTGTGCATCTAATCGAGGGTAGCATTTTTCATGACACCCTGTCATGTCGATCACAAAGTCTATCACGTCACGTCATAGGCAAGTCCTGTCAAATAGTTATGTGTTCCTTCGATAACTTTCCCATGACAGTTCCTTGTGGGAATGAAAAAACACCGTCGCTCCAATCGCACGCCCGGTGCTGAAGTCGCAAGAGGTTGAAGGCTGGTGTTGATACCATTTGGCAATATCATCTGCTGTATGCATTGGAATGCATTGTGCCTTGTGGGAATGGGGCTGCATCTAATCGAGGGTAGCATTTTCCATGAAACACTGTCATGCCATCAAAGCTCATTCAAGGTCATTTACCCGCAAAACACCTGCCAAATCGTTGTATTTTGTAGTAGACTGTTTTGTTAGTAGGTAGAACTTGCCTTGATGTTGTAAACAATACCGACGGGGTCCAAATTTAAGACGCAGTGTTTTCAAAGTTGCTTAGGGACACGTATTCCAAAAAGCAGATAAAAATGCAGATATGGCAAGGAATCACTACACACCTTCGTGTCGTTGTTATCCATTACCATTCACTGACTGACCACGGAGTCCCCCCCCTCCGCGATAACAATACAGGTGAACCCATTTCTGTGAGAAATGAAAGTGAACTAGTTATGTCAATATCTGGAGTAGTGATGTAGTTTTTTAAAAGCTCGGTTCACAGGGAGCAATTAAACATAAAGCTAATATTATCATCGATATCACTATTACCTCGATCGTGAGAATCGTCTCCAGCTCTTCGTACTCCACATTGACCAGTTTTGCTGCTCTCTGAGCAATTCTTTGTTCCGTGGCTAAAACTATTGCATGACTTGACCGACAGAGGTCACCTGTGGATTGAATGTGTAAGACATACCTCCTGATAACGAACTAGAATGAATACATGCTGAGTAATTTTCGAAGAAGGCGTTGCATACACGCACCACGAACAGCTCCTTTTTATGTAAAATCCAGGCATACACTATTCGAATTAAATAAAATTCCTGCATGTGCAACCTCTCATTTTTTCATGTCATCATTTTTATACAAAACTCAGTCCTTTAGAATAGATATTCATGAATCATGAACTAAGGAGGGGTTGGGCGGTCGGCCCTAATCAACCGGATACCGTCATTACAGGACACGGTGGGCAGGATCTCCGCCGGAAGGCGCACCATATGCCCAAAGAAACGCCTCACCGAGAACCCAACAAATGCATGATCCTGCCAGCGGTAACCGAGGGTGCGGATAAGTGAGGTGGTCAATGGAATCCAATGGCCGTCTAAGCCCAACCTTGAGCGTCTAAGCCTCACTAGAATATAGCACGACTGGAAGCACAATAGAGCCAAAGACACAGAGTCTGGGTTTTTCGCTCAGATATCGCGACCGCCACAAACCACTACAGTGAAGAATTGACTCCATATGCCAGTCCGAGGCGTCAACTGATATCGGGAGATTCGGGAGTAGAGGTCACTAATTGCATGCCGAGGTGAAACGAAGGACTTGGTAACTTCCACGTTCTCGCCCAACACCTGGCAGACCCGCAGCACTGCCCAAGATTCCACCAAAAAACTGCATCTTAGTCTGATCCTGCGAACCGGAAGGTCCCAACGGATTTGCCTCCCGATTGAGTGTCCAAAGGCATTCAACCAGAGAATCCACAAACTCGGCGAATAATGCAGCAGATCCCGAATCCTGGTCGGAAAACCCTGACTCCACCGATTGAGACTCCGCAATCGGTACTATCCACAACATCATAACCCAGTCCATGCGCGTGTTGAAAAGTGTTACAGCCAGTGTACACCCCTGTCTCACACCCGTGACAACGAGGAAGAAGTACACCAGTATACTTAACAGCACTCTCCCTTCCAGAACACAGAGAGGATAGCAGGTTTACAAGAAGGGTTGGCACACCACGCTGCTCGATAATTCCCCAGAGAGCCTCTCTTTACACAGGACGAAGGCTTGCGAAAATCGATATAGGCCATGAGAAAGCCTCTACCGAATTGCCGCATCCGCTCAGGCAACTGAGAGCCAAGATGCGTTCCACATTGGATTTCTGGGGGGAAGACTCGAAGTCTCAGGACGTCAATTCGCAAGCAGCTGACAACAGATCCTGTTCAGGATGAGCCCAGCACAGACTTTGCCAGGTGAGGTACTGAGAGGAGGTATCCCTCTATAGTTATGCAGTCCAAGTATCACCCATCTATTTTCCAAATTAGACAACTAGGAGTCCCCTCTTACAGTCAGGTTTGGGAGACACCAGTGCTCCAATTCGACAGGCAATAGAGGTATTAACAACCGAGGACAGCTGACACCCTGCACAGATCATCTCTGGATGCATGGCACAGACCTCTTTCCAACCCTTCAAGCAGTGCTCTCGAGTTTCCCCGATACACCGTCACAGTCTACAGGCGGTTCAGGCAGGATTGCAAATTATCCATTCGAATTCCCAGGTGTTTGGGGCTCAGCCTTGAAAAAATCCTCAAAATACCAGCCCGACGTGCACTCACATCGGATGCCTCGGTCAAGACTCCGCCGTCATCTGCCTTTCCGCGGGCATCGCACAACAGAGGTTGAGTTGGGAGGTCTCGATTGCTCTGTAGCTGATGCTGGGGAAACCCGTTGCCAGGGGCTCTTCCGTGGACTCACAGAGATGATGGGCCTCCGCCTATCGGGGCGTCGTTAATGAGCTCAGTGCCATGCGCAGGTCTTACACTGCGCCTGGCCTTGGTGACTCCGCTCGATGGCTTTGACTGTTTCTCTGGTAATTGCCCAAGTGGTCCTCCTATTACGCTTCAGGATGTTGTTCTGAGGATGCAGGCTTTGAGGTCGCCTATCTCTGCTTAGGGTCCACAGTCGCCACCAGCCCCTCAACGACTGCCCCGACTTGTCAGCATACACAATGGCTACTTTCGGATCCTTCAGTTGGTTCATGCTAACCTGTTTGAAGACCGACATAGCTTTCCATGGGATTTTAAAAGCAGTCTTGAGCGTGATGATCAGCAAACGTGATCGTTGAGAAGGACTGGGCACCCCTTAAACCTGGGGGGGGGCGGAAGTTCATGAGCGTCCTCCATCTCCCGTTTATGAGTACATGGTCGATCTTCCTGATAGTAACACCATCATTGGAGTACCAAGTCCAGTACCTTGCTTCAGGGCTTTGGATCCAAGAACCAGCAATTCTAAGGCCACGACTTCTAGCAAAGTCAAGTAGCCTAAGTCTGCTATCGTCATGTCTGCCAGATCCATGGCGGGTTTGTTTTTTTTCCCCACCAACAAAAACAGAAGCATAGTCATCCTCACTGACAACAGTGGTTGACATGAATCACCCAGAATGACCTTTGGGTGGGAACAGCATCTCACACCTAGCTGTGTTGAGCGTAGAACGTAACGCTTATCCCAGTCGGGGATTACACTGCAACGATGGATGATAAACACCCACAGTATGGGTGATCCGCAGTCGCATCATACTTTCGTTGATCGGTGTTACCTGTATTACCATGGGAACAAAGGTGATTGGCCACAGCAACAGCCACCAGTGCGTACGCCCACTATCGTCGTAGGTGTGACCACCTACAATGATCCCGCCCAGAACCCGGTCAAGCACTTCAGAGGAAGGCGTGTCACCACCAAGGCAGACAGACCTCTCAGCCATTGTCTATTGACAAGGCAGGCAAACGTAAACCGGATCGCCCGCCTCGAATCGAGCAATGACGATTGATGCGGAGAGGTGGAGGAACCCGGCAACCCGGCCCAATGGTCACCACGATATCACAACCGCGGGGTATTCTCCTCCTATGGACTGGATTCCGAGGGCTTGTTCGAATCCTTCATCGGCGCGTGATGTCCCGTAGTAGGCAGCAGCGTCAGTAGTATTCCCATGACAACACAATTATGTAAATTTCGATAATGAACTCTGACGATGAGAAAAGGAAGAGGGGTGCCAACCCCACCTCCCTGACTACAGATTCGGGAAGGGATGCCAACCTCTTGGACGAAGACTTGAAGGTACCGATCTATGCCACGGTTCCGTTTACTGTCGGTAATAAATATCGCTACTGTAGGAAATTGGTTTTAAACAAGAAACCGTCCACTACATATCAGGCGCTCATGCGGATCATCGATACTATATCAGAAAATATTCGATTGAATAATTACCACATCGACAGCAAACAAGGCTTCGTCGTTTATCTAACAGTCAGATTACTCCCCGGCACATCATCAGCAGTGACGACCGTCTCAACGCCTCCAAGAGTAAGAGCCTCGGACACATCTAATGATCTGTTAACAAGACAACAGGTCCCATTGAATTCTTGACAGGCACTCGCATGTTCATCGCAAACATTTGCAATACATTTTTCCTCAGTTCTCGGCGATGTGCCCAAGAGATGCAGAATAGAAAAATACTTACAACTACTTAGTTCGCCGCATTCTTTGCTACCGCTAGTGGGCAAAGTCCTATAGGCCGCATATAGCTGTAACATGTTCTATTGCGTTAGCGTATAAAATGCAAGTACTGTCTTGTCCTATTAGAAATGAGCGGAAATCAAGGCAGGCAGTGATTGACGTTCATTCATTATCACCCACTGTGGAATATATATCCTAATAATTATTTCTTCAACGTCTTGAAGACTTCTTGTAAAGATGAACCCATAGTTATTGAATGCGTTTACTGCTAAATAGAAAAAAATACATGATCATACTCACAAACAATACTCACATTATTTTCGCATGGGGCTTCTGACTGAATACGAATGCGCAGTAGAGCTCACCTGTGAGTAATACAAAGTAATTAGTGTAAAGCCAGTGTATTGGGTGAGTGTTACATACTTCCTAACGAATTTCAGTAGGAAGTATGTAGTGTAGTATGGGTGTGGTGTGTGTGTGTGTGGTGTGTGTGTGTGTGTGGTGTGTGTGTGTGTGTGTGTGTGTGTTGTGTGTGTGTGTGTTGTTGTTGTTGCTGTTGTTGTTTTCGGAATTGTCCACCCTTGTGTTTAACCTGTTCATAGTCGGGTATGACCGTGATTGTCCCTGCCGCGTATTGTTGCACCCTGAACCCCGTAACTGCTGACAATCCACCCTATATCCGACTATAGCATGGGGTTGTACTTGATTGCGGAGGATATTCGACTTTGTAAAGGAGGTAATTTCCATAGGGAGAGGTTCCATAAGACGGTTCTGCACACCATAGAGCATTGGTAATGCAGACCGTGAACGCTTATTCTATGACCCAAGATAATCATGCAAGTATAATACCTGTACTGCTGTCTATGACCATGTAAACCCTACCACCCACTTGCAGATAGATCTATTGCAAGCTGGACATGTCTCGAAGTGGCGGAAGTTACCTTCCAGTCTTGGCAGGTCGTCAATGTACTTGGCCTCCCCAGTCGCCTGATTTGCAGCGCCCCGATTGTGGGACAGCGGCCTTCCTACGGCATCGTAGTCAGGCTGGCCTGTGGCGGCTTCCTATAGGATTGTCGGAAACATACGAAATAGAAAATATCGTCATACTGAAATCAATGCAAGAAGTTGACTCCACCTCTCCTCCACCATTAAACCCCAGTATGCTAACACAACACAATCAGCATGGGTGAAGAATACAAGAGTCAGTGTAACCGCTTCTCATGTAGACACAAAGTGGTGCTCACCTGGAACAACTGTGTGCCATCGATCCTCCTGGACAGGTGGTCCCTGATAGCACTCTTGTAAGTAGGGTCCACTTTTGAAATGCCCCACTGTAAAACAAAACAATAATGTGTTTTTCTTTAAATATATTTCAATAACAAAGGGTGACGACATGAGTGAGTTCCTTCGAACCACTTTTATTTTCGGTTTTCGAGTACTCGTATTGTGCATTGAATTTCTATTGTTTTGCTATATTTTGTCTGCAATTGAGCGTTAGTGGAGAGAGGATTTGTAGGAAAATAAAAAAATTAAAAAAAAAATTTCCATTACGAGCTGGAGATTGTAAGATGAGCCGTAAATGACCAACTCCCAGACTCCGGATGATAAAAAATATTCTTCTTGCCTAATATGACGCCCCCGATGGAATGTGGGTGTGTTTTCCGTAAAAACTATAATACTTACATTTACGCTGTTGAGTCCATTTAGTTCCTAGAAGACACTTCAGGGGTAAAATTGAAGAAGAAGCTCAAACACAGTGACTGTCTGTAAGCCTCCATACCCCCAGGAACCCCGGCGATAGAGCAAGCTCTTCTCGTAGGGAAGGGAATCGGTTGCCACTTCCAGTAGCGATTCGTCCCATTTTCTTGATGTGAAAAGGGGGGATAAACGGTGTTTTACGTGCACGAGATGTGAAGTTATCAAATATGTGCAATACAAATGTTTCTTTGAATTTTCAGTTCCAAATAATCTCTCTTGGTGCCTCTTCTTGGCGTTTTGGGTTCGAAAAAGTATTAAAAACTTTGGAAACTTTCGAACATCCTAGTCACTCGTTGAAAAGAAGAATGCAATGTCAGCGGTGTAAATGTTGTTTGCTCGAATAAAAGAGACGTTCCATGAGTTCTATCGCAGTCTTCTATACAATACATCATAAAACAGTTATTGCACGGTAGTCGTGAGAAAGGGAAAACGGTTGCACTTTCAGGATGCTCGGTTCTGTGCATCTCTACATATTGATGTCCTTCCGACTTGCATTGCAATATACATTTAAGGACATGATCCTTCCTGTCGTTACTTACTTTCCCTTGAGTGAAGCCATAGTTTTCTTGGCCATGAACTGTTGTTGAGCCATCCCGCCATAGGACAGGGAAATGTCTTCCACAGTATCGCTGCCATTGGTGAACAGCACTCTCATACCAGCGTTGACTATGGCGATGTCATCCTCTCGTCTTGGAGACTGCTTGAATCCAAATATGAACTCATTCTAGATGGAACACAAAGGAAACACGTGCCTTTGGCTCGTTACTGGAAACTCCCTTGTTACATTCTTTTATGTCAGACTATTGAATTGTGTGATTCTGTGGTTCTCAACTTTCGGGGATTGACTCCCCTTCTCGCCATCGGGTATTGGCAGATCGTCCTCACCCCTTACTGTGGATCAAGTTATGTTTCGCATATGGTGGTTAGGCCACGCAAAAGAATCGAGAGTTCGAAGCGTGTTGAAGTATTAACGCCGGAATATGCAACTTCCAGCTTTCTTCCCATCGATGGAATAATCATACTGTAGGCCAACGATTCATCTCAGCACTCTTTTAGAATCTGACGAATATGCCAACCTGTGTTTGCGTAGTACTGAATGTCTCATTGGAATGATGTTACACATTCGTCATTGCGTCGAACACAGGTTTCGCCTATATATACCTGAATACTCTCTTACAAAATGACAAAGTTGGAGCCATTTTTGCATAAACTCTGTATTAGCGTGATCAATAAGTTGTATACTCCTTCCTCAGAAAAAGGTATGAAGATATCGATGATCACATCGTCGGGGAGCATAATCATTCTTACGGTACCCGTATGTAAAATCTTCGTTTATAGGAATGCTTCTTGTACCTGCTGTAGGGTGACCGTAACAAGTACAATATACTCAGGTTATAATTATATTATGTTCATAATTAGGCATGGGGACAATGTTGGAATATTAGCAATGCAATATTACTTTCCCTTTTCAATTACACAACTGGTGTGGCATAATAAGGGCGATGGAATCTGGACCTCTTCCTTCTCTTACATAGCCATAGGTTGTTCATTATCCTTTTCGCAAATGACCACGAGAACTAACTTTGGCAACGGAAAGTTAAATCGAATATGCTGACGCGATATCCGCGAGGTGTGACGGATTGATAATGACTAATGTCTCAACACTAGGAGCAAAAAAGAATAGTTACTGATGCTAGTCAGGGGTTAAGGGAGCCGTGATATAACAGACCATCACATCTACTTAGAAAAGTGATGAGACAGTATTCATGATGCTGGTTATGGCTAGGAAGAGGAATATGACAAAGACCATTACATCTACTAAGAAAGGTATAAAAATGAACAGGCGTATTTACTGATGACCTATTTACGGTTAGAGAGACGTATTATGAACACAGACCAGTAAACATTTACTAAGGAATGATAGACCTAACAGTAAGCCTGATGAACTAGTTCTGATTAGGAAACGTATTATGACACAGACCAGTACATTTACTAATGAAAGTTTAGAACAAATGGACGGCACCTACTGATACTATTATGGTTACGGGGACGGATTAATTACACATACCATTACGTCCACTAGAAAGTGGGAGACAATCACAGCCGCTACTGATGTTCTAGTCACGTTAGGGAGACGTATCATGACACAGACCAGTACATCTACTAAGGAAAGTGCTAAGGCCATGAACACTGAGTAGTTTCTGATGACTAGTTTAGGGTTGGAAACCGTGATGCAACACAGAGTCAGAACCCACCGCCACGCGTAGTATTTCCCTATTGCGGTATTAGTTGGTTGTTTACCACAAAAGAGAGCTAAACAAAAGGATGAGTCAAATAATGAACAGTCTCTGAGCTAGAGGTAACATTTGATAATGGAGAGAGAAAGATAGAGATCTGTGGTAATACTGCTTTGTGAGCTCTACATCGTGGGAAACATTTCATGTATAAGCTTTAGAAATAAACACCATTGTTCAATCGTTAGTTGCACTTTTTCACCACCCTCAGAATCTCCTGGAAACCGGCAGATTGCTCCAAGTCTGATTGATGTCATTGTGTGGAATAATCCAATTTAATGAAGTAGCGAGAAACATACAATTTCAATTGTTAAATTTGAAACTACATGTGCGGGATACTCGTCTACACGAGTGCGACATGATAGGACATCTCTCTACACTTGGTTATCATTTATTGTAGTGATGAAAAGTGGTCCGTAATTTTCCGGACGAAGAGAAAATCCATACTATTCGAATGATGCATAGACAGTAGACACTGTAATACCTTTTCCTTTACTTATGACATGACGTTACCATGAATGCAATGATTCATCAATGTTCAACACTATGCTCAGAACCTGATAACCCAAGGTCACTTGATCTGCCGATCATCCGGAAGACACTCTCTTCCAGAAGCCTAAGAATATAGCCCTGTAATCTGACCTCACCCTGTTGTTAGATCTCCGTTACTTGTACCAAGACCGTATATAAATCACACGTTATGTTCGATTTATCGCAATTTCATTGTCATTTACGTCTTTTTAGTACTGACGCTGGTAATCGATTTATCTTCCCACACGGTGATTCACCAAACATGTATACCTCCCGTCTGGAACGTCCCCCTCTAATGCCACCATGTTTTATGATATATACGTCGAACCTGCAAAAGTACTTGACTGTGTCCCACGTTTTTTTTTTTTTTTTAAACATAACCGTCGAAGAATCCCAACAATAAAATGTCAGCAACCCCTTGGCAGATTCGGTACAAAAAAAAAACAAAAAACCAAACAGAAATAGAACAACAGGAAAATAGAATTACCTACGTACACTCACGTTGCTGGACACCAATGTCAGTGTGCTGTTCACAATCATTAATAGTCCGCAGGTCAGATTTGGACTTCCTGTGGCACTGTTACCTCCGATGACTGTAAAAAGGACAGAGTTGGCACTCAATCAAATGCAATATATCCGTGCATCATGTCCTCTGGCATATCTCGATACTAGTGACATTTTTGTCCACCGTTTCATGCCTTTATAGCAAACGAAGATTAACGTTTGTTTGTTTTTCGTTCTTGTTCTTCTAAGAAACGAACATTTTAGACCTTTATCAACCAATACCACGGCATTTAGTAAAGTATTCGAGTGACAACCACAAGTTCAAACTGCTAGGCGTCGGGACATATACTGTTGACCTAACGACTAATTGAAATAGAGCCCAATGTCGTGATGGGTGCACCTCAGTCGCGGAAGGTAGGAAATTGAGTGATACAACTTGCATTGAAGAGCACCAATTTTTGTCCGCTCCAAGGAATACTTGTTACATGTGAAATGAGATTACTGATCAATTAAATTGGTATATCGCGGAGGCGTCAGTTAATGATAACAAACATTAATGAGAAAGCACTCACGGCTACATTGCGAATCTGTGGTCCGGCAACCAGCAAGCATTTCGATGATCGCTACATACCCTCGGGTAGAGAAACCTATGTAAAAAGAAAACATTAATGATACCAGACATCTAAATGAAGGCATTATCCGATATTCTGCTCCTGACAGGATACTTCCATGTGTTGTGAGACCATAACATAGACCACTGTGCCACTAACGTTCTAACAAAGTAACAGTTATTAGGATACGACCATCTTTCAAACGGAAAATATATAATGATATTATACTTTATAGATATAGGAAATGAACATATTTACCATCTTCATTTCAATTTGGTAGTTGAAATCACTCATGGTTGACTGTTGAACGGTAACGATGGTTTATAACCTAACTAAAATAAAAAAACAAAACCCTGTATATATACGGAAATGACAACGGATACTGATCTACACATGAACACGCGGAAAGAGGTTGTCCAACTCCCAAAAGAGAACCCCTCTAAATAAAGGTACTGTTGAGTCACATAGACTAGCTTCATCAAACATTTAAAATATTACGTATATGGAACAGTGGCTCACTCAATACCGAGTAAGGATTGGCAACCTTGCACCCTCCAGCCCCAAGTCGCGATTACCACTTCAGGATAACGGATTAGATCAGTCGATAGAGCTCCGGTATGCAGATCGAAAGATCGTGAGTTGGAATCTCATAGACCGCTTAGCTTCTCCGTTGTCTCCATTCTCCAGTCTTCCCAAGCAAATTAAGGGAATCAGGGAGGAGAACAACCTGCTCCTACGATGGCAAAAACTTACTCTCTGGGATTGTCAAATTGTACCAGTGCCTATAGTCGGGGTAATATCTACGGAGCGTTTTTGTACCGACAATCCGACATCATACTAATTTTCCATTATATTACATTTTGCAACCTACGGTACTAAGCACAGATTGTTACGATGATATATAATAACTGGTTTGTGTCTGACGATATTCTTGAGGAATTCTTCGAGCTGAGAGAGGCTAAGAGATGCTCCGATTGTAACTCCATTCTCTGTCACGTTGGTTCTGTGCATCTCTCGAATCCTGCTGACGTCGACCATTAATGGGGTAGAGCTGGTTCTTGAACTTGCCCTCCACTCCTGAGTGGGGCCATGAAAGATAGAGAAATACACCCACGTATCATAATACATCTCATCATAAAAAATGAGATGAATACAAGTGCTTGAAAGGGTTTCATCTGTTTATCTGAAACAAAAACTTCGTGTATAGGGGGTGTAGAGGCGCCCACCCTCCCTAGTCAAGAAGAGATAGAAACAGAAAAGGATAGATGGAAAAATAGAGAAAGAAGGAGAGAAAAGAGAAAGGTGAAAGGGGAGAAGAAAGGAGGAGAAAGGAGAAAAAAGTGGATAGGGACGAACATGGCGGAAATAAATGGAAACAAACGTACTTACTACGCATTGAGGAGGGGGAGGGGTAACATCGCTCCTGAATACCGCTTCTGAATACCGAACAGTACTATGATACGTTTCATTTATATTTCCATCATATATTTATTTGGAAATTGGACAGTTTCACTGCTATACTCATATTCACGTTGGCTTTATTACTGGTTAGTATGAAAAGGGAGGGGAAGGGGGATTGGAAAGTAGCGCGAAGGAAAGATCAAAGAGGAAAATTAAAACGATGGAACGAAGGTAACATAAGAGGAATTTTGACATTTAGATTTCTACGTACAGTGGAGATGACTGACGCACCACAAATTACTGCTCGCAACACGTGACTATATCATTAGCATTGTTTACAATACATCATATATCGCTCGCTTGTGAAATCTAACGTTTGTATATGCGGCGGCGCTCTACTATCCAACAAATACAGAAACAACGAAGAAACATGGTAAATGCGGTCAACGAGACCTCCGCACGTAGCTAAATAACAATGTCGAACATAGGTTTGTCAGGTTCTCTTTAAAACATTGACAAATGTAATTGGTACATCACTATTCGGGGTTGTTTGATGGTGATAGGTGTTGTATCTGGTTGAGAAAGGTTGCCGTGAACGATTGATTCTTAAAGCATAGTTTGCCGAGGTATGCGGCCCACAACATCGTTCGAACAATGCAAAGTTAAGTCATGGTTTGATATATTCAATACGAAGCGTGCTTTCTTACAACTTATGAAAGTTGTAAAAATCACGTGCGTTATTGAGATATATCAACCACGACACCGGGAACCCCACTGAGACATTTATGCGATTTTCTAATTTCACACTGACTCCGCACTTACTAAGGTTAAATGTTACTGACTGATGTAAAACTTCACATATACGACGGTGAGCAATTATATATAATACATAGAGATGTTATTTCACACGCACTATCATACTGGCTTTTCGCGTTGAGAGTTTAACATTTACAAGTCGGCCAACCCAGTTCTACAGATATCCAGATACAACTTCTCAATCTTGAAGGAGCATAATTGTTCATGTTGTTTTAAAACTACCTAATGTGCGAACAATGATATTTGTGTGAAGTACCTTGTTGCAGATGTTCAATACATATCAGGGACGTTCAGAATATTTTGATGAAATTGATGAAGAAAAAATATTTTATGATTAACCTCCATCATATGGGAGAATAGCGTCATTATATATCTCTTCGTTTTATTAAAAAGTTTCATATGATAGATCCTTCCCGCTTTAGTTGGGTTTTGACAGTTTTGCGCATCCACAAAGTCCCCACTTTTACACCTGGGTGGCGTGGAAAAATTAGAGACATGCTTTGTCAACGCACTGCGATGGTTCCTGGCTTTCACAATGGATCCTTTACTATTAAAGAAGTTCATCATGATAGATCTTTACCCCTTACTTGGTTCTGACATCATTCGTATTGTTCTCCCTTCAATAAAACTCTCTTCACACACCCTGTAAGCAGTTAGGCATAACCAAGTCACCAACCGATTGGTAAGATCATCAGAACTTTCGAACACTTTTATCACGGTTGTATCAATATTTTCGGAAATATAAACTAAATAAACTTTCTTACCAATCTCTGTTTGCCCAAACAATTTTTGCACCAGGGCAAGTCGACGTGATCTCGTATGAGTGCTCATCTTGTGTCACTGGTCGAACCAATTCACCTTCGCCAATGAACTTCAGTGATGTTGGAGCTTCTTTGCTTTCAATCTGAGAAAGAAAATAACACAATCAAATGAATCCCGCTATGAATTTAAAAAATAATTGAATGAATACTCAGGATCTTTCCTATATATGCTAGGAATGTTACATCAGAACCCCCTTCCCCGTAGAGAATGCTAGTTCTTCTTTCTTTTTTAAACGACATTAAGAATTTATTGACAATCTCTGCCTCCTTCGTGGCTAGGCTGAATAATGCATATAAAGAATAATACAATATATAGTATATGATACATAATAACATCCGGTGCTCATGTAGCGCTCTTTCCACGTCGAAGACATGCTCAAAGCACTTCACAATATTACCCCTGAGTATCATAGACACCCACGGACAACACGCATTTCTGACTTGTTAACTCCTGACACCATTTTCAGTCATCATCCCTGATCGTGTCCCCGGGTTGGGACTTTCCAATAGTGCAGCCAAGTGCAAAAGCGCTCGCTACTCTTTACAATTCACCTCACAAGGTTCCCCCTTTTACACGTGGGTGGCGTGTGCAATGTAGGAGACATGCCTTGTCCACAGAACCTGCGGAGAAGTCCTCGGCTTCCAATGGAATCAATCGAATGTTTTGCAGTCCGTCGCTTCACCGAGTTGAGTTAATCACCTCCATAATAAAAGAAACGAATGTTCCTAGGTATAGTTTGTTGTTTCCTCTCGAACGTTGGGATTCTCCTATAGCATTATAAAGTTCTTCAAAGGACGATGATCCGGAAATGATATCGCTTTTTCGCTTACAAATCTCCGAGCTTCTATGAAACCAGGCAGGAGATGTGGGAAATGCTTCTATGTATATCCCATTGCGATAAATTTCCGTAGATGCCGTTGGATGTTCTGGGTAATGCTGCATGCAATTGTCTGTATTGGATATAGTTTGATGATTGGAAGACCATTTTTGTTGTTTCAAATAAATAGCATACCAAGAGTTCCGGGGGAAAGATGGGTTCTTGGCTAGTATCGTATTTCTGGAATTCTTTGTGTTGAACAGATCTGTTGCTAGCTATATAAAGAAATAAATTGTTTATGTGTTAGGAAAATAGTAAAATAAATTGATAAACTTAGATTATCGGTTCCTATTTAAACGTTCCACTATTTAGTAATCAGGGTGCATTCCTCTCTGAATCCGCGTCATGTGTGTTGGGGCTATATCGTATGCCCACGGTAATCCCCGCCTGACATAAGAAACAGCTGGATTGGAGAATTTAACCGCACTGAAACTGGCAAGACGATATAAACCACGCCGGGTGATGTTCCGTTAAATTCGTCTGACTCTAAAGTAGTAGCCATGCCTCAAGTAAATCATCGTACACCGGGAAGTTCAGACCTTCAAGATTGACAAACTCGAAGAACATCTTCACTTGAACAATGGATCTCGCACTTTAGAATTAATTTAACGGAATATACCACACAAAAACTCCGATATAACATTCCGAGAGAATGGATAGTTTACTAGCAATGTAACTTGCGAACATGAGAACACAAATTTATTTCTCGCTCATCGTGATAGCAGTGAGGCAATAACCAGCTATTTCTTACGCCTTAGTACATCATCAAATCAGATCAGCTTACCCACCAGGGTGTCTGACATAGGTCTCATTTATCATTATGGGGAGCCCCCATTCCAAGTTGAGATCCTTCAGGTGGGACCTAGGTTGGTCGTGTTCAAGCCAGGCGTAATACCTACATGTATGCCAAGACACGGGTAGAGATTCCCGACTTAGTCAAGAAATCAAAATGGGTAAAAAACTGCCGACTAATAGGTTTGTATGTGTTACAAACACCTGTCTTTCAAAAAGAATCCGTTGGGATGCTTGGTGTATACTGAACAACTACTATTAGAGCTGATCAGTGACCAATCGGTACCGAGAATTTGGAAAAAACAAACGGACCGGGTGATGTGTGGCATACTCGACAAGGACAGTCTTTATGATTGTGTTACGTACCACATTGTGACAGTTGCCATCTAATGAATCCCCTTATTGTTCTGACACAATCCACAGCCTCACGCCCTGTGATTAAAACAAAAATGATATACGGTAGCACGGCTACGGCAATGCGTCTTTGGAGGTACCCAATCTGGGGTGGGGGTAATCTCACGCAGCCGGGGCACGTGTATCCATTCTTGTCAAGTTCTTAGCATTACCCGACGGCATTCAAATCCTTCTACGGGTGGCTATTACAATCCATTCACACCGGCAAAACTCTAAGCTATGCGCACAGCAACCATGGAATATGAGGTCTGATTTTGCAGAATGAGCATCCAAACAGAGCGCTTCCAGACTTGAGTGGTGCGTATGGATTTCTTTCTAGGAGTAATACGTTTTTAAACAAATTAAATTGCCACAAGTGCACTGGTCCCCAGTACACTAGTGTCGTCCGCAAGCTTGTTCAGCTCTGACGTGCACATAAGAATCATCAGGATCACTGATATAGCCAAAAAAAGTAAGGGACCGAGACCCGACACTTGGGATTACCACTGGTAACCTGGGAATTACCACTGGTCACCTGTCAATTACCAATGGTAACCTGGTGAATTCCCAGTGGTAACTGTGAATACACTGGTAACCTTCTGCCAAGTAGCAACGTCCATCAATGACACTCTCTGGCACACTATTGTGAAAAATTTTGATCCACTCAGGACATTGCCGGTGACACCCAAACTCTTCTATTGAACAAGAGAGGCCACCTTGCAACCTTTCTTGATATCCGTGGAAATAATATCAACTTTACCAGATTTACCCTTGTCCATAAAATCCAGTACATCTTCCATAATTCCAGTAGATTTGTCCAAAGTCATGCTGAAAGAGTCAATCAGATTATACTTTTGACTCCCTCCTCATATGTCCCCTAATAATTGATTCCCAACCACCTTTCAAACCACACTAGTAAGAGTCCTTGCCTGTAATTAAAGAATGAAACGATTACCTCTTTTGAAATTAGGCGAAATATTCGCCTTTCTCCAATCCTCAGGATCCACACATCTTCCGGAGTTTTATTGAAGATGAGAGCTAATGGAACATACAATTGGTCAGCAGAGGGCTCCGTCTGGAACGGGAGCTTCATTTAACCAAAATAGGCGTACACACCACATCATGTGGGAACTTGCTAATATAAGTTATTTCAAATAGTTCGGTTTCGACATTTAATGACCTTGACAGGCATCCTAGAAGCAGTGTTCATCCACACCACATGACGGACTACAGGCCAAACATGAGCTTGATACAAGATTGCGTTCTTCAGATTTCTTGCTGACAAAAAGTGTCACATACATACACGCACACGCACCAACACACCTTCCCTACACGCACTACTGCCTTCCCCGTCGCAGCGATACCCTACCACCCAATGCATGTCTTGTATGTTTGTACCGATCGATCCATGCGCCGTACTATCTAAATCATTACCAAGCACTTATACTACGTACCACCGACCACCCCCGTCCCTTTCCGACCCATTCGGAGTGAGGCAAGTGCTAATGCCTGTGCATATCCTTTTAGTGTGCGTACCTCTACCCTTTCACATCAGCGCACCACCAGTTACCGCGCTGTATGTAGTCATGTGATGTCCCGCCCTAACATAGCCTGAGTACGATTTCATATACTAATACTTCACTAGATCACCGACACCTTGTTTGTAATAGAGGCCTAAAGCCTAATCAAGTTTTGGTGTTGTTACACATGTCTACATTTCATAATCATAAACCAGCTGTGCAGTTATTAACGGAAGGCTTTATTCCAATTAATGAACGCCTGAATAGATCAATATCCAGGCATTTGCTCAAATCCATTTTCTTTGTGGAAATATTTTTTCGTCTCTATAACGCTACAATAGAAAATACGGCCTTTAGCATCATAGCCCCCAAGAAGAACTACACAAGACTACGTTATTTTTATTTCTGATGGGTGAAGGGCTCTGTGTCATTGTGAAAGTGGTTTAGTAGTTTTCTGTCGCCCCCAGTTTTGTTTTTCAAAATCGGCGGATCTGAACGGACACGGGACAATTTCCACTCGTTTTTACGAACATTATTCTCTTTTGTAAACGAAATATGTTTCAATAACTCCGGTAATAAGTAATGGGACCCTCGCGAGATCAATGTAAGCTGAAGTAAAAAAGTTACAGGAAGTGTACTCGTTTTTGTGTAGGATGGTGCATGTGGGCGATCATCAAAAATTCTGTTACACAAGCAAGTAGGCTTTACAGTGGTTTTGTCGGTCACACAGCCTATGTGTGGTTTGGTTTGTTTTTACTGGGTAATACCTCGTGTGTGGTTAGGCGTGTTCTCTGGGTAGAAAGCACACGAATTGAGGTACCAGTATACTCTGAGGTTTACCACGTAGGACAACACCAGAAACTCTCAAGTTTTATTACCGTGTTAATAAATCGCCGGAATAATCAACAAAGTCCAGGTTGAATTGCACGGTAGTAAACATCTGCGACCATACTGGTGGTACACAACGTGGAAACCACGTTTTCAAATAGGCTATAATCCACCATCGAGAAGGAGATGAAGGACACATAAACTGTTCACACGGCGAGATTATAGGGAGACGTACGTTTGTGCCCAAAGCAAGTCAACAGCGAGTGATTCTTAATAGATTTCTACAGGATACTATTTGGTTGAACGTGTTTTTGTTCCCCATCAGAATCTCTAAAAAAAAGTCGTAAAATGAGTACGTCAACAATTGATTACTTTCAAAACAAAAAGCACATCACAGCCGTCGTTGGAAAGCTGAAGCTGAGTGCCTGTTTTATTCCCTGAATATACCAAGTTCTGGCGAAATCAAACTGAAAAATCCTGCCGATTTCTTACCTCTTATTTTTTTTCGTTAGGAAAGGGGTCAGCCCCAAGCGACTTCTGTTGTCCCCAAATGGACAAACACCACATGTTTCAAAAACATTTTTCGTCTCAGCCGCGGGGTCGAAGGCGGACTCTCTTGGGAGCATGTCTGGGTTGGCTCTCACCATAATCACTAACACTGATCCCTCGTCCAAACAACAGGTCTGCCGAATCTTATCAGTAAAAAATAATATTACCTAGTGATGTCCTGTATCCTTCCAAGAGGGGTCTGTAGCCAGTGCACGGGCAGAGATTCCCCTCAAAAAGCGCAAAGATGTCCTCCATGTTCTGGCTCCTGATTGTGAGGAGTAGCGTGTACATGGACAGCTAGGCCGGGTACAAAAACCACACTGGGACCCGTGGGCAAGCGGCGATGGTTCCTAGGAAAAATAGAGACCAAGTAGAGAGATTAGGACTGTGTTTCGTGATATACTGAAAGAGTAGAGAATCGAAACTATACGAGGCCGGCGAGCACTAAATGAGCTTTGCACGAATTCAGCCATCTCATAACGAGCGGCATCATAGAAACTGGTGAATAGGTCTACACGGTGCTGCAAGACGAAACACTACGGGACAGCTGTTCAGAAATGACAGCCCGCGGAACATGAAGAAATATATCAATTAGGTCAAGTTCTGTGAATATATATATATATATTATAATAGATCTAGATATATATATATATATATTTATTAATATGTATATATATATATATAGATATAATATATATATATATATATATATATATCATATATTATGGTATAGAGATATATAGATATAGCTAGATATATATATATATATATATATATTTAATCTATATAATATATATAGATATAATATATATATATAATATATATATATATATATATATATCACATAAAGTAACAAAGTTTGAAAACATGCGTGACTAGGGAAGAGGGAAATTACTGCGTTAAATAATAAAGTTCATCCCTGTGCCCCGTACCTCCGAATCGTCAGTCGGGGAGGGCGGCTCGATGCGCACTCTCTCGGGAAACATTCTGTAGTATGTTATAATAACCCTAATCAACTCTATACCAAACAAAGGGTATACATGGGCGGCGATTCACGGGGGGGGGGGGGGAGGGGGAAGGGGGGAGGAAGGGGGAGGGGGGGAGGGGGGGAGGGGGGAACGGGGGGGACATGTCCCCCCCCCAATATTTTTGGTGGGAGGACATAATATCAAATTTGGTACTCCGAATATTTTGCGGACTGGTGAAAAAAATCATATATCATACGTACAGTACGGCCATAACAAAAAAGTCTAACTCATATTTCTTATAAGATTGGTTAAATGTTATGTTAAGAAGGCCGAAATGACAAAAATTCGCGCTGCGCGCGCTGTATCCTTCTTTTCCGCTACAGTATATACAATAGGCCCATGTATTCAATAACTTCGTCAGATTCTGGCAATTATGCTTTTTCTCCATACGCGTGTCATCTTCAAGTGTGGGTAACATATGGGTAGGCCACCAGGAGAATTTGGTTTGGGACATTTTCTATCCCCCCACCCTCTCCCCACTACAACCGTGCCGGAATCCAACTGCCATTTGTCAACCACTGGCACACAGTTAGTCTACTTCTGATCCTTGTTCAGACTGACTTTGCCAGCCTGACGTGCTTTTTTTTTTTTTTTTTTTTTTTTTTAACAAGATGCGAAGTATGTGTATCGCAAACAAACAAGGACAGGGAATCGGCACAATCAGTATGGAGGTTTACGTGACGTGTGGCAATATACAGGCGCGAGAAAAATTAGACGGAGACTTTTGACAAAACAAGAACAAATTTTGAAACGGAAACAATTGAAATAAACTACCAAATTGTCTGCTGACTGGTCAAATCCTTTTATTCAAAATGCCCGAAAAATGCACACATTTTCCATGACAGTGATGTTCAAGCAAATTTTCAATCTGCTGGCCGCAACCCCCAACCCAATTGGAATGATCCTGAGGAAGATCTCTAAAACATGGCTATGGTAGGAATGGAGACCACGATGAAGAATGTACGGATTAACATCGACAGCTTTCGGAAATTTATTGTCAATCAGTCAATTCCAGTGATTGCTCACTGCAATTGAATCACGGGAAGAGCCGCTCCCTGCCAATACTGGGGGGGGGGGTGGGGGGGGGGGTGTCTGTAAGGACTATTTTCTCGTACGCTACGCGTCAACTGATGGTGGCGCGAATTGTAATGACTTAAGCCATAGGTCAGGTTACTTAAGGGCGTTTCTTTAGATATACATTTCAGAAATTCACTGTGGGGATGTTATTTTGGGGATGTTGCCTTATGCCATTAAGGACATGGGAAGTACCGTTCGGCGTTTCCGGCCATTCTGTGGGATTCGTAAGGCTCAAAATTTCCTCGTACCCTACACGTCCACTGATACTGGCCCAAATTGTGAGGAATAAACATCGATAAAGGTCTTCAAGAACCGTTTCGGGAAATAAATTACTGAAACCTATTGCCAATTTAAGGGACGTTGCACACTGCCATACGGCGCGGGAAGTGCCATTCTGCAATCTTAGGGGGTTCTGTAAAAGAAAAATGTCTTTATCCTACGGGTTCCACTTGATGGTGGCGGTAGCCCGAATTGTAAGAATAGACATCGATCATTTCCTTCGAGAACATTTCTTGAAATATGAATTTTTGAAAATGATTGCCATGTTGTCGGATAATTTTACCTGAACAGGATGCAGTCTGGATTTAGTGCTCCCGATTCCTTCCACTGTCGTCACAGCCATGCCATGCACGGAGCATATTGGCGTGAGACACGCATTGACAGCAATATGTCTGTATACAAAATACAAAATCAATGGTGAGGCAAGGCATTGGCAGCAATATGTCTGTATACAAAATACAAAATCAATGGTGAGGCAAGGCATTGGCAGCAATATGTATTTCGGGAGATGTTCGGCAAGATATCAAAACAATAGTGAGACAAGGCATGGCAGGCACTGTCTGTATACAAAATTCCAGAATCAATGGTGAGACAAGGCATTGGCAGCAATATATCTGACAGTGTAGTAGAATACAAAATCAATGGTGAGGCAAGGAGGCAAGGCATCTTGGCAGCCAATATGTATTCCGGCACATATAAATCAAATAGTTGAGACAAGGCTTGGCAGCCAATTAGGGTCTGTATACCAAAACCAACAAATCATGGTGAGATGAGACAAGACATTGACAGCATATACCTGAAAGTGTATGCAAAATACAAAATCCATTGGGGAGACCGGGAATTGGCAGACAGATGTATTTCGGCAAAATATAAAATCAATGGTGAGGCAGGCATTGACAGCAATTTCTGACAGTGTATGCAGAATACAAAATCAATGGTGAGGCACTGCTTGGCAGGCATATGTATTTCGGCAAAAATAAAATCAATATAGTGAGACAACCGGGCATTGGCAGCAATATGTCTGTATACGGAACATACAAAATCATTGGTGAGACAGGGCATCGGCATACATATGTCATTCCGTCGCGGCCACAAATATATAATCAATGGTGAGGCATGGCATTGACAGCAATATGTCTGTGAGCAAATACAACAAAAGCTGCTTACTCCCACTATACTCAGATTGACCAATAACAACAGAGGCAGTGTCACAAAATATTTAATGAAGGTTACGTACAAAAATACAGTCTCTGTCGCCGGTCAGGTGACGCGACATGTACTGAAAGAATAATTGTTTTCGCTCCAAAATGTCGCGATATCAACAGTATATCACAATATAGCAGAGTGTTCTTCAATATCATGAATATTTATAAATGGTCCCTGGCAGTGACGGACACTTAAGCGTATTCGTCAATTTTTCTAAGATTCCCAATCGCAAGATAAGAGGAAACGTACTCAAATAGTCAAGTGAGGGTGGTAAAAGATATAAGACGATCGATCGATTTCAAAAGATGAATCCAAGGTGGATTTCACGAGTTCTCGGGCCGTCCCGTCGCTGACACCGATCTAGAACCTGGCTAGAAAGCGGACCCACCACTAATGCAGTACGTAACTAAAGTATGCATCCATAGCGTACATACAACAGGCGTATGAAATTGAAACAACAATAGCTACGATGAAGGTCATGTCAAAGCGAGTTCTGAATCCCTGACATTCGGCCATTTTGTGTAAGATCATCGTAATCGGCCCATTTCGTGATAATCTTCTACGAACTGTTCTATTATCGTGTTGCTAAGGTACGTTCAATCGAGAAAAACAGTGTCCCTTTTTACCCAGGTGTCCGGGACTAACCCCGGTATACTAACGCATGAGAGCATTCATAAGAAACTAATAATCACATATATCCTCCGTATCCCTGTTATAGAAGGCGATCATTACGGTACAGGGCCCATCCTCCTCCCGCAGCGAGTTGCTTCTGTCAGAAGTAATGTATTTTCCCGGGCGGGTCAAAGAGGAATGGTTGCAATAGTGGTGAGGGGCTGACTCCACACAAGTAATCCTGCCTGCAGTAATACATAGACAACTTTGATTCAGAGAGTAGACATCAGGACACTAAAATCACAGATTGTTAGTGGATGTCTGACTCCGGCCCACCCGCTCATCCATTCACCCGGGTGACCCTGTTCCGGCCTAGCTGCGAAAAACAGGGGTCTCCGACCAGTCGATTATACAGGGGTGGTGGTGCATCTCCCCCCCCCCCTCCCCCCATCATCCCCTCCCTTCCACCCAAAAACAGATTACCTATTAATATCTCCGCCTCTCTAGATCGTGCAGAGAGGACACACGCTGATCCAAATGGGGTGAGGAAAACGCTGGACGGAACGATGCCTGATCACGCTCAAGCATGAAAGCAATTGAACATGGCAGGAGCGGAACTCACGAGAAGGGGGGGGGGGGGGGGCTGGGTCAGGTGGCCTACGGGCGCACTGAATGTCATTTATCCAACACCGTACAGCCGTTACCAGCGATTTTTACCTTGTGGCGGACACTCCACCCTTCCCTCCCTTCAACCATTCTGAGTTCCCCCCTGCCCACATGCATAGAACTAGATACTTTCGGTGTGTTTTATAACCTGACTCGACTAGAAAAACATCTTTATCAATTGTCAATGAACTGTCAGACTAGCTTGATGTAAGACAGACCTGAAACCCGTTATGGTAACTTTAACTTCGGCCGAGCTGACTATTTCATGTTCTTATTGCGCGCGATCTGTCGGGAATTACGTCAGTGTTGCTTGAAAAAACGACTCGGGGTTGTTACCATTTCGTACGCTAATTGAGGACCATTTCAGCACCTTTTTGCACACAACCAAAACACGTGAACTCTTTTGACGAGTAAGCTGCTCGAACATGGATTAGAAATTCGACGGAGTGAGGATATGCTTTTCTTTGTCTCGGGTCCACGTGTAAGACCTATGAAAGAAGGAAAGCAAAGCTCTGACAGTTTCAATGAACTGCGCTGTCATGAAGCTATCGCGACCCAAATGAAATTGAAGATCTTACAGGTTTTTCGAAGTTCATGTTTAGAGTTGATTCTGTAATACATAGGTTTCTTTTCCAAAACCTAATTCCCTAATTATATAAATATATATACTTGAAAATTCAGGAAAATTATTTTTCCGCTACGATTATTATTCCAAATCGGCCTCTGAACATTTCGCATAAAAGGATACACTTTCCTCCGCAGATACGTTAGGAGAGTTGTCTCAGGGTCAGCATTATCATCTACGATCTGAAAGGAAATCGGAAACGAGATCCATTCTGTTGTCCAGATATGTTTCTCTGTATACTTCGCTATGTGACGTCATCGTTAGCGCCCTGTTTAACATACACGCGTCCTCTATGCATGCCCTCCTTTGCGTTCAGGCTATGTGTGTGTTGTCGATATTAATATACATTAATCATTCAGGGGCGCGTCTAATATGCCAAAATTCGCCGGATAGTAGTAGCCGGGTATTACACAAATCATGCCCCCAACCCTACCACCACGACCAACGACAAATTTATGTGATTGGTTTTTTTCAATTTTCGCATCCCTATCATATGTAATTAAGTGGTCAAAAGTAGGGGTTGCGATAGTAATCAGTGTCTTCCACGACATCAGAGACATTCACCCGACGTTGGTGAGTTCAAACATCAGAATCATCCTAGATTTGAGGGAAAAGTGCAACTAGGATAGGGTAGGGTTGGGGACTCAAAGGTATATACAATGCGTCATGATTGGGGTGCTCCCCGATGAGAGGAACGGAGCTGGACATTAAATTCGAGCAGAAAAAAAATATGAGAAGAGGGGAAGAGGTGTTTAAATCGATGTGAGTTCCAAGCCAATGCTGACTGTCCTCAGTAACGTGAACGTACTATTCCCACCTTCAACTCCAACATGGTTGAAATTGTGTAATGAGAAATCATCTACAATCCATGGTGGGGTACAACATATGATTGTGTTCCACATGCAGCTACTGTCACGAATGTCCAGTTACATAGAGAGGGTGTAGGTAACCAAATGGAATCCTGTTCCAAGGAAAGAGTCGTGTAAAAATGATCAGTATCAGCTGGTGCTGGTGTTGTTTTCACACTACGGATGCTAGCACTGAATGACCGACGAAAAGTTATTATAAAGTTAAAGCGTGTCGCCAAATCCTTTTAAGTATCGTGCCCCGAAAGTTCACTCTTGATGTACATAGCAAACCGGATCCCACTTCAACGACCAAAAAAATCGGTTCTCGTTAAGAAATGAGTATCGATTCGCCACATGTCCATCCAAGCTTTAATGGGTGTGGTGTGAAGTGGATGTAATTTGGTTGATCCGGAAGTACGTACATATTATACGGTCCGCATCAACCGCTGAAGACGCGCTGTGGATAGTGACGTTTAAACTTCAAACAATTTTTAACAGAGGCTGTTAGGTGATCCGTTGATTACCGCCCATCGAAACTTTTGATGATGTTCCTCTGATCGGCGACCTGCCGATTTCCAACACACCGACTGGCGCCGTGATCGAGGTTTCCACCTAGATGTGGCCTATTTTAGCCGGCCAAATCAGTAGAATTGACGGTAAGGTGAACTAGTAAACCTATATCCTTACCCCCACCCCGAAGTATTTTGTTTGAATCGAGTTGATTCGCCCGGAGAAGGATCTCGCGCCAATCCATCCGTTCGATGCCACATCGAAAATTTTATTTGGCGTGTTCCAATCCCATCGATTATTATGTAGGTCCACAAGCATCGAATTGTCAGTAATTATCTCCCGTACTTTTCATCTCGATATGAAGTGTTAAAATTGCTGAAAACTTTCACCAGCGTAGTAGGTGCGAAGCAATTGTAGCATCACAATTGTATGATTTGATAATGATGTAAAATGATACTGGCGACTTGGCTGCTAGTGAAGAATTTAACCACGATAGCATTTTCACAGAGGGGTGATGAAATAAGCCCAGCCAAGCTGTGCTGTACTGAAGCGCCAACGTTGCGTTGGCTGCCAATTGAAATTGTTGTGAACCCGACAGCGCCCTCTAGTTGGAGGTGTAGGTAGTACAAATAACTCTACAAACACGACTTTCACGCGAAAGCCCCCCCCCTCCCTCCAGTGTGTGTGTAAGTATATATGTATGTATGTGTTTATGTATGTGACGCCTAGTCTCGTTAACACGATAACTGCGACCACCCCGACCCCGCTCGGATAAATGAGTTCATACTTGGTATATGGGTTCCCCACAATGGGCACATGATCCCTATTGTTCTTGAGTCATGGCAAAGATCATCTGAGGTCGAGAGAGGTCAAAGTCTTAAAAATTCGTTAACACGATGAGTCCAAAATGTCTGGTTCAATCGGGTTCGGGATCGATTTTGGGAGGATATGGAAAATTGTGAAAAATGATAATTCAGCAAATTTCAGCTGTTAACACGATAACTTGATCCTACCTTGGATGGATGAAGTTCATTCTTGGTATGTGTTAATAGTACATAATCCCTATTTCCTTGGGGTCAGATATAAAAGTCGTCTGAGGTCAAGAGAACTCTGAAAACCTTGTAACATGAAGTCCAGAATGCTTGACCCGATCAGGTTGAAATTACTATTCACATTTCTCATGGAAAGACAGTGTAAACCACCAAAACCTGGTTTGAGGTTTGAGCAGCTTGAAAAGAAACCTGGGTGCTGATGCTAATCCATTCGATGGACATTTGACATCGGTGTACATTTCCGTCCCAACTAAGTTTAAAAACCAAATAAAAATAGCCTCTTTTATATCAAAGTGTACTCTGTGTAAGCTATCCATTTTAAGACTTTGATACTGTACAGTGAGTATTGAATGGGTCTGCAAAATGGAAATCAGGAGTGACTTTTTTGCCAACTCGACAACTCGACATACCTCATATTCCATCATTGATTTGTGTTGTTCCTCTTGTTTGGGGCTGGCGCTGCAAAACTGGTAATGGTGGTAGTAGCAGTGATGTTAGTGTTGTGGTAGTAGTAGTCGTAGTGGTAGTAATGATGACAATAAATAGAGGACATTCCTGCCGAAAGGTTTTTGTTGCTGGCAGGTTTATAGAAAGAACAAATTCTTCGTTTTCTATTTTGTTAGCTTTTCGGGAGTCCATTGGCGTATTCAGCAGAGAAAGCATTTGGTCCGTTACGCCCCCTCCCATTCCTCCGCTATTACTACGATTACACTGTATGCTCTCTTCAACAGCGATATCATATCTTGTCGGTGAAAACTATTTTGGATAAAAACAATGTGGTGCTTTAGAGACCCATATATACGCGGAAAACAAAAAGAAGTAGATTGTTCCCAACACTAATCTAACCAATGGTTGTTGGGCTGTCAGCCCAGAAAAATACCTTGTGTCCGGAATCAATTACTTTGCAATTACTTTCCGCAGGCCTTACCTTCCTCCCATTACAGAAAAAAATGAGCCACGCTGGATTCTCCTGTTTTAGCCATTGGTCATCGTCTTCCGAGCTGATAGCTGTACAGACTGATCCTGTTCCGGAATAAGCGACGAATCTAACTGTATTTCACATAGAGGCAAACTGGTTGAGACAGCAAACATTTGTATAACGTGATAACCCAATAGAGAATGAATTGGCATGCAACGTGCATAGTAAAGTTTCTGAAGTAATACACAGCTGTCTTTCTGTTATCAAGATTCCTGATTACCCGTCATCGACCTTTGCCCATGTTAACCACGCGATGTTTCTTCTGTGCTGTGCTGTGCAGAACGCCGTTGGTGATTGCTTGTGTTGGACCCTATACAGCTCTGATTAATTTAATCCACTTACTCGGCTCTAATTATTGCGTTTACTCAGTTTAACTTCCACAGGCGTACCTTTTACTCAGTTTAACCTTCACAGGGTACCTTCCAAACCTGCCGATGGAGCGCCACAAAAAGTGAAATCCAGTCAATTAACGTGTCTTGGTGCATCCCACAGAAGGCAGACTATAGACATTTTTCCAACAGAAAGTTGAGAGTATGACTAATCACGTTAGGCCTATAGATTTCTAATGGCTGTACTCGACTTTCAACTTACAGCGGTTCGCGACTACGCGGAGAATACTAAAACATGTCCCGCAGTGTTGTCAAAAAGGGACGAATAACATAGAATTAATGCAGGCAACTGTCAGGAACGAAAAATCGCTCCATTGCAGGTTATGACACTGCTTTTGTAACAACAGTAGGGCCTTGACTGCGGCTTCGTTAAAAAAAAACGCTATGAAACACATTGGTAATTAGCCCTTAGGGGGGCCTGTATTGCGCAGGTTCGGAATGCATCCCACCATGAAATATAAATGATGTGATACTTGCCCCCCCCCACAAACCTTTCAAATATTATCTGTTCCCTACTAAATTTTTACACATAATTCCGATTTATGAAGAATTAGTCTAAGAGAGAGGATTGCACAGTGGGTCGGGGGATTGATGGGCAACATCGGGAGAGGAAGGACGACGAAACTTCTGTGAAACCGTTGAGTGGATAAAATAGATCACATAACATTATCTCTGCTGTTCGACTGTATCACAAAATGGGATTTTCCAATTCTTCTACAGGAAAACAAACTGAAACAAACTGAATGACGTTGGATCTGTAGATGAAATTTTCCATTCCCCACTGTATCCAAGCCTGCAACAACCCTTTCCCGTTAATTGTTAACTTGTGGGCCTGTAGGGGTCTGTCCGATGTTCCCGAGGTTCGATGTTCCCGAGGTTCGATGTTCCCGAGGTTCGATGTTCCCGAGGTTCGATGTTCCCGAGGTTCGATGTTCCCAGGGTTCGATGTTCCATCGTTCCATGTTCCCCGTTTTCGTGTTACGCCTAGCGCACACGGAAGAACATTGTTTCGCGTTCTTGGGAGAGAGCATCCGAGGATCATTAATTTAAGAATAATTAAAAACGGAACATCGACCCCTGCAACAAACCAATAAATTAATTGCAACTGACGTACTAAATGAAAAACTTCTATCACAAGCTATTTCCAGTCATGTCCTCTGTAAAAGGATGAAACTGCTTCAAAAAGCTGATGAATTTCAGGTTCGACATAGACTTCTCGAGACTGAAACATTTTGGAGGGTTGGCGTTAAGCGAAGTTCGTCTGTGTTGCTACCACTAGACCCAACTTACCATGTACACACAGAAGTGGACAATGCATAATGCAGTCCAAAACCAGTTCGCATAACTTTCACTGGGGTGTCCTGAAGGTCCAGTAGCCGCTACTGTGGTTTGTTTGTATAAAAGGTCCGTCAAGGACCACAAATATACTGAATTGACCACTATAGGTATCTTCTAGAGTTTCTTGATCCATTCAGACTCTCAGGGGTATAGTCCACCACTCATTCTCCTTAATTTATGTTAGACTTGTGAACGAAACTGTTCATTTATTCGTTAATTTTCTTCAACCTTCTGGTACAATATCCTGTTGCTGAGAGGAGAGAGTGGCATGAGCCTAGACGGAGGGGGAAGCACAATGAAAGGCCTATCCCCCACTCCAACAAATCCCCCTCTACCAACACCGACAATCCACTTGTCTGATTTTTTGAAGAGCCAGATCAGGTAAGCTCACACGTGAAATATGCATCAGCTTCAGTGGTATAGGCACACTCCCTTCTCCTAACTGGTAGACGGGAATAAACTGTCCATTTATTCGTTAATTTTCTTAAACATTCTGGTACAATCCTGTTGCGAGAGGAGAGAGTGGCATTGAGCCTAGACGGAGGGGAAGCATCATTGAAGCCTATACGCCACTTAAACAAATCCCCCTCTCCCAACACGAACAATCCACTGTCTGATTTTGTGGAAGAGCCAGATCAGGTAAGCTCACACGTGAAATATGCATTCAGCTTCGTGGTATGGCACACTCCCTTTCTAATCTATGGTAGATGTGTGAATAAAACTGTTTCATTTATCGTTAATTTTCTTCAACCTTCTGGTACAGGCATCCTGTGTGAGGGGAGAGAGAGTCTGAGCCTAGACGGAGGGGGAAGCATCCAATGACAGCCTTACCCCACTCCAACAAATCCCCTCCCCCCTCGCCCCAACACAGACGAGTCATTTGTCTGATTTTTGTGAGAGCCAAATCAGACTGTAAGCTCCACGTGAAATATGCATTTAGCTTGCAGTGTATAGCCACACTCCCTTCTCTTAATCTATGGTAGACATGTGAACAAAACTGTTCATTATTCGTTAATTTTCTTCAACTTTGGTACAGCATACTGTTGCTCGAGGGGAGAGGAGTGGCATGAGCAGTCGAGACTAGGGGGAAGCCATCAATGAAGCACCCTCTCCAACCCAAATACCCCCCCCCTCCCAACCGACATCATTTGTCTGATTTTTTTTGGAAAGAGCAGATCAGGTAGGTCACACGTGAAATATGCCTTCAGCTCTCAGTGTATAGCCACACTCCCTTGCCTAATCTATGGTAGACTTGTGAAATAAACTTTCATTTGTTTACCCAGCACATTCGGTACACAGGGCTTCCTGATACTAGTGGAGAAGTGTGATATAGAGCCTACAGACGGACTGGGAAGCATCACTGAAGCCCCCTATTCCCCACGTCAACAATCCCCAATCCCCCACCGACCAATTCATTTTTGTCCTGATTTTGTGGAACAGCCAGATCGGGTATTTTAACCTGGAATATTCATAAGTTGCTCAAATAGAATCTTGAAAAGGTAAATGAGGAAGAAGGGAGGGAGATCTGCGTGTCGAGAAAAACCTTGGGCAGACACTCCCTCCCCCTCATGGGAATCCTGGTGCCGCTCACCATTCTTTCATTGTATTTTTTTGTTTTCTGCCGGTTGCGAAATTTGCCAACCTTCTGCAAGATTAGTTTGGCAACTGTAAATTTCCCTCAGTATTTCGGAGGTCTTTGTTGCTTCGGTTTACGAGGCCTACAGGGATCTCTGAATTCCGGCTAAATACTCGTAAACCACACGAATGATATTTGCTAGAGACTACGAAACAAAAATTATAACATCTTTTTCTTGTCCGGGTCAATGACATTTACCACATGACATGGTGGTGGTACTTAAACTTAACGAGCGACACTCCTCGGGCCAAAATATGGGGCGCGCTTCATGTTTCCCAGAACCGTATCATTGTTTTCGGATGAGCGCTCTCTCTATCGTGACGCTATCTCTAGGACACGTGACCTTACCATGTCACCCAACCATAGACATATATACGTCTGTGCACTCAAACCCGGCGACTACTACTGTTACTAGTACTCGCCGTGTTTACTCTTCGCTACGCTATAGCCACGTATCCATACATATAGATTGGTTATTGGACCACATACCTATCGTGCATGAGATAGCGCGGGGGACTGGATACGAAAGAATATCGCCCCGTGAGACAGTTCAGTCGCGTCAAGGCCAAGTCGGCATCAAATCACTATGGAACATTGCGTGTTGTGTGAAAAAAAAATGATAGATTTTAGTCTCCAACTGTGATTTCATCAGAGTAAATGGATGAAATAAACATGGGCACCTTACAGTTTCAATGTTTATTCCTTAATTAATGGAAAATTGCCATTCTCCCTTCCCAAAAAGGTTTTTTCTGTGGTAAAACAATCAGTTTCCTGCCACGGTGGAGTACCCAAACTAGAAACTTACTGTAACGAAACAGAACAATTTGCCTCTCAAGGGAATTTTTTTCACAAAGTTCTCCAACTGGCAAATTTATTGAACCACAATTAGGATTTATGATATAGGAATTTTATATTTTCAAAAGACAAAAATGACATTTGTGAGGCCCAAATCCAATGTTAAGCACTAGCTCAGTTCTCGGTGGGCAGTTGTTGGACTGACAATTACGCAGTTTAGCTTGCAATCAGTGATCATTGACATTACCTTTGGAGAATATGACTAATAATGTATACAGTACATCATCAAAAACCCAATTTCATGAAATAATATAATTTGTTGGGGATGTTTGATTGGGTTACATGGTTTATAGGCCTGTATGATAGGTTGGCTGGTGTAAGTAAATATGATTTCAGGTCTGAAAATGCAACTTTCCAGCACTATTGAACCTGGAGATCTCATTTTGCATGCTATTGGTTTGTCACATTTGCATTCAGTTAAATATGCGAAATGCTATTTCATGGAAATGAATATGAAATAAAAGGAATGTTCCTGGCAAAATGCTTCTTCTAGGTATGTGTCTAGGGTGACAGGCTCCAATCCACGAAGAATCCAAATCAAGTGTCTATCAGAATGTCAGCAGTGCATAATAGCATGTTTTGCTGGGTCAGGACTACATAAAAGTTGACCTTGTCATACAGACATCCCAATGGTATTACTATAGTCAGACCAGTTAATTAAAAAGTGAATACAATGCAGGACGATTGGACACAGTGAAACCTGCCTTCCTGTAACAAAGTACTGTGGCATCCCTTGTGAAACTTGTGGCACCGCCAGTGTGGCACAAGAATTTATATTTTTGGGGAATCTTTGGGAAAATTTTTCGGGGGAGGGGGGGTAATGACCAAAAGTGGGGGGGCGATTCTAAAAATGTCAGCCACATAAACCCAGTTTTGAGGAACAAGTGTATGTATGTTTCTGTTTTTTCAGAATATTAAACAACAGCATACCGCAGAGATGCATTGTATGTTGATTAAAAAAAAGTGAATGGGCCTATATAGGACCTCAATCCTACCCCCCCCTGAAAGATCAGCCAATCTATGCAACCCCACCCATTCAACTCCATGCACTCTCTATGACAGCGATCATTTTGCCAACGACACCAAAAAGATTTAGCCTATGGTCCGCGCATAGATCCGTGAAAAATATTGTAAATGTCGAGGATTTCAGTTGCCCCTCCAAATAGTCGAGGGCCATAGCATCATACACTCATCTCGAGCGTATGAGCACTCTTCGAAACCACCACCCCTGAATGTTATCTTCTCCCCAGCAAGTTAGCAGAAATCCCAACACATATAAAATTAGTTTGAATACTTGAGATTAGTGTGCCTGAGCCTGGTGCAAAAAGAAACAATCCACCACAACCCAAACCCACACATGTGGCCGAGCCTTGGCTAGCCTGCGTGATCAAACAATTAGTTTAACCTACTCGCTTTGCAAAATGAGTGACAGCGACGGTTGTACCAGACGTGCTTACAGGTCCCCAAATTAGCACCATGGGAGAGAGATGCATGGAGATTGAAGCTGATAAGTCCTTCGACAGGATGCAAACTCAGGATTTGAACTCACAATCTTCCGAACAGTAGCTCAGAGCTCTACTGACTGAGCTATCTGCATCTCTAAACCACAAGCCAAAAGGCTTACTGATTCCTTGACTCTTTCTGACCACTTATAGCCAGACAACAAGGACAGATAGGAGATTGTACCAGCTATTGTGGGAAACATAAACGTCTGACATTTTTTTGTTTTTTTTACCAGCCAATAGGGTTCCTATATCTTGATAAGATAGTACACACTAATTTCAAGGATTCCAGCCACTTTGACCTTGGTGAACCTCAAAATGATCTATGGTTAATGTCATCATCATGGGAACCCACATACCAAGTACAAGCTTAATCAAATCCAGTTGGGAGTTTATACCCGATCAGACAACCAGTATGGCCTTATATGTTCACAAAAGTTTTTAGATGCCCTATGACCTGACACCATAACAATAGGGTTCATGTACTTTTCATGGGGACACACATACATTTACCAAGTTGAGCTCAATCCATCAGGTGGGGTTCGAGTTATTGTGTTCACAAGCCCAAAATTGGCCAAATTATTGATTTTCACAAATTTCTGTTTTTACCCGAATTCACCCCGAACCTATACCGGAAAAGAATAGGGTTCATTGTTACAGTTACCCAAATAGAAAGCAACACACACCAAATTTGAACCCGATCTGACCGACCCCCATTCTGTCCACCCAAGCATGAACGTGCACAAGGGACCTCTAAGACTTTGCACCAGCCTATTACAGCAGATGAAATCTCGCCGCACCTGAACCCAAAGCGATAGAGTTCATGTTACTCATCCACACGGCGGGAGACAACCCCAACCACACCCAATACCAAGATGAGCTTCTCCATCCAGGTGGGGTTCGAGTAAGTGTCACAAGCAGGCGTCACCCACACTACCCCCCCCCCCCCAACCCCCACCCACACACAACAACCCCCTGGCAGGATGCATCAGATCCTCCGACGTCGTCGAGAATTTCAGTCAGGGAAATGTACAAACAGACACCAGGGGACCGTGACCGAGTTGTCCAGGCGTGCAGGCCACCGCACCCACGGGGGGGGGGGGATCTTCGGCCAATGACTCTACACGGAGCGCTGGTTATAGACTATCCAAACGATAAAAGGGCATAACCTTGGCCCCGTTGGTACCTGTGCTGCAGTTCTTCCATGCTGACAGCAGTGATCATCTTGACTAAGGCAATCATGTTGGACCCTGCGCACCCGCTCCAAGAACACCCTCAGCCACGGCTGGCAGCTGCAGGTGGCCCATGAGCGAATGGGTAATGCTGCAAAACAGCATGATGCCAGACTAACATAGGAGTATAACAGTGAATGTGATGTTGCCCAAAACAGGATATATTACACCTCCCATCTACCTGCAGCAATGTCATGCATTACATATAGCATAAAAACTAGTGAATGATAGGAGTTGATATGATATGGATGCGTATAAAAATTAGCTCACAGTGGCCATTTTAGACATCTTGAACTTATAACAAACCATCAGGAGATAAACGGTAATAACCACGGGTTGATCTCAGAAAAGCATGTCATTAAAAATGGTAATAAACCACGGGCTGACCTCAGAAAACCATGTTCCATTTATAACACGGTTATAAACCACAGACTGATCTCAAAAAAAAACATGTCCATTCCTCTTTTTTGAGAAATCCAGAATTCAAGTGACTCTGAAGTAGATGGGCCACCTCAACATTTAGATTTCCAGTTGCAGCGGCTCTCCAAGTGAGGATGGGATGGAACTGAGCACTGCAGGGGGAAAAACCCCCCCACACAACGGCCATGTTAGTTCAATGGCAGGTTCACAAACTTCACTGTGTGGGAAACCTTTGCAGGGGGAAATGAAAAAGAGCGGATGTATAACTGGTACCAGTGGAAAAAAAATACAATCTCTGTCATAATGTTTGTCTTATGAAAGAGTTTCTAGTATAGTACGGTACCTCCAACCATTTAAACAGTACCTCCCATTTCCACCTGCTGCGTCCAACTGAAGCCATCATAGAATACACAGAACACACGGGTTTTGGGAATCTGCAAAACTACCAATACGCACCCAAATATAGAATCCTGCACCCACCCCTTGCACAAGATGAGCTTCTGACAACCAAAAAACTCAACACTGACAACCCATCGCCCTTCTTATTTTGCCAGACTTATGGTCGAGCTAAAGTTTTTGGCTTCAAGTTTCATCTGTCGACAAAAGTCATGACAAAGAGAGAACGGCGATGGGGTTGACAGTTCAGAGTTTTGTTGCCAGGAGTTGGGTGTGCAAGGGGCGGGTGCAAGGTCCTAGATGTGGTGGTGAAGTGAGTGTGTGAAAGAAAACCAACGGAGGTGGTTGAAAACATGTGTTCATAAACAGGAAAAAGTCAGGTCATGAAGAATCCTGCGGAAATGTTAACCCTAGTACTGCTGCAATGGTTGTGAATACCTGGACTAATTCACGTGGAGTAAATCTGCACATTATTCATCTTGGAAGTAAAATTTACATAAAAATTACAGTAGAATGGGGGGGGGGGGGGGGAGGAATTAATAATGTTGGATCTCCACATGTATACATACAGTATATTACACATTAGTGCCAAAAATAAAATCAGCATTTTCAGTTACCCCAGCCTACAGCTAGGGGAGCTATTGTGATCATGCATATCTAATTATATCTGTCTACAATGTATTCAAATTGCTGAGCTACACTACATCTCATGACAAGATCATGATGAAACTTGGTCCAGTGATGGCCACATGATTGAGAGGATCATCTGGGCTGTTAACAAAATAACAATCAATGTTACATTTTGGTCATTTCAAAAAAGTTTCGCGCCGCTCTGCCATTGCTATTTCCTGCGAGAGAATCAGTGTACAATGCATCACTTGCGATCCTGACGCCCACTTTGAGTGTGAAGGAATAAAGCGGGAAACCGTCAGGTGAAACACACACCGTAATTGGCGTAGTATGTTTCTCGCTATAAACGTGTTTGTATACATAGAGACCAGGTCTCAAAGATGGGAGATGGGTGTTACCGTGAATTTATGTCACAGTAGGTCGCACGATGTTGGTTCACTGGCGTAAATGAACTTTTGAATGCGGCAATATCATACAAAACTTTTTTAAGCAATTTTAAAACAAATGGATTTACAATACTGTTAAATATATTTTATTTTATTACTTCAACAAACATGCTCAACACTTTTACAGATATGATAATAATGCATTACTACACTTTCCACTATGTTTATGACATTGATACCTGTACAAGGCAATGAAATTTACAAAACAGAAATTGCTATTTTAGAAAAACGGAATTTGCCAATTGGAAAATGGAGAAGGAGAAGAAAAATGAATTTACCCTTTAGAAAGTGGGATTTGTCGATTTAGAAAGTGGAAAATAATTGGCCGTAGCCTTCAGCAATGCTGCATGCCTATGATTGATAATTCGTGTGAAACTGCACAGTAATAGATATCAGCTATAGCCAATGCTAGGCTACATACATACATGTGGTTACAACAAATAGCTACCACGGTGACAACAGTGTTGTTCAACAGCTGCATGGAGTCACAGACATACATACGTCTAGGCATGGAGCGGAGCCAGTGGTAGTCACTGCGCGAAAAATGTTCGAGCAACACACCTGAAAGTTCCGCTATCCCATCGTACGAATGCATACCCAATTTGGGAGAGCCTATGCAACGGGGGATTCCCTGTCTGGAGGTTTTGCCCGTCCTACAAAACCTCCCGAAAATTGAAAATAAAGAACGACCCCAAGTAACAGTGGTGGGCACGCGTGTTCGCTTTAATTATTCTGCTATCTTGCCTGCTCAGAATGAGTATCAGATGATAGTGATCTTGAGAGTCTCCTTTTGTTACATAGTGATATTTACGCAAGAATGGACAATGAATCACTACGCATACTTGCGTTCTCGTTCATAGTAGGCCCACCACAAAACTGTTAACCTTTGAGAGACTCAAGACTATTAAAGAAAGAATATAAAGTACGGGAAAGAAAGAGAACTAAAAATGTTCAAATGTTAATGGATACCTGGAACTACGGAGGGCGGTCAGGTGTGAACGTATGATGCTCATGATGAATATTTAAACGGGTTGTTCACTGAGGACTTCTGAGAACAATAATAAGAACTTCTGGTCTCACGTGAAAGTCTTTAGGTAAAAGATAAAAACCGCCCCCCAGAGTTAGAGAGGGCGGCTGCTTTATCAGAACAGCACAAAAGAGCCTCCCCCCCCCCCCCAAAAAAAAAAAAATGTGAACACGAGGCAACTCCAGGCCAGTTTCGATTATGAGTGTCGTTTGCAAGTTTTCGAAAAATGTTCTATTCAGCAGGAACATATGGATGAGTCTAAAACCAATAAAAAAACAGCGTTACTTCAAACGTGGGCATAGCTGCGAAACGCAAATAATAAGTACACTGGAACCGATTAGCCACTGTGCCGATCGATACAGAAAAGGGGACTCCCTCGTTCTTGATTTCGCTGAGCCCTTCGACATGGAAAATAATTGTACAACATGCACTTATACAAAGCGTTCATACCGTTGTCGTTGAAGGTAAATATTCTGAAAAAGTGAAAGTGTGTCCTGATGCGTCCTAATTACAATAAGACATTGCTGAACACACTCACCCCTTTTCTCTGCAGATTAATTGCCCATTGTTTAGGGAAAACAGGAAGCCAAAATAATAGGAACCAAGTACTTATCATGAAGAATCCACAACCAAGTAGAGTTTGATCCATCCAGGTACGGTCAAGTTATTGTTTTCACAGAACAATTTTTAATGTCCCGATTATTTACCAAGATGGCCCCTAATCCACACCAAAATGGATGGGGTTTTATCACCTGTGTTGATTGTAGGAACACTCGTCATATCATCACAAATTCGGGGGATTAACAATTAAAGGTCTTCCTTATCCCTACAGTACGGTATCAGAAGTATGGGGACGTTATTGGGTTTGTTTTCAAGGTAAATGTTTCATTATTTTATGTTATATTTTCCATTACAGCCTCACATCAATTAATACATCAGTAATGGGCCTAAGCTTATGATGATGGTCCGTTCATGCAATGTCACACTATACCGAATAATGATAACCGAGTACCGAACGATTTGTTGGAATTTTGATGACCTTTGTTCTGTGGCCCTCGGTGACACTCAATTTCACTCCGTATTCACTCTGTAGTTACTCAGTTTACACTTTTCTAGTTCAGCGACGCTCGGTGGACGTACCGGACGATTATGTGCATGCACACAAAATTTCTGACTACCGAGAATCGCTCGGTGTAGGCTCGTTCCTCTCTCCGTTTTCACTCTGTTTATACGGTTTGCACACTGTTCCAGCTCGAGTGTCGCTCGGCGATTCTCGGTGGACGCACAACCTCTATACCGTGCGGACCAGCTACCAACGGAGGTTACGAGCTTGTACCGAGCCAGAACAGTGTGAATACCGAGTCCAAACCGTATTTAATTTCATTCAGCATATACCCCGATTGTGGCAACGGAGAGAGCCGAGTGTCAACGGTGTGATCACAGGGCGTCTACAGAGCCATAAGCGAGAGGTAACGTGTTTGAAACATGAAGACATATTACACTATATTATACCATGACTGGCCGGAAGAGGAATGATCACGCAGTCGGGTACCCGTTTGAACAAGGACAACGCCTCCACAACATCCCCATGCTAACGTTTAGCACACACAATTTTGTTGCCTGACCAAGGCTTGAAACGTGAAGGGCCATGCAAAACTTAAATTACCGTGAACACCTGGGCAGCTTCGATTTTTGCCTTTCTTGGGGGCATTAATGTGAGCGCGTACGACTAAAGACTCAGCGAGTTTGAAGCAGAATGTCTCCCTGTGTATGGATGGGACCCAACAACGTAGCGGAAGGGTTTACTTTAACCCATATTCCCCGACTCTTCTAATAGGCCGTGTACTGCTCGTATACGATTGGTCAGCTTTGCTCGGTTAAGTGACGGTACAAACTCCCGTCGTCCATGTTTACACGGCGGGATGTATAGATAGTGTGTGCGTGCGATAGCAGCTCGGTTTACTCCGCACACACTCAGTGTCCACTCCGTGCTTACTCGGTTCATGCAGTATATCAACTCCGTGAGGCCGGAGTTAGGAGGTGTCTCTCCGTTATAGTCGGTGGCACGCCGATTCACTCGGTTTACCGGTCCAAAACACACATGCCTCTGGTTCTTATGCGGATTCCATCTTGTTCCAACACATCGCCACCGCATAAATTCTGTTCCCAACTGAATTTGCATTTGAAATTGCAGAAGTCACTCGGTTTCACTTTCCGGTAAGGACAGGTTCGCACTCCACACACGTTAAACTTGTTTTTCATTTGGGAAGACTATACTACTGATCTCAGTGATCACTTCCCTATTGAGTGAGGAACTCTCTCCCAGCACCAAATTAATTTAGCATGCGTCCCCACACGCCGAGTACGTATTACTCGAGTCAAACGATGCACCTGCTGGACGTTTTTATAAGTGAAAATTCCCAAACGAAATTTGGTTTGATTTTCTTGATGATGTAATGTAATGCCAATCCATCGTTATACCCCTAGTTCTAGATCTGCGATGCAGTGTTCCCATGAAATAAGTTGAAACAGAACGAATACAAGGAAAGGGCGCAGCAGTTGGTGCACTCGGGAAGGCTCAATTCAACTGAGTTCAACACTGACAAATCAATAAGGGTGTGAGGTTTGCGTCATTCGCTATCTGGAAACTTAGCAGAATTTGTAATATTCTTGACAAAGCTGTTAATAATAGGTTGACCCATGTATTTGTTACATCTCGGTTAGACTATAGTAAATAACCTTACTCTGCATCATCTAGCTGTTAATCGAATCGCAAAATCCAACTACCAAATATCTCCCGCACGTTTGATGTCTCAGTTAAGAAAACGATCACATAACCCTGTTCTTCAAGAACTGGGCAAACCGGTCACTGCTCTATTAATGTGACGATACTCGAAGCAAAAATTATTATGAAGTTTATGGAAGGGAATGGTTCCCGATGTCACTGGTAAGTTTCACTGGTAAGTAACGATGAAGAAGTCGGATACAAACAAGAACTCGAATTAGGTGGCATCTAACCGTGTGTCATTTGTCATCTTAGCTGCAGGTGCACACTTTATTTAATATGGAATTATCGATGATTCTTGTAAGGCCGGGGGGGAGGCTAATGACTCACAACTGGAGATCAATAAGAAGGGAATTCAAACACAAATTTGAAGGTTGCATGCCAAGCTATCGGGGAGAAGGAACAATGGCAAAACCCGGTTGGACCGTGGCCGACACGCACAAGATAACCAGAGATGTAAAAAAAAAGTCATAGTAGACAAGAACAGGAGCTAATGAATGGTCCATGAATAAGAGAAATCATGTGGTTATAGACAGGTTTCGTTGAGGAAAGGTATCGCACACAGGCGATTCAAGCAGGGCATGTTCCAATCAGGCAAGACGCATGAGCAGATGTGTACAGAAACTTCCTGAAGTATTAAATCTACTTGAATTTTGTATGTAAGGCAGATCCCCGATAGGACCTAGACAGAAAGACTTGTTTCTCCAATGTCTATTAATACTACCAAATATGTACAGGTGCAGTAATAAAGACGTGTATTTTAGCATGATACCAATCATGTACAGAAAATGCAATGAACAAGTTAAAGGAGTGTAGCCTAAAATATCATTAATATAAAAACATATCAGGCTTTTTTTGGCATAGTATGCAGTTGCTCAACAGGAGGCATTTTGCGCAATCAATATCATTCATAATTATATCTTCATCATATCATCATCATCATTAACTATTTACGACTGGTTCGAGTAAATAGCTCAGTTATTATTCATCTTCTGCTTTTGCGCTTGGATAATCCGATTTGATAGTTATTAAAGTCCGTGTCCTATGCCAGCGCTGGTTCTCCTCGTGTGGTAGTTACTGTCCTCTGGACCTCTCTCAAACTTTACAGAATCTGGGTTCATCCGTTTGACGTTCTCGAATTCTATGGTCACGTGCGTCGTTTTTCCTCTCCCGGGTGATCTTTAACTCATCGCTCAGAGCCTTCAACGTCCTGATTTATTTTTCCTGACTGCGTCTTGTTTGTATGGTCTTGCCTCTCACCTTCTGTTGGAAGGGGTTTAGGGGTGGGGTTTCTCGCCTGGGACAGATATCGCGGGTGGAGGTCTTTGTCTTCGTTGGGTACAATCTGCTGGCAGAGCTTTCCCTGTACGATTAAATTGTGGAATACTTAGTATATGTGAGATATTTTCGAAGTTATGGGGGAAGCGGGGATTGTAATTATGTTTACCTTCTATGTACCAGGAAGCGTTTTTTTGGGCAGCCTTATCTCTTCTCTTTGCTGGTACCGTGGCCAGGATGTCATAGTTAATTCCATCCAGCCATGGGATGGGTTACTCCAGCTTGGGTTTGTGGAGAATTCTTGCCCACCTCCGTGAGGCTCTCCCCGCTGTTTCTTCTCTTGGAGTATGGTGAACTCTTCGCCCTGTTTCCTTTGAAGTCATCAAAGAGAGCCCACCGTACCGTTTGGCAAATCCTTGAAGGCAAAAGCGTTCTTACCCCCGTCGGAACTTAGTCGTGATACATTTCTCAAATTATGCTAAGTTTTTCGATTGGACTCTGCGATCCATGAGTGCATTGCGGTCCTCCGCCAGAACTATGCCAGTTCTTCTTCCTTTAGCCAGGACTCCTGTGAATGAACTTAGACTTCGACTCTTGGCAACATCGAAGTGCTTGTCGACAGATTGTAGACACAAATATCTGTCCAGTCGTTCAACTCCTTCGTCTGCCCCCCCCGTCATGTGGGTCGCTATATTTCCCTTTTTCTCAGAGAAATTCTGTGCATCGCATACTTTCCACCACGTGTGTTCAGAAGGATAACGCGATTCTAGACTGTGTATGGGGAAATCCCATTGACGCGTACAAAATTAGCCAAGCCCTGTCAACCACAGATTGTCGAGCTTCTACCAGCAGGTAAATAGGAAGCTAAAAAAGCCGCCCGGTTACTAAGCAACGGTACCCTTGGACAGACACAGCACACGACGAGCCACAAGCCACCCTGGATACAAGGAGACTGGGATCTATTGTTCTCATAGCTGAGTCCCTTGGACGAGGCGACAGAAATCATCACCAGCTATGTCAACTTCTGTAGGACGTATAGTAGAAAATTAGGGGAAATTACACCAAGGCACTCACAGAAACTAATGAGATGTTTTTAAAATTTAAACACAAGCGATAAGTGGTACATTAACAATATATGATCTCTGCCAAAATTTAAGAATTTTGATCCAAGAATTGAGTCAATCTAGATTTAAAACATATACGGCTGTTCTAAATCCTGGCAATACGGATTAAACTTACGCGGCGCGTTGCCGGCATTCGATGTCCTTCTGACGTGCTGACCTCCGGGTATCGTCAACCAGATTCCTAATAGCTGTGTTGAGATTCCGTGTCCATAGAGTGTTCTCGATGGATCCCCGCACTGGACAAGTTTGTTTACCCAGATTCACCGGTTGCCGCTGGGCGAATTCCGAGATTGTCTACGCCCGACAAAATTAAACTGATTACCCCAATCGGAAAAAACGAACGAAAAACCATTCGGTTACTGTCCCCTCTCCAAGTCTAAAATTTACTTCTCGAATCTCACCACGATTTTCCCTCACGTTTCTCAAAATGTTGAGAAAATACTTGATTTTACGATCCGGCAGGATCACAATTTGGCGAACAGTGAGGTGGAATCAAGTTTCTCGATTGATTAAGCAGTAGGGAATGGAACCCACGTCTCATTATCGAGAGATAATCAGCCCCCAGAAAGGTTTCTTTCCAGGAATAATGATTCACATGGGCGACACCCAACATCGACAATTAAACGCTCATATAGATCCGCGGAACATGATGGAATAGAGAACAGATATCTTCATAACAGGCCGAATAAAAGGGAAACTATATCCTTCTAAGTACAGCAAAGGTTGGCCGCGTACCGAACCCGTTGCGGCCTGGTCTGCGATATTCGCAGCTTTGTTAGCGAAATCTGACTCGAAGAAGTATTTACCTCCGCGTAGAGGAATGTGAAAAAAAAACATAGAACAAGAAGGAAACACGAGTCAGCATTTTTGGCAAATACAAGTGATGACCGACTGACTGCAATGCTTTAGTCTCTTGACTAGGCTAAGAGATATTCAAGATGGGACAATAATCACCGCTGTATCACGTGCAAAGGCCACAATAATTGGCAACAAAAGTGGGACATTCGGAAACAGAATTAGTCCTGCTTGGTGATGCTGCATGTTCAGCTTATGATGAAATGAAGAGAAACCCCAAATGACATGTCTGTTGAATGACTTTATCATATATGATATCTTGCCAGTAATGGCTTTGGTGGTACGTTACGTTTCAATAAAGACACCCAAAGAGCATGTTTTAGTGATCGAACTTATACTGTTAAAATTGCTATAATTGCCTACAGATATGTTGCGATACAACAATAACATATTTTGAAACCTTGATCCCTTGTTTGTTACAACAATACATCACCAAAGTGGAAAAGGGTGTTACGTACGTGTCAAAGACACCCCACATTTGTGGTCTTCTAAACGTACGTAATACTTTGTCACTTAGTTGGTAAACTATGTTAAAGCGAGGAAAAGGAAAAACAAAGTGGTTTAAAACATGTCAATCTTTCAGTGTTTGGTTCGTCCATCCTACGGGAGAGTCGACCTAAACCCCTAACAGGAATGCAAGGTCCCATACGCTATCCACGTGACCACAGTGGGATGGCCAAATAGGCGGGATAAGGGGCTACCGGGTGGGAATCATAATTACTCAGTCTCGATCATGGCACTGGAAATTCACCGTAATGATCGAAGGAGTGTGTGTGACATCCCGTTTCCCGGGCTCTCCCTCAGCATTAATCATTCTTCATACATCCATTCATATTAATAACTACCTTTTTGCAGACATGACTCCATTTTATAACTGGGTAATATAGCTCACAACGCTCAGGAAGTGCCGTTTTCGGCCCTTGGGAGGTTTGGGAACCAAAATTTCTTTCACGCTCCGCGCCAACCCCAACGGTGGCGCTTCGGCTTAGATAGTAACACACACCAATTCATCAAAAGTTTGGTGTTCCCGGGTTTTTTGGGTACCCCCCCCACCCCCCCCCGAAATTTGTAGCTTCCGCCGCCACTGAGATTAGCAGGTCCAGAAAACTTCTCAAAATTCGCGATTCAAAACGAAATTATTCCAGAACAGTCCATCTCGATCGGTTAGAAGATCAACGAAGGCACCCGTACAGACACATACGATATCAGGAATGATTACACGGAGTTTAAAAAGGCGCCCCTTCTTCTCGAAATTCGAGCAGCATTGAGTCCACATGCGGAGACTCCGGGTTAATCAAAATTCGACTTATCATGGAGCTGTACAGTCATCGCGGTCAAGAACTTCGTCTTCGCCCGTTGCCAAGGACGACAAGGACAATTCGTATACGAAGAATAGTTAACGCGGTAAAGGCCTACACGTTCGTGACCGCGTCAAGCGTTAAGTCGAAGAATGTAAAAAAACATACAAGGACGAACTAGAAAGAAATTTTTGCTGAAAATAATTCTGCTGGTGCATGGAAAACAATACAAAGGTGACTGGAACAAACAGAATTCAGTGACCGGGTAAGAAGGTCACCAAAATTCGTTAGGGAAGAGTTCAATGAGTTTTATTATAGCAAGATTTGAAAGGATTTCCAACTGAGAATGATCTATAATGAAATAGTGTTGATTAGTAAAAATTACAACAAACATTGCACAAGGGAATGTGCGGCCCTTGAAATGAAAGTCAGGTCAACGTTTGGATCACTGAAAAACAACAAGGCTCAAGCCCCACTGGTGGTTGACAGGAATACGAGTATCAAACTCTGTAAAACTGAACTGGCTGGGATATTCACCAAAAAACATTTTTCAAGTTCGTAGATCGGTTAAATCCCTCGAATGTGGAAAAACGTCACAATAATCCTGTGCCCAAGAAAAAAGAACGCAACTGAACCACAATGATTTTCGGCCGTCGCACTTAACTGTAACGTCAGGGAATGTTTCGAAAGGTTATATGGAACATTCTCAGTACAACGAACAGTGTGATCCCATGGCAGTTGCTTACAGGTCCGGAGAGGGGGGTGGGACGCAGTGTTGACACACCTTCACAAAATTTTCTCAATCTTGATAAGACAGCAGTATGTGAGATTGATAGTTATAGATTTTCTTTGATTCAACTACAATGTTCCACACATTGATTCACATCGGTTTCTTCTACGAAAGTACCCGTGGATCCTTGAGTGGATTAGACAATTGTGATCTCATTTATGAATCCCTTATCAAATATCTTATTGTTTAACACACCCATTTGTAATTTTGCAAATGCGACACGGACTCATGTATAGGGATGCTTGAATAATCCAGGAAAGCTGCCCAGCGGATAATTGGGGTTCATGACCTTCGTTAGAATGCTTTATTAATGAGAGAGTTTACAATAAGGTGAAACAAATCATGTAAGATCCGACCCACCCATTGACTGAAAACTATGTTTACAACCGCTCTGGATTGCGTTTATGCCCTCCTCGTATCTTAGGCACGCTACAGGTATTCATTTTGTGCCTAAAACTAACTCTATTCATTTATTAAATCCCAAGTGAGAAGATAATTCGTATACTGATGGCAAGCCGTTCTGTACTGTTTTGAATCGTTCTTATCTTTTATCAACTACTGTATATTTCTACTATTGTTCTGTTGTTTATACGTTTCGACCTGTGTAAGCCAAATGTTCCAATTTATGAATCCATTCAATCAATCATCAAGAAGAATAGGACGAACCGAGCCTGCTTGCGTAGGTTTGTCATATATGTTAAAATGTGGATTCTTCCCGATATTCTGTTGACAATTAACTCACTGAAGCATTTGCCACTGATGCACTGATTCTATGAAGATGCCCACCTACCGTTTTTCCCCGTTACGACGACTATTATAGAATTGTGTACCCCCTTTGCTCTGGTCATTCTCATTTGGTAACGCTCTGCGTATATTAGAGGCCACGTTCCACAAACTGTCTGACGCGCTCACGTGTCGCTCACTAAGGCAAATGTATAAACGCCAATCCCCCAGTTTTCATTGGAATATATTAATCGATCCGGCGAAGCGATCTGTCGTAGTTAGTAAATAGTGGGCGCTCTGTGTAATGGCATGTCTCCGATCACTTCCCACTGTATAATGCTGACTGATGTCTGACTAGAGTTTTCCGCCAACAAAAACGTTTACATTGTGTTCCAACGTCGTAAGTGGGTCTGGTTTCCATTAGCGTTTGTTGTCTGATTAGTTACGACCGTCAGTTTAAATTTATGATAAAATGCCCGAAAACATGCATGCCAAAATTTTCCCGCAGTACCAGTCCGCTGTTTAGGTAAGATACAACACCAACATCCCAAAGAAAGCCTTCTGCCCCTGGAGCTCATACAATTGGCAAGAAAAAAAATCAAGAGATCTTGAGTAGCCAAGTCTCATTTTAGGACGTGTAAATTCAAAATTATTTCTGGTGAGCAGTGAGTGTTTAGGCGTGTCATGATGATAGACTGCATCTAAGGCACCGAAGATGCAAACATTTTCTAAATGGAAAAGGGGGGATTCGGCGGTCCTCTGAAAAGTGAGATTTCCAACTTAACTAAATCTTACTGCCCCCGATTTCGATTTGGGCAGCGAAGGCACACGTGCCAAGAGCATCAGCTTCAAATTACCCTAAAGATGACATGCCTTACAAGCTTATTCTTCAAAATAGATCCAGAAAAAAGTGTAATGTAACATACTAAAACTAACCATCGAAACCGTGACAGCCAAGATGGCGTCCCCAAATGGGCCGCCATTTTCATCATTCACTGTTTTGGCAACAACTTTGTCCCTCAGATCATCACAAGGAATGAAGAAGGTGTCTATTTATTACTTTGAGGCACCGGGATTCAATTGAACCATTATCTTAGTGATCAGAGGCTTTTATATAGGGCATAAAACCAAGATGGCGCCCAAAAAATTGTTTAAAAATGGCCGCCATTCCCATTTCTCCCTTTCTGCCATAATATGCCTCCAACATAGCATAAAAGTAAAAATTGAATGCCATGCTTTTATTTAAACATATCAAGGGAATCGGTATCCTGAAAGCAAGCAAGCTACCTTGACCGAGATGGGTGGGAGGGGGACTGTTCGAGCAGTGGGGCAGAATCAGCTGAATTTGCTACACACTAGTTTTCTCTTTGCTGATTTCATTCCGCGTTCAAGACCTTCAACTCGGGCCGGCTGCAGCCTCCATACTCCCCTCGTTATGCCACTGAAAGAAACGACAAATTCGTGCCTGGGAATAAAATCACTTACCCCCCCCACTCACTCACTAATGCAGTAACATACTAAACGAAACCAAAGCCCATCTGCCCGCCGCTACCAATCGCCTGGGCTCCTCCAGGCAAGCGGCTAGTGCTGGGCTTCATGTACCAACCCCTCGCCAACTCCCGGAGTAACCCGAAGCTGCACCACCATGAGCGTGCATTAACCCGCGTAGTCCCTGTTCCCACTAGTGGACAGGATCGTCTGCGGGGAAGCGTGCCATATGCCCGAAAAAAAGAAGCCCATTTTCGTTCGCTCAATAACTGCAGCTAACCTCGCATCACCCTACCATCCCTGAGAACCCTGGCTTTGGATACAAGATCCTGCTAGCGTACCAAGATGCGGTGAGTGGGGTATCGAAGAGGAATCCCATCCCTGTTTTATCCAACAATGTGCTTTCAAAGCCTCACTCTAGCATTAGTGATATAGAATACTGGATAACAGCCAAAAGGATACTGGAGCCAAAACACGAAGCTTCGCTTCTTCGCTTAGATTTTCGACAGCCCCACACCTTATCAAGTTCATATTCCGGTCTTAACCGTCTATTGACCTTGGCTCACTAATGACACCTCCGAAGAACTAATGCTTAGTGACTTCCACGTCCTCGCTACCGACCGTGGATAGACCCAGCAGCAACTGTCCAAGATTTTCCCCCACAGATTTAAGTCCAGTCATGTCATGACCCCCGAATGCCCAAATAGGCGGGTGCGCAAGCGGGAGGGGGGACGCGTCCCCCCCCCCCCATATTCAAAGTGGGGGGACCGACCCCCCTAAAAATTTTTACGCAAATGAAATTTGAAAATTAACAGACCACCCTCTCCAATTAAACTAATCATTATCGGATCTGCGGACAGGATGGAAATAGATATAGATTATAAACAGGCCTAAATAAAGATGAAACTAGTATCCTTTCTAAGTTCGACAAATTATGGCCGTACCGAACCCGTGCCGCCTGGTCTGCAGTATCCACTTTGTAGCAAATCTGTAATCTTGTTCATGTTCACCAGTTAGTTTCTAGCATCGACTAAGATACTCTTTAAACGTCTTGAGCTGTTGCGTTCACTGCGTCACAGAAGGACACACAGTTAGCTTTTTGCGAATACAAGTGATGACCGACTCCAGTACTGCTAGTCTCTTTTGACTAGGCCCCTAACTAAGATTATTCAGAGGGACGATAATCGCCGCTGTATGTACAAGGCCACCATACTCGGCAAAACAAAAGTGTGGACAAAATGTATTCTTAGAGATTAAAATAAAAATCCGGATGCTTGCTTTTTTGTTCAGCTTTATGATGAACGTTGGAGAAAAATACCACCCTCGAATGACATGTCAGTGAATGACTTTATCATTTGACTATCTTGCAGTAATGGCTTTAGGGTTTGCGTACGTTTCTCAAATACAAAAGACCCAAGCACATGTTTATGTATCAAACTGTAATACAGTGTTAATTTACTTATTTGCTTACATATGTTTGCGATAAACAATAACATATTTTAAACCTTGTTCCCTTGTTTGTTACAACACTTCATCCCCAATTGGAAAAGGTCTTACGTACTTTCAAGACACCACACATTTTGGTTCTTCTAAACGTACTTATATCTTGTTCACTTAGTGTCAAAACTATTGTTAAATGCCAGGAAAACAAAGTGTAACACATGTGTTGATCTTTCCAGTGTTTGGTTCGTCCCACCTACGGGGAGTCGACCTAAACCCCTACAGACTGCAAGTCCTATACGCTAAATCCACCACGTGACCGCAGTGGGATGGCCAACTGGTGGCGGGGAAGGGGCTAACTGGGTGGGCACATATTACTCTTCTCGTTCATGGCATCTGGAATTCACAGTAATGAGGAAAAGTCGATTTTCCTTATATGTGGTGCGAAGGTGTGACATCCCTTTTCCCGGGCTCTCCCTCAGCGGGAATTTTCTGTCTCCAGAGACCCATCTGTATCATTATCCTCACTCATTCTATACATTTATAACTATATAACGATTTTGCAGACATGACCCCCGTTTTTATATGACGGGGTTCATATAGCTCACAACGCTTAAGAAGTGCCGTTTCCGCCATCTGGACGGTTGTGAAGACCAAAATTCCGCGAACGCTCGCGGACAACCAAGTGTGCCGCTCTGCTCAGATAGTAACACACAGCAATTCATAAAAAGTTTGGTCGGCGTCCCCCCCCCCCTAAATTTGTAGGTCCCGCCGCCCACTGATTGCCCAATGGATTTGTCTCTCGAGGATGATCAACCAGAAAAGCATGAAACTCTTTAAGTAATGCAGAATTCAGTCGCGACGTAGGAAGATCCACCGACCTCTCCGAATCCAGTCTCAACATGTGTTATGTGTGGAGCTAGTGAACTACATTGTCTCACATCTGTGACAACAGGGAAGAGCTGATAAACACACCAAACCACAACTGAACAGCACTCTCACTTCCGGAATACTGAATACAGAGGATATCAGGTGAATAAGACGGGTTGGCACAACTATGTGCTCAAGAAATCTCCAGAGAGCCTCCCTACACACAGAGACAGAGGGACCTCGCGGAAATCGTTATAGGCCACAAGAAAACCTCTACCGAATTCCCGTATCGCTCAGAAATGACACAGAGAGCCAGATGGTTCACCCAAGTCTGGGTTTCTTGGGGTAAGCCCAACTGCTTGCGCACATGATGTACATGCAACTGACAACGGGATTTCGTTCGGGATGATCCTAACGAAATACTCTGCCAGAGGATACTCAGAGAAATGGATCTCAATCATTGCAGTCGCTAGTATTATACCACCTTTTCAGACGATTAAAAAAAGGTAGTCCTCTCTTCCAGTACAGTTGAGGTAACACCAGTGCTACAAACAGTAGTAGAGACCGTGCAACAACTGAGGGCAGCTGGCCACCAGCTAGAGCACTCCGGGTGTACGCCACGGATCCCCGGAGCTCTCACCGTCCTTCAATGCTCAGTGCCTTACGGAGTTTCTCAATAGTAGGCAACCTGTTACAAGCAGTTCAGCGACAGTGGGTTGCAACAAATTTCCTGAGATTCGGGCTAGCCTGGCTCTAGAACACTAGCAATAATTTGTGCGGGTTAAATACTCACATGTAGTCGAGTTAGTTGCTAACTTGTGCAGAGTGTAACTGTTCTGCAAGGGAGAGCACACGTGTCTACCACTACGATAGAAAAACTATGAGGCTATATTAATGCAAATTGATTGATTTGTCCCTCTTTAGGGTAATTTGAACTAATGCTTTGGCCTATTAAGGACCTGCCTTGTCCGAAATACTACTTTAATGTGTCGTTGGTGCTGTATTTGCATTCTATTGAAGGACTCGAACGAATACTTGCCATTTTGCGGCGATGCAATCTCCGATAACGTTGTTATGACTTCGCGTACTTCTAAAACATGGTGTTATGATTTGCTCTTTTATTCAGTTCCTATAAATTTCTCACTCCCCGGAACCAAATATGAGTTTTATGTAACTGGATTGATAAAATACCTGTACGTGATATCGCCTTCGCCTTTAGGTAATCTTTTGCAGCAGTTTATGCAATTACATCTGTTCATTTTGTAATTTGTAGTTGAAATTATGTTCTCTGTTCACATAAAAAATGTTCATCGGCCTTCCCTATGCAATTGTACATTGAATTGATTCATAGAGATGTTAAAAAATGTTGTAACATTGTCTTTGCTCAATTGTGAAAAAGACCAAACATGTAAAATGAAATGCAATATTATGCTTACAAGTGGACTAGGTACAGTTGGTCTTGTATGTCTGCACACAAAGATCAGATAGTAGTAGTTGGGGTTAGAACGTAGCTAATTTTGTGAGTGCAGATCCGATTGTTGCAGCAATATGACTTGCTGCCTATGAAACTGGGACCGGCATTTCAAAGTGCAATAAAATACAGTGGCCAGTTATGTATACACAATTCCCGTTCAACCGCCGATGACGATGACGAAGAGAATGCACTATTAGCCCCGAGGGCGAATGAGAAAACCCTGGGAATTTGTCAGTACAACGGATATGCTGAACCCTCTAAATAAAATGCACACATATCAGGTACTTAGCTATTTCATCTCGGCTTATGCTCTATAGACACATTGCCCACTTAGATAGTAATTCATCATATAATATAATCCCTCACATACCTCAAAAAAACATATCATAAACTTTGTGACTTCTAATGCGGAACTTCAAGACAAATGTATTGAATACATTGAAAATGGCGGCCATTTGAAATTCAATGTTTGGGGCGACATCTTGGTTTTGTCATATAGAAGCATCGATTACTAAGATAACTGTTTAATGACTTCCTCGTGCCTCAAAACATATAAATAGACACCTTCTCATTACTTGTTATGATAATTTGGAGAGGGAGTTGTGCCAAACATTGAAAAATATCGGCCTTTTTGACGCACTGGATTTCCAAGGTTTCCTTCCACAACTGGGATTTTCGGGGAGTTTAGTATGTTTAATCGACACCTTTTTTCTGAGTTATGTTGAAACATCAGCTTGTACTACCAGACATGTCTATCTTTATCTAATGCCTTGGCTAAAGGTTCAGAGCATCAATCGCATTCTATAAAGGAACTGTGAAATGCGAAATCATTTCTGGAATGGACGTGAGTGTTTGGAGTACTATATTGCACCAATTGCATCTATGGCCCCGCACCGGAAATGCAAAAAAAATCCCTCCCACAGCACCGCCCACTGAAAAGAATCCTACGCTATAGCTAACGCCCTGGGTTCAACTTTCGTGTACCGTACCGAAAGTACCGTTTCCTGCAATCCGAGTTACCATTTCATCAAAATTCCCTCATGGATCGTTCTCACGGTACGCCACAATTGTAAACCTGCAGTGGGTTCTGTGTTTTTTTTTTTTTTTTTTTTTTTGGGGGGGGGGGTTGGTAGTCCCTTAATGACATTCTCTTTCACAACAACATTTGCCCGAGGCTGTAGATGCGTGGCAAATCCGTTCAACATTTTCCTTTCCCTAAAAATGCACATTTAGATGTTTGCAATTAGGCACGGGCAAATTGCCATTCCGGCGAACTGGGAGATATAACAGCCAAAATTTCCTGCTAACGCTACCCAACCAATGGTGGCGCTCCCTTAGTTTTAGTGTTCCGGCGTTCCTCCTCGCCCCCCCACCCCCCCCCCCCCCAACCGAATTTGTCTCAAGAACTCATAGATTGACGCACTCCCATGCGGTTCAAGGTCATCAACGTACGTGAGACCTGAATTGACAATGATTGTAAGCTTAGCACGATTTCATTTATCTAGCTTAAGTGTTCTCTGTTTTTTTTTTCTTTGGAACTGCAAATTCCAGCCTGTGGACGAGGCTGCTTGAAACTGCTATTTATAAATGGAACAAGTATTTATAATATTGAAGGTTATAGTTATCTACATTACCTATTTAATGATTCTTTTTTTTTTTTTTTTTTTTTCAGAAACTTGATTGTATGCAATAAAATAAATTGACCAGCTTTTATTTTATAGATACTGCATTTCTGAGTGTGGCGGCCTTCTGTGTCAGTAGCGCCAGTTAGTGCCAGTAGGGAAGGGACGGTCTCCCCCCACTTATCGTCCCGAGACCGTCTGTCCGTACATTTGCTGATCTTGTCGGTACATCCTGTATACTATAATGTGCCGGAAAAAACCGATAGGGCAATCTCATCTTCATGATCGGTGCTAATGATTTGCCACTAACTCTACGTACCTTCCCTGATATTCTTCCGGACTCCCGTATGGGAAAGTGGTATAGCGCTAACCTTCAGGCATTCAACGACATGAAGTTTTCACAACGTGATGAAATTTCAGGACACACCGCGCCCAAAGGTATAATATTACGGTTTTGTTGCACATACTCTGGTCAGAATCCGACGTCCGTGTTTGCTCGTAGAGTTCAGCACCGTCGGGTAATGTTTCCCGTTTCGTCGGGGAGCCCTACTGGGTACGCTAAAATTTACATAAGCTATCCCACGAGGGTTCATTTCTCTAACAGTAGAAACTATTTCTGACCTTTATAGTGAAATTCCTAATCAAAGCTGAAATTTTCGCCGCGTTCCCCGCTCCTCACATATTTTATCTCATTTGCCGAGTTCCTCGCTGAGTTTGAGATCACCCCACGTAGGCAACCCATCCGGTCTTCTTACAAAACTATACAATGATGGCATACATGGGTGAGGCTATACAGTCTTATGAATGAAGAATCTTCGAAATGTCAAAAAAAATTAAAAATGCAGGGTTCGTTCTGACATGTGTTTTCTGAGGGCTCTGAATTTTTTGAACGGTCCTGGACCACCCGGTAGGAAACCTACCGGCCCCCATCGTCCCGGGGAATTGGTCCCTCACACTGCCAGGATAGCCGTGGTACTTTTTTGACAAATCGAGTGTTAATTTCATACCGGTATTACTGTATGAATGGAATACACGAGTCCACGAGTGTATATGAACTTCTTTTATTATATGATGCACCTCTATTCTTGAGAAGATACTATTTGATGACTAAACTGGCGTTATTGTTACTGTATTTGTTCCATGAACTACGGCGGTATCAAGGACTACATACAATATATTGGTAGATTTCAGAGGGGGTGGGGGGGAGGGTAGGTGTGATTCACGACTGGTGTGTATCTCTTCGTAAGTGATGACCTATAAGAAAGTGTCCAGGCTCGGTTCTAACTACGGGGGAGCTATAGGGCTACAGCCTCCAAAATTCTCCTGAGCCACCCCCATTCAATATTGTCATGGTGTGTAAATGTGTGAACATGATGAATGTGCCAAACAAGGCAATACTTACTCCCTTTTCTCAACTGGAAGGCCTCTTTCCGATGATCTAAAAGGCCTATTTTTTCTTGTACGATACGCACCAACTGTGGCGACTCTCGCTTAGATAGTCTGAAGTGAGTAGCCCCAACGTATTGCCTCGAAAATCGCGCCTGCCCAGTGTCGGTTACATTGCCTATATTCTGTCGTTACATTTAGCTTATTTTCATTACTATCCCTGCCCCCCTCCGTTTCATCACCCCATTACGGACGCTCCTGGCCTGTGTATGATTCCTTTCTGGTCAGCGTTATTTTCAATTGCTCAAAACGGTTCAGCGTCAAGCGGCTTCTCACCTACCTTCAATGAGATGTTCATTAACGTATTCATATACTCGTGACTACTGGTTTTTTAACATCGGGAGTTCTGAATTTGAAGTCACAGGTCCTTTAGGTGGTGCCATTTTTTGCCACAGAGGTCTTTGGGGGTCAACAGATAATGCTTCCTTCTATTCTTCTTCCATAGATTGAATTGAATGCCAGATATTTGGTGCAATATTATCATTGACCAATGGTAAACAAACTGGTACAGAATTCGAGGTCAAGGTCATCTACGTGTTATTTTCTTTTCTGGCATTTTTCGAGACGGTAAGCGGCTTTCTCCTGCCGTTCAAATGACACCGGGTTTCAGGAATTGAGGTCCAAGGTCATCTAGGGGGGTCATTTTTGGTCGAAGAGGTCATTTTAGGGTTACTAAACCGCCCTTTTCCATAGATTAGATTGGATGACCATGTAAGTTGGCCCAGTTTAATCATTGACCAGTAGTACATATAAGGTGTTCAAGAGTTAGATGTCAAATATATTCTAGGGTTCAATTTTGGTCCATTTTGTTCAAATGATCAAAGCTACATTCTTCGCTATAGCTAGATGGATGATCATGAAAGTTGGCAGAGTAACCTTTTACCTAACCATGATGTGGTTTACAACGCTCCGCGCCACCAATAATGGCTCCTCGCATCATTTAACCTCCTCCGACAAAATATGTCTCTTGCAAACCCTGCATCCGGTCAACAACATTTCCTTGTCAGCTAATTCTTTTTCTTTAAAAACTTGAGAACTAAGAAACGAGGAATAACGCCCTTTAATGGAGCCAGAAAACTTTGCGGTGGTATATTTTAGAGATGTTCACGGACGCCACACCGCGAACCAATGCGTGCGCTACGCCACAATATTGTTCAAATAGGCATTCCCATACTGCACACAATTGTTTACGGAATTTTGAAGCTTTCTCACCTGCAAATCTTTCGACCATACACGACCCCGGGCCAATTTACTGGAACCTGTGAGGCGTTGCCATCAGTGGGCGTTCGTCTCCTTGGCAAAAGGTCATAGTTGTGTTCCTCAAGATCGTTCTTGGGCCTTACTTCTCCTGGCGTATATTGACCGATCTCGAAAGATTGGTGCATTCCAGAGTTAACAAGTTCTGCGGACGATACCAAGTTGTATCCAAAAGAGGTTGCTTCGAACGTGATGTTGCAATGGTCCGAAGAAGATCTTGCTATAATCCCAAATGATCTTCAGATTGGCCAAGTCTTCAATGCCATGAGTGCAAAGTTTTGAATGTGGGTTTCCACAATCGCAACGCTTCTTTCAAGATAAATGGGCAAAATATTCATAGGTGAATCGGGGTGAAAGGATCGCGACGTTCATTTTTATTCTCCGTTGGAAAAACCCCTCTAAAACAGTGGTGGCTGAGCTGCGAGAAGGGTAACTGGATTATTGGTTTGATGTGGAAGTCACTACCAGTTTCCTGCTTGATACACGATGTGCTGTTATCGGCTGTTTAATAAGCGGGTGAGACCTCGCTGGAGTCTTGTCCAGGTATGTCGAGAGACAACGCAGGTAAATTGAAAACGTTAGCGCAAGGCCCTAGATTAATTCACTGTCTCAGAAAATACCTTACGAATGAATGAAGAGTAAGGGGTCTCGGTTAACTTCGATGGAGCTAAGACGAATTAGAGGTGATTTGATTCAGGTTTTTTAAAATTGTTCATGGATTCGGAAGATTTCCTTCGGCTATTTCTTTGAGTTTTCCGCAGTTACCCACCACCCAATAGGGCCGGCCTCAAGCTCATTAATATATATCAAGCGTTAATAATGAGTGGCCTAGCCTTTATGAAGATCTTTTCTGTCTAAGAGTGTGACATGTGTGACAGCGTTTTCAAGAACATCTCGATTTATTTTCAAGAATGTGGGCCGATAATTCTGTATGTATATATTATTATTTTGACAACGCACAAATAAAGATATTCCGATGGTTTCCAAAACAGAAATTTGTTATAAGTGAAAATACTGTAGCTCATTTTGGACATGTGGATACTGTATTGACCCATACGCTATACATGTTTTCTGACATGCTAAAAAACTTTTCTCTGACATGCGGAAATATTTTTCCTGTTTTTATGAACAGATGGCGCCTGGTAGATCAATAATCAAATATGTAATAATTGCGCTTCGGAATGTTAATAGGTACAAGAGTCAAGTCGGGCTATTAGAATTGCGCATATGGTAGGGTGAAGGTATAAGTGGATAAGATCGAGGTGGGGGGGGTAGATGTGGCCGCGAGTGTAACAGTTTAAGAATAGGATTGGTGTTATTATATTGATTGCCTTATTGTATAACCATGTAGTGAGATGATATACCCATAAATAAATATAATCAATATATACCCTATTCAAAAAAGTAGTCGCCTTCATTGTGGATTGGTGCTGAAGAACATGCAGTGATTCGCAACAGGAATTTTGCATTCCGTGGCTATCAGACGTTTCGACCTTTGCGCTGGTTTCAGTTATACGCAAAATATAGATAGGGCGAGGCTGAAACAAACAGACATACGTTAATAATTGGGCACAGATGATCCACTTACACTCATTTTGTTATCGAATGCCCAAGATTAGTGCAGACATTTTCGCCCGCTCCGCGGCATTTGCTTGGGTGTGCAAGTGATGTTTCGCCTTTTGGAATTTTTTATTACGAAAATGTTTCTGCCCCCAAATGCTCTATCACATTTGTAAAATTCTGAAACAATCCTTTCATTAATTTTCGTATTTATAATAGGCCGAGGCCATCCCGTCGCAGGCCAACTATTTACAAAGTGCTCTGCAATCACGTTCTCAACATTCCACAGTACTGAAATTGCAAAGACTCGCCCACAATTACCGGCCCATTGACTAAGACTTACACGCTAAATTGAACTTCCTTCGATGATCTGTGGTGAGCCCAGGCGAGGTTCCTTCCATTCACTTACCTTGACCGCTTAGAATTTCGCTATGTCGCCTTTTTTTGCGCCCAACACACTTCTCGCGCCGTTGTGTTTTCTTCATGCAACCAGTATGGAGCCTTATTTTTTTGGTCACCCGTTTCCTGAAGATATGTGTAATTCTCAGACGCTAAAAAAACTGAATTCAATAACTGACTCATCAAAACAACATAGGCCCTAGATTTAGACTGATTGCATTATCTTCCAACGATTTACTTTAGTCTACGCCCATAATGTATTCGAGACCGGAATAGCCCAAGACTACCCTCACATCTTGATTCTATCCACTGTATGTACGCGCCGGTCTCGGTCTCGAAAGTCAGAAGCGACAAGTTATTCGAGAATAATTCGAGCCGAGACCGGTCGCGACTACAACATCTTTCACATCACTTTCCAAACTTGATACTAATAACATTTACCGCCCGTCTTTCGAATTGATACACCAGAGTTTTTGCCCTAACATACAATTTGCATGCGCCGAAACAATTAGGTGCGTCATTCTAGCCGTCGGGGCAACTGCAGAGCCTTCCGGTTAGTGTGTCTACAATTCATCGTTTATTGCTTGACGTAGTCACTGGCTCAAAGTTTTGGCCCAATCAGGCGCGGTTCGACCAAGGGCGTAGAATCGGGTGCTTTCCGTCCCGCCAGTGAAAAATGTGGGGGTCGGTGTATCATTCACCCCCCCCCCCACACACTCCTCGAGTGTGACAACCCCTTTTTATGTGCACACATTTACAACTCATAAGACTTTTTTCGTCATTTAACTGTTACACACAATTTACAAAGCCGCCTGACTGGCTGATCGAGCAATCAATTATGTCTATTGTTATAATTAGGATTAGGGTAGGAATTATATTCACATACTACCAATGCGGAAACAGCTTTGTAAAAATCTGCAAATTGACTCCGGAGCGGTCTTTTTTACAAATAGTCTAGTGGCAATTTCAATTCTGATGAACTAAAAATATACAAATAGGTTCTCCTGTTAGTCTGCTGAAGGTGTGGACATACGAGAGGAAGCTCCCACCTCCCTCTTAGCACTCGGATCGAAAGAAGTTTACCATTGTCCAAAATAGAGACAGCCGTAATGGATTAAACAAAATTGAGAGAGAGAATCTCTAGAACCCTAATTGATCTAATTTCAAACCGACATACGAATTCCGGAAAGATGAGGCGAAGTATTTTTTTTTAATGTAACAAATTGTTCAAAGTTTCAGCGCGCGCTTAATTCGCACTCAATATCCTTAGGTGTATTTACTACCGTTCCCGTCATCTGTAAACTCAATGACCATTTTGAGAACTTTATAATTTTCGGGCGATCTTTTTTAAAGATTTACGTCGGAAGGAACGGGAACGCGGCAAAAAATCTATAACCTGGTCATCTAGTATGGACTGACTGGAAGTCTTGACGGTCCTGAAAGTGCGTTTCGACCACTTACCACGATGGGCCCTCATTGGCCCATGTGTTGGCATAAAACTCACAAGATTCAGAGTCAAGAATTGCATCCGACGGACATGTGAAAAATGCCGACCGGGAGGGGGGGGGGGAGGCAGCCTTGCCGTACAACAACTCGGAGAGGAGAAATTTGGGGCAAAAATGACCGAAAATTGTTGAAAAATTTGGGCAGCGAAAAGGCAAAAGTAAAAAAAAATTATGGTCGGAATCTCCGGACTCTTTTGCCGTACTGGCCGAATTTATGATAAAATGCCGCGAAAAAACATGTACAATTTTTTTCCGCGAGGTACCGTCTTCCGGTGACCCACCTGAAAATATTCGGGCAAATTTTGTCGGCCCTAAATGGAATAGTCGCGTATGCCCTAATTCGCGGTCCTAGGAACTATACCACTCGCGGAGAGAAGAGCCTACGACTGCCATGGCTCAGTACCATGTGGCGAAATAATAAAGAGATCCTGAGTAGGCAAGTCTCATCTAAGGACGTAAAAGGCAAAATTATTCTTGGAACAGTGGTGTTAGGATGTCATACTGCATCAGACTGCATCTAAGGCCATCTGAAAATGGCAAACATTTTCGAAGTGAAGGAGCGGGGATTCCGTCCCTCTGAAAAATGAGATTTAGACTACTAAATCTTACTGTCCTTGATTCGATTTGGCAGAGAAGGCACAAGATTCAGGGCAGCCAGCCGCCATCTATAAGGACATGTGGAAATGCGAAAGTATTTCTGGAATGGAGTGAGTGTTTTGGAGTGTATATTGCACCAAATTTTGCATTCTGGTGGCCACCGGAAAATGCAGAAATTTTGCAAGGGGGAGAAGTAAACCCTCCCCTTAGCCTCTCCCAGATCCGTCATCAAATTACAGCAGCCATCCAAAAATTACGTTCCTACGCCCTAGGCTTTACTACCCCCCTCCAAACAAAGTACTTCTGATCCTTCATCAACAAGTCGCCGCCAATAGCGGCGGGAAGCCGCATATAGTCGGAAGTAGTAACTTACACCGCCTGCTCTATTGAAGTCCAATTTCTGGTGACGGCGCGGACGCCATGATGTATGAAGACTTTTAATTCGAATATTAGTCAGACAGTACAGGTCGACGCATAGGAAACCACTGAGGGGAAACCCATGCATAACCAGGCATCCGAATCAGTGCATAATCAAGTTGAGATCGATCCGCGACTCGAGTAGTTGCAAGTGAACATATTCGAGCGGAAAACTGGAGGAAATACGAGCATGGGCGAGCGGAGAAGAAAATGTTCACCTAAATGACATAGTCCTACAGAAATCTTCAATGAATGTAGGCATTTTTGAGGTTGGGTCATTTTAATTGAACATAGTATTGACCGCCCAAACATGCCAAACCCGGAGCCTCTACAAAATACCATGGCCGCGCAACTGCATTCAACTCCGCTAAAAAATAGGTCAAGAAAGACCTAGAAACTTATTCAGCTGTGAAAGTACCGTTTCCTATATTCTGAGTGACCCATTTCATTCATAATTCCCTCAATGATCTGTTTCAAGGTACGCAAATTGTAAACCTTCAGTGGGTTCATGGTATTATTTGGTTTTTTATAGTAACTTGCTTAATTTTCTTGCCCAAACATATGAAGAGATCGTTAGAGGGTTTGGCAACTCTTCATCATTTTCCTTTCACTAAAATTTCACATTTAGATGTTTGCAGTAGGCACGAAAGTGCCATTGCCGGCTACCTGGGAGGGTATAACAAGCCAAAATTTCATCTGTACGCTACGCGACAGCAATGGTGGCGCTCCGCCTTAGATAGTGTATGGCAGTGTTTTTTTTTTTCCCGCCTCCGCCCCCCCCCCACGTTTCGAATGGATTGACGCCCACGCCCACTTACCAAAGTTTGAACACAACTGTAAAAGTTTGTGGTATTAACTGTAACTTACAGACTGTGTAATGAATCTGGGATTAAGTTATTAATTAGATAGTTAAGCAACTAAGGAACTCCATAGCTGTTCTACTTCTCAGTTAGGTTGAAATAGGGGGTAAACTCTGGTACATGACTGGGTCATAACAGATACGCAAACTAGCGTAGTGATTCCTTGCCTTTTTTTGGTGGTCATGGCCCACCATGATGATTCATCTATATCAAACCCTGCCCAAAGGTGTGTTGCCAACTCCAACCAACACTTCACCAAAACGACTCAATCACCTGCAATATTTACTAACCGCAAGAGATGCTTGTTGCTTTTGACCAAGGTCAAAACATCATCTGAGGGCAAGTGAAGTAAGATCTGAAAAAAAATTAAACCTGGTAAGTAAGGGTACTCTTGAAAAGAGAAGGTAAAGTTACAGATTCTAACCACGTGAGGTCCAACGTTTCCCATTCAGTGGGAAAGTATAGCGACCGAACACTGAGTCGGCAGACTGAAGGCATGCCAGGTAAGGCTAAATGATGAGGATCACTTCAGCGAAAGTTATCACTCATCAAGGAGCTGGTGTGGTCAAAGCAGAAGATAGATTGAATGAAGTGGCAGTCCTTTTAATCGACCGACCAAACATCATCCAACATTGATCACCAGTGTGATTTTTTTGGTTGTGGGGGGGGGGGGAGTATATGTGTGGGGAAAGACAAGTGCATTCTGCAGACAGGCCTATATATTGTTCAATGCATCCCTCAACTACCCTGGACAAGGTTAGTGCCATTGTAGGTACATCCGTGTCCAATGATGGTTCTCACATGTTTGTCATTGTACCATATGTCGTTCATCACTAATGTGACGGAGGGGTCATTGCCAGTAAATCTTTTCAATTTCGTGCCATCGCATAGGGGTAGTCCATTGGCCGCGAAAGTACTGTGGGTGTATCACTTTTCATTAGTTTTCAGGCACAAAAGTGAATGAGGGTGCATCATTTATTGACCCACCGAAGTGCAATGACACACCTTGTCTGGGGTACAAGGGTGTGTCATGCATTGGCCAAGTGCATAACTGTTTAAAATACTTGTATCAACACTTGTAGCCATTTTACCAGTCCATTCAATGTCTTATTGGCCATTTTTATTTGTATGGTCCACTTTCACAAGGCTCTCAAATCACACATTCTCTTCGCTTCTAACAATTGTGGTTGGGGAATGTCTCTCCTATATTGCCCCCCCCATGCGCATCTCCCTAAAAGATATCTGGCTGCATATATTATATATTATCTTATATATATATATATATATATATATATATATAATATATATATATATTATATATATGTTAATACTGAATACAACAATCATCACACAATAATCCCACAAAAGGAATCCCAAAAAGGATGCGACGGGTGTTTCCTTCATAATAATATATAAGAATCCAAAGAAAATCAGGACCACAACTTTTATTACTGCTCTCCAATATATTCAAAAACGTTTCGTCATTCGACCTTCGGCGTTGACGTAATACCGATAATGAAACCTATACAAGATAACACACCTAAAAGGCCAGCTCAGGGCTACGAGGCCTAATTGACCCGGTTAATTAGGGGTAATTCGTTTCTTTTATTAGACCATTAGGTGCATTGTCGTAATTGCGCGTCCAGTAGATTTCACCCGGGTGATATTTTCTTATTGATTTCTTCTGCTTTGTCCATGAATTGTTCGATCGCAATACGAAAAATCGGACATTCATGGTCAGTTTTGGTTGAAAGTGTTGCCACTAGCTTCACATGTTCTTTTATTCGTTAGCATGTGTGACCTTTGATTGCGAAATCACACTTTTTTTTTGAACTCCGTTAAGGTAAATCCGACATCTGGACTGTGCATTTACTCCAGTGATAAAGGATATTTACATTCTTGTAGTGCAAGTGATCAATTTTTGTTTAATACGATAAGAGCGGTCTGTGGCAGTGTATGAGAAAGTACGAAATTATGGGAATAGTTCTGACATAGGTAACATTTCCTTTGACAAGTGACGTCCCCACATTAGTAAATTTGGAGCAGGAGGGGATTTCACCTTTAAATTTAGAGGGCGCTAGTATTCTTCAGATTCTTCTTGGTGCGTCATAAGCCGGTATAAATCGAACCTGCGGAAAGATTGTTGCTTTCAAGTTGGTAGAGTAGAAACGTGGATATGTTTCCCGAGCACTTCAGAGATGTTGGGAAGCAGGGGTTGAATACTCAGCACAATGGATACAGCTTTCCGGGTACTTTAGGCTTGGGGTTCAGAGTTCTCCCTGTGTTAACAGTAGCACGGCTGAATTGCCTGTCAAGAACTTTGGGGCTATACTTTTTGTTGACAAGGTATTGCTTGTATTCAACACAGCGGCGGTATAGGTTTCATCAGAGGAACAGATACGGCGGCAATCGTAAGACCACCCCATAAGGATAGCATCCAGGTGGTGATTGGGGTGAGACTTGACTATGGGGTAGGTAAAGATGTCTATCATTTGGTTTGTGGCATAACTCATGTTCAGAAAACCATTTAAATGTGAAATAGTTACATCAATACATCAACTCATTATATGAGTAAACGAGTTCAAAACTGATGTAGGATAAAGGATTTGATGAAACGTGAATTCATGGCACTTCGGTAAGCCAATGGGTTGGTCCAAATATCGACAATATCATGTCTGTAGCCCACCACGGTTAGGAGGCGACAATGACCTTGAGTTGTAGCTTTCCTCATCGATTAATCCCATAGCAAAGGTCCGCATAGCTACAGGCGTTTTTCGCCCATAGCGGTGCCATGTTTTTGGACGTGTGCCTATCCTCCAAATGGCTGTTTTGATGCATTAAGCATAGGTTGACATCCGCAGATGCAATCAATTGGAGGGAAATGTGTCTCCCTGTGCAAGATATTTAGACACAGCGAAATTCCTAATATTGTCGATATTTGGGAACATGGCTACCACATCTCAAGAAACGAGTAGGTGTCCTTCAGGAAGAGGTCCTGATTTTGACCTCTTTGATTTTGTTAAGGAGGTCGGTAGTATCCTAACTAAGGAGGCAAGTTTTGACAACAAGGGCTTAGTGAAAATTCGGTAAGGCTGATAATCGTTCATCGCTTACCACAACAAGAGGTTATGAGTCTAACAGGGTTACCTGCTTTGTTTGCGTTTTATGTTACCAGTAAGCAACGCCGGGTTTTAGGATCCACGTCCTTCTCCGTTGTATCTTCATCGCTTAGGTTTCTTCTCCTTCCTCCTCAACCACTTCTTTGCCCATTGTCACACTTCGCCGTAAATTTGCTTGACGGATCCTCCCCGCCAGGTATTGGTGAGTGGACCTGGTTGGTGAGACTGCTCTTCCATCTTATGCCATATTCTTCTCTGTCCATGATGACGAACGGAACCTTTGTCTTGTATCCGATGATTGCGGTCGCTCCCGTTTAGACTTCTAATGCACTCTTTCATCACGGCTGAGGTTATCTTTGGGTTTTCCTCTAGTAATTACCGGGGTTGAGGACATCTGCGCGTACGTTGTTTGGAAAACCTCTACTTCAGGGATTTGTGATTTCGGTGGCACCAGGAACTTTTAGCGGGGTACTTCTGGGAAAGGTGACCGTATTTCCTCGTCCATCTTCGTCAGCAGTTTTTGCCGTGGAATTGGACAGCAAGCCGAATTGCGTGCCTCTCGACGCGGTCTCAGATCTTGAGTGGTTTTGAGCCACATTGACATTCTTAGGTGATGGGGCAAAATGAGGACCCTTTGAAGAAGACTGGCTTCGGCACTCGAAGATGTCTGCACGGATCGGTTTATGGGTTTGCGATCTGCAATGCAAGGTTGGTGCTACCGCTCGTCAAATGCTCAGTAGGATGTCCTGTTGAGCTAACGTTCTTGTCCACTCTTTTAGAGGGTTTGCTGTTTTTCTAAAATCTCTGATTCGCTTTGTTTGTGATCGGAATGGAGAAGGTACCGACAGTCGATGTAATTTTACTGCCTTCGAAGTTTCTTTCTTGCGACATTGAGGCGAGAGTCTTATTATGTGACGTATACTTCTTCGCGAATATTCAATTTCCTGGGCCTTAACTTTATCAAAGTTCGAAAATACCTTGTCATGTTCAGATGGCCAATTCATGTTGGCGGGCTCTGTTTTTGGAAGTTGAACAGCAGCCCGATACTGAATTGATAATGTTCACAGAACTTGCGTAAGTATTTGTCACACATATCCGGTAATATCATGTCATCGTTAGCTGAGTTCTATTCTCACCTTGGCCTTAGGCGTTAGGGATTCTATCTCTTTCTCTTCCATGCAAGAGTTAAAACTCACGGTGGTGTTGTATCTAGCCAAACTTGTTCCAGGTGTTGTAAAGGGCTGTAGTACTCCAGGTGTAGGTTTGCGAGATCGGAGCCCATTGGATCGGCAGAGCGATACCGGTGTTGTGATATAATATATGTTATAATACTGAACTACAACAACCACAACAGGAACTCCCAGCAAAAGGATCCAAAAAGGTATCGACGGTGTTTCCTTCCTTCATAATACTATAATAGAATACAAAGAAATCAGAACACAACTTTTACAACTTCTCCAATATATCAAAACGTTTCGTCATCGACTTCGTCATTGACGTAATACCGTATAAAATATATACAAGATAGAACACACCAAGGCCATCTACAGGGCTACGAGGCATAATTGACCCGTTTAATTAGGTGTAATTTCGTTTCTTTATTAAGGACCATTAGGGTGCATTGACTGTAATTGGCGCTGTCGCAGTGCCCATAGATTCACGGGTGAGGAGTTTCTTATTGATGTCTGCGTGTTGTCCATGATGTGTTTCGATAGCAAGGAACGAAAATCGAACAATTCATGGCAGTTTTGGTTGAATGTGTTGGCCACTTTCACCTGTCTTGTTTATTAGTTAGCATATGGTGTTGACTTGTGATTTCGAAATCGCATTCTTGACTCCGTGGATGAGATCCGACATACTGGACTTGGCATTTACTACAAGTGATAAATATATTGACATTCTTGGTAGTGCAAGTGATCAATTGTTAATACGATAAGACCGGTTCTGTGGCAGTGGAGGCGAAAGTTTACGAGAATTATGGGAATAGTTCTGATAGGTCACAGTTTCCTTTGACAATGACGTACCCCCCACATTAGTATTTGTCGCATGATTGGATTTCACTTCAATTTAGAGGGCGCTAGTAGTTTCTTTCACGATTCTTGGTGCGTCTATAAGCAGGTATAATGGAACCTGCGGGAAAGATTTCTTTCAAGGTTGGAAGAGTAGAAAGCCGGTGGATAGTTTCCTGAAGCACTTCGAGATGTGGGGAGCATGGGTTGAAGTCAAGCATAACAAGTGGATACAGCTTACGGGTAGCTTTAGGCTTGGGTTTCAGGAGTTCTTCCTGTGTTAAGCAGGTGGCACGGCTGAATGGCCCTGTCACGACTTTGGGGCTAGACTTTTGGTTGACAAGGTATTGCTTGTATTCACCACAGCGGCGGGTATAGGTTTCATCAGAGGAACGATACTGCGCCTCGAAGGCCACCCCTGGGTCGCACAGCGTGGGTGGGGTTAGAACTCATATGGGTAGGAAAGATGGCTATCATGGGTTTGGCATAAACATCAGTTTCAAGAAAAAACATTTGAAATGTGAATAGTTACTCCAATACATGCAACTCATTATAAATGAAGTAAACGAGTTTCAAAACGGATAGTAGGAGACAAGGAAGTTTGATGAAATCGGTGAATTCAAGCAGCTTCGGTAAGCCATGGGTCCAAATCTCGACATATCATCTCGTAGCGCCCCTACTGGTTAGGAGCGACAGGACCTTGATTGTTAGCTTTCTCATCGGATTATCCCCATACAAGGTCCGCATATCTACAGGCGTTTTTCGGCCCTAGCTGGTGCCATGTGTTGACGTAGTGCCTATCTCCAAATGCTGTTCTTATGCATTAAGCATAGTTGACAGGCCTCAGTGATGCAATCAGTGGAGGGAAATTGTTATCCCTCGTGTCAAGACATTTAGACACATGGCACAGAAAAGTACTAGATTATTGTCGATATTTGGGAACATGGCTACCACGTCCCAAGAAACTAGTATGGTGTCTTCAGGAAGAGGTCCGATTTATTGACCTTGTTGATTTTGTTAAGAGTCGGTAGTATCCCTTACGAAGGAGGGCAAGTTTTGAGCCAGGGCTTAAGGTAAAAAAAAAAAATTGTTGAATACAACAATACCTTGTCAACCAAACGTATAGCCCCAGGTCGTTGACATGCAATTCAGCCGTCCACACCTTGCTTAACCACAGTAAGAACTCCTGAAACCCAAGCCTACAGCTACCCGTAAGCTGTATCCACTTGTGCTTGAATTCAACCCCATGCTTCCCAACATCTCTGAAGTGCTCGGGAAACATATCCACCTGCTTTCTACTCTCCCCACCTTGAAAGAATCTTTCCCGCATGTTTCCGATTATACCTGCTATAGACGCACCAATAATCTGGAAGAACTGACTAGCGCCCTCTAAATTTTTTAAAGTGAAATCCCTCCCTGCGACAATACTAATGTGGGGTAGTCCCTTGTCAAAGGAAATGTGACCTATTTCAGAACTATGCCCATATTTCTCGTACTTTCTCCTCCACTGCCCAGACCGCTCTTATCGTATTAAACAATTGATAATTGCACTACCAGAATGTATATATCTTATCACTTGTAGTAAATGCAATGTCCAGTATGTCTTATCTACCTCCACGGAGTTCAAAGTGCAATTTCGCAATCACAAGTCACACATCTAACTAATAAAGAACATGTGAGTGGCAACACATGTCAACCAAAACTGGGCCATGAATTGTCGATTTTTCGTGCCTGCTATCGAACACATCATGGACCAACGCAGAAATCAATAAGAAACTCCTCACCCGTGAAATCTACTGGACAGCGCAATTACGTAGCAATGCACCCTAATGGTCTTAATAAAAAGAACGAAATTTACCCCTAATAAACGGTCAATTATGCCTCGTAGCCCTGTAGCTGTCCTTTGAGGTGTGTTCTTATTGGAATAGGTTTCTTATACGGTATTACGTCAAACGACGAAGGTGCGAATGACCGACCGTTTTGAAAATATTGGAGCAGTTAAAAATTTGTTCTGATTGTTTTTAGTATGCTATTATATAATAATATATATAATAATATATATATCTATATATATATATATATATATAGATATATTAGATAGATATATATATACTATATATATATATAGATATTGTATAGCCCAGGTTGGGAACCTTCTGTATTATGTGGGCTCATTTTAATGTGACCAGTAAGACTTCTGGCCAATTGTTGAAAGTTTATCCCGGCAACACTTTTCCCAAATAGGTCACATCATGTGACTGCCAACACCTGATAGATCAGGCAATGGGGAAGAAGAGCGATATTAAAAAAAACTTCAAACCCCTACCCATTTCTCCCTGCGGTACAGGGTAATTTGCCCTCAACTTTTTGTCAATAGTGAAAAATGCCACAATGTGTGCCATTACCCTTCAGAAGCTACCTTGACCCTTGCTTCTTCCCCCAACCTTCACTACCCTCTTAATGCTTCTACACACACCACCAGGTAATCCCCTCATTAGGGTTGTTTATGATAGGTAAAGTAAACAGGTATAATACCAATAGTCAGTCCTGCCTGTCAAGTAATTTACATCTGGAAGTGTGCCTTAGAGAGAGTGTTAACTTTAATGTAAACAATCAGATAATCAGTCGACTGGGGCACACAGAGAATAATTGGATTACACACGCTCAGTCATCGGAGCATTGCCAGTGCCTGTTACCATTCCCACAGGAATGTCTGACAGGCAGTTCACAAAGTTTATGTGTGTGTTTACCGCGCCAAGTTTACACACACAACTTAAGGATAAATTCATTTGGGGATTGGGCCAGACCAATGTGGACCAGCCAAAATTAGGGGCTTATTATAGTATACACGTACACACAATGCAGGCAGTAGTGAAGAGGATTGGGCACAGCATAAGTGTCCGAATTGAATCAGGACATTTTCCTGGTGTGCATTTATGCAGTAATTACTAGTCAAATGGGAAATTGAGATCATCTCACGTTTCAATAATGTCAGCAAAAAACTTGACATCTCGGGCTGAAAGTTTGTGAAATTTGCCCTCCGTGACCTTGAATGAACTTGAACGCCGGCTCCAAACAATAGGGGTCATCTCACCATATGTGCAACCCACATACTAATTTGAACTGATACCAGTTTGCACTACATTAGATATCGTGATGACAAGGGGAGTCACACACACACAAAACACACAGACAAAAACACACACACATACGCACGGTACATGACGGCATAGATTCCTGTTGCTTCGGCAAGAATCGTTGTTTATTGTTTCTAGTGTTTTAGGTGCCCGTGCAAGTTCATTCAAGGTCACGAGAGGCAAAGTTCAAAAAGGCTTGTCAGCACGATATGTAACGAACGCGAATATCTATGGAGTTCAAATTGGGGATGTGGGTAGCCATGATGGTGAGGACGACGAATGCTATTGTTTTCGTGTCCAGGTAAAGGTCATTCAAGGTCCCACCGGAAATCCGTCAGATTCTCGACAACGAAACATTTAGGAGTACTGTTTGTAATGGAAAGTTCGTTCGTCTGGGTGGCAATACATCTGGTGACCGACTTTGAACTCATTTGACCTTTGACCTTTTGACCTCATTTGACTTTTGATAGGGGATTTGCCGGTTTTTTGTTGTTGGCGGGAAAGCGTATTGTTAAGACAAACAAAAAGTCAATGACACTACCATACTACGATACAATTATCACAAGCTATCTCCATGAATGTGGAAGGTCAAGCAGCTAAAAAACACTGAAATGTGGATAAAGTTGGCATTTGAATCTGCTGGTCAGATGATATCTATGAATGCAAGTATCTGTAAAGTTTTTCAAAATTAAAGGTGTGATTGTGCACATGATGAAGATTAACCTATGTTTTTTGTTATCAGGTCAAAGCTCATTCCAGGTCACAATCGGACAATCCTTATATCTCTGCACCCGACTTCAGGTAAGAGTGAGAACAAAGCTATAGCCAACCAAAACAAATATTCAAACAGTGAAGACAGTACACATACTTGAATGGGCAAGTATGGTATTGGACTAGCACAGTGACCAGCCTATATGTACTCCTGATCAGTAGTGGGTTGCTACGATTGGGGTGGCAATTTTGGTCTGGCCCGGAAATCTCCCCCCTCCCCTTTTTCTCTCCAGGTTTCATAGGCAGGCTCACTTGAAAAGTGAAAAATGTAGTTAGCCCTATTTGAAGCCTGCATCAATGCATTAATTGCGGCAGAAAAGTTCTCTTCTTGGTATACTCCTCTCATTAGTGTTACTTTCTTTCTGACCACATCCAAAGTGTTGTGTTGCCCTCTAAAATCTGGGTTGCTTCCACTTCCCTCTCCCCTCTCCCCCATCCCCCAATACAAGGATTCCCCCAGTGAAGGACAGACAAATCTTGATTGTCATTTATTATATTCATGATATGTCGAATAATGGACTACTAGCACCATGTGACCAGGCTATATGTACCTCTTGATCAGTAATGGTTGTCGCGTACGGGTGTGGGGTGAGAATTTTGTGGTTTACATTGCACACCCCTCCCCCACCCCCTCCGCCAGGTTCCATAGGCCAAAGTTAAGAAAATGACAAATGTAGGCCATATTTGGAGCTGCATCACGCATTTATTTGAAAAATTCCCAATTGCAAAGACAGAAACGCCTCTTCTTGCGTATTACTTCCTGTCAGTTAGTGTTATATTTACATTAACTCAGTGGGCTTTCCTCAGGGAAGGTACGAAGTTGGATTAGTAACCATGGCCTCGAGGGAAGGGTCTGAGAGGGGCGGGGAGGAGACAAACTGGCCCAATTTTTCCAGAGGCGTATTTTATAATTCCTTGAGAGGGGAATGCCAGTGGGGCTCTACATTAATGGGAAAACGGTGATGATCTTCAAATTCCCATTTAACTGGTTATTACGCAGAAATGCACACAGGAAATGTCATTGCTGAATCAATTAGAAACCTCCTATGTGGCCCAGCCATTATCCTCTTCAACCACTGCCCGCCATTGTGGGTGTACACGATAATAGGCCTTTCAGTTTGGCTGTGTCACCATTCCCAAATCCTCAAAAGGAGTGATCTCTCAAGTTGTGTGTGTGAGAGTGCAAGTAACAACACATATAAATTTTTGACGCTGTCAGACATTCAGTGTGGAAATGGTACCTGGCACTGGCAATGTCGAGAGAGAGTGGGTGAATCCAATTATTCTCGTGTTGCCACTCGTTACTGATTATCTTATTGTTTTAACTCCCTATTGGGAATGCAAAAAGCCACATGTGGAATTACTGACAGGCGGACTGACATTGGGTCTATTAACTGTGATTCATGGACAAGCCCTAATGAGGGGATAACTGTGGTGTGTGTAGAAGCATTAAGAGGGGTAGGAGGGGAAGGAAGAAGAGGAAGAAGATGGCAGGGTCAAGTAAGCTTTTGAAAGTGGGGAGGGCACAAA